>BPTQ01000002.1:165952108-166514025 GCA_019973895.1 Chrysanthemum seticuspe
CAATTCCAACTCCTTCTAATGAAAACATAAAAAATATAAAATACTTTACCTTTTCATGCTTAGAGCCCATAACCTAAACCCCCCAACCATAAAGATGGCTAATGAGATGATAATAGATTAATAGATTTGATTCCAACACCCTCAGATACAGATTAATTACACACGAGCATACTATCAAATTTCTACACAAATGAATCCAACATAATGAGGAATTAATAGAGGATAACTACCAACTTAACAGTGCAGGAATAAGAATCAACGCAACACACAGATTTCAACATCCCATACGCAAAGAGGGATTGAGAAACTTGAATGGTTTCCCAGAGCAGATGTTTGGGTGATCCCTACTATTTGAGAATGAGATTCCGTGAGAAACCTACCAAATCGGATGTTGATGAGTCCATTAATATAAGATTCCAAGTGTTTCTACTTAGTTCGTAATTCATGTGTTGCTTACTGGATAGCGTAATGATCTAGTAATTAGTTGATTCTATTCTTTGTTGGTTAGTTATAAATTATTAATTCAAAGTATGAAGGATTCGTTTGTGTGTTTATTTAATCGGCCTGTACCTCTTGTACGTTCGTATGTGTGTTTATTAGAACCATCAATAGGAGATAATTAAGGAGTAATACAACCTAAGTAAACACATCTTTAAACTATCATACGAGCACACATTAATTAGACATAGACTCCCACAACCTTAGTTTAGATAATTAGATAATAGTAGAGTAATCGGTAGAAATACCAACCCCCCAAATCCAATACCCGAGATTCGTACTTTTCCATTTCATAAAATATAAAAAATACAAAAGTAATCTTCCTCAACCTTAACCTTAGCGTAGTAACTTCTTACTAGCATTCCTATTCCCCTAGAGAACGATATCAATACCCGTGGCTTACCCTAATTTCTACACTACAACGATTAGGTTCACTGCCTAGGGTGTTATAAAACTTGCTCGAAGAAAAGGAAGTTTCCTTGACCCCGAACGACGCGTGTAGCGTTATCAATACCAACCCCCCAAATTCAAACCCCGAGATTCGTACCTTTCCATTTCCTAAAAAATATAAAAAGATAAAAAATAATCTTCCTCAACCACAACCTTAGCGTAGTAACTTCTCACTAGCATTCCTATTCCCCTAGAGAATGATATCAATTCCCGTGGCTTACCCTAATACTACACTACAACGATTAGGTTCACTGCCTAGGGTGTTGAAAAACTTGCTCGACGAAAAGGAAGTTCCTTTGACCCCGAACGAAGCGTGTAGCGTTATCAAGTTTTTGGCGCCGCTGCCGGGGAATAGAATAGCTAGTTAGGAGTCCACCTCGTTTAGGTTTCCTTGCTTGATTCCTATCAAGTAAACTTTTTTTTTTCATTTTGTAGCTTCCTCGTAGTCTATCCCCCTTCTTCGTGACCTTTGTTCGTAAAACCTATCACTCACCATGATACATGTCTTCTGCCGAAGATTCTTCACACTACCCGCTCCCAACCCTCTTCCCAATCCCGAAATTGAGAACGCAATCCCACAAAACCCTTCACCCATTCACCACTTTGGAAATCACCTATGGCATAATGAGATAAATTGGCAACAACAAAGTCCTTTCTATGACTCAGATTCTGATGAGGAATTTGATCATGGTGAAGCACTTGACAACGGGGAGGTCATTGATGAAGTTAGTTTTGAAATGGAAGAAGACCCCTCCCAATGTTTTGACCCTAGGTGTAGAATTGAGAAAGATGGCCCCTTTAACATGCAATTCCCTTGTAAGATAGGATTTGAAAGTTTTGATGCTAACTTGCACTCATTCTTACCTTTAAACTTAATCTCCAGAAACCTATATAACAAAATAAAGGTGGATGATTTAGCCTATAAAGGGGATAATGTTGTTGACGCGGTCACTTACTTGGATGTGTTTTTTGAAAGTTTTGCCTATGTGGTTGAATTCATGGTCCTAGAGGATTTAGGTGAATTCATTGATGGAAGTCTTACCCAAGTTATCTTTGGAACAAACTTTAAGAGAATGACTAGGTTGAATGAACGGCTGATCGATGGTCTAATCACATTCTCCGATGGAGTTAAAGATTTTGTCTATCAAATGCCCCGTACACACCCTAGGTTTAAGCACAAAGATATAGAGGCATGCAATAGGATGGCTCTCGTTCCGATACTTAGTGAGAGAGATAAACAACGTGGACTTAGGCATACTTATGAAAAAAATGAGCGGTACTATAAAAAATGCCTAGAGTTAGGAGATGATTACAAAAAGAATGAGAGAACATTGAAATGGCTTAGGTATGGGCACGTAAGCGTGCACGAGACCACGTAGGGGCACGACTTCGAGTCTAGCTACAAGACTCATAAATAAAGAAAAGCGCTTCGTGGGAGGCAACCCATGCTTAATTGTTGCTTGTTTGTGTCGTGTATCTTTTATTGATTGTTTATTCTCATGTTTAAATTTGTAAAAATGCTTTATTTTGTCGTTAACATCGTCTTAATTACATATAAAGGTATTTTACATAAGGGATAAGTGTAGAGAGGATTACACACATTTTCAAAAGAAACGTAAACATGAGAATTTCAATTAATTAAAAGATATACATGTGTGTTTGTTCGAGTCAAATGCTTGTATCGAGTCATAATGGATGTTTTGCAGGAAATTTTTCCAGATTCTAAAGATGTAAATTTTCTAGAATTTTTTCCAGAAAATCACAGACCAGTTTTTGTCAGGATAACCTGACGGCGTCAGGATCGCAACCTGACGGCGTCAGGAAGGAGCAAAAAAAACTGATTACGTTTTCTCGTTTTCTGAGCTACTTATAAATTTTTGGAATTTTCCAGGTCTTAATTTTCCAGAAATTCTGTAAACATCCATCCCACAAGCATTATATCCTAGTTTAGTATAGTCCTATATATATTATTACCGCCGATGTTACGCGAAGGTTTCGTTTGTTTTCTTCAAGTGTGCAGGTTTAATTTACCAAGACGGAGATACATAAGATGAGAAGGAGCTTTTTACGCAAAGGTTCTTATTGAAGAAAGATGTAACCACCACTTTACACGGATCCTACCGAGCTAATCAGGGGAGTATTAGTTTCTTTCATCTTTTATTACCTTCCATTATCATAACTTTGATACTTTCGGGGAACATTGGGGACAATGTTCAGTTTAAGTGTAGGGAGCAAAAATAAAACGGGAACTTTGAAACTATGCTTATCCTTGATTATTTGCTTTGTCCAATTGCATTTGCGTAATAAACCATGAGAAAATGTCGGTTAGGGTAATTTTGGCACCAAATTTAAAATTTTTCATGACATATAGGACTGGGCCATTAGTCTTAATAAAGCGTCTTATGGACTAGCACAAAAACCCATTACCACTTAAATTCCACCAAAAATGTGAGGATCGCCCTTAGATTAGTATGAATTGAAGCATTCATCTTTGATGCTTAGAGTGTGAACCGGTGTATAATAGATTCTAGAACTTGTTTTGTGATGCATCCCGAGATCGCTAGTGAGACTACACTTGTGTAGTTAGAAAAACTAAATGATAAGAGGCATTAGGATAACCCTTGTTTGATACCTGTAATATAATTACTTCTTCCACATCGGTTGAGTAATTCCCCCACACCTTTGCGTTGTACTTATCTTTAGTACACGATACCCCTAGTTAACCCCTCAGAGCCTATCCTTTTTGCGGTTCTCGGGATGTTTCGGTTTTCCGGAATATCAATGAAGAGCATTGTTTACAATCCACCCCCAAATGTACACCCAAATTGCCTTAGCCTACCTTGTATGCACTCACTTTTAGTGCATTATTGTTATCACACTAAACCCTTAGTTCAATTATCTTGTTGCTTGCATAAGTTGCTAAGTCGAGTCATATCCTTTGTACACAGTTTTGGGACGATTGGGACTCATGGTAAAAGTTAAACTTTATGAGATGACGGGAAGGGAACGTTAAATTCAAATTCCCTTTATTTGCATAATAATGTACTCCAAGTGTTTTGATCTTTTCAATTCGGGTCAAATTAGTGTTAGAGGAATAAAAACTCAAGTGTAGGGATGTGCCTATAAATCCCTATCATTTTGATGTTATCGTAGAGGATGGTAGAGTAAAAGTGTATGAAAAAAAAATCGAAAAAAAATATAGAAAAAGAAAGAAAAAAAACATACGGGCTACCATCCTACATCTATCTTTAAATTTATGTTTGATTATTTCAGTTATCTAGAGTCTAGAGTGTCGAGTCTTGGCTTAGCAACGCCATTCTTCGCATGCTTGTAACATAAAGATTTTTGACTTGCTACCACTAAATACCCTATCCCACCAAACCTTTTATTTCCCTACCGTAAGCCTATCATTACAACCTTTTAAAAGACCTCTTGGATAGTCTTTCCTAGGTGCTTATGCCAATGCGATGGAGGTTTGATCTATTCTCAAGCCTATGGTAATCTATGTACTAGGACCGGTTAATGAGTGTCTATCTTCCATTTCCAACTTGTTATATTTCATATACACCCGAGAGATGTGAGTATCCAAACACCCCATGTGAGGTGCTAGTATGTAATTTCCGTGCTTGTTATGACTTTTGCGGGGCTTATATGTGTTATGAATCATTCTAAACTAATGCTTCATGACCTCTAACTTATAAATTGATTGGCTAAAAGCACATTTGCTTAAGGACAAGCAAATACCAAGTGTAGGGATATTTGATAAGGTTTTAAAATATACCTTTTTGAGGGGTCGTTTAAGCCTTTATTTGATCACTTTTGTATCTGTTATTACTTAATATCGTTCCTTTTCACTTTTTAGGTATCTTGAAGGCAAAATGCTGGAATGACACTTATTCGGACGAAAAGGCGTGAATATACGAAGAAAATGGCCAAAGTCAAGAATCGAGACACTCAGGCTGCTGGAACTAAAGGGGACGGCGTCAGGTGTTATCTGCGACGCCGTCGGACAACTTTTGTGACGGCTCAGTAGCCAAATTGCTCATTTACAAGTGACGGCTTCAGGTTTTAAAAGAGTAGGGCGTCGCAACTCAGACGGCCTAGATTTGATCCAGACGACGTCAGAGACTGAAGGGGACGGCATCACAGGCATACGGTGATGCCGTCACAAGACTAACGTGGCCAAGACGAAACCCTAATAACGGCGACCCGACGGCGTCACAAATCAAAGGGTGACGCCGTCGCATTTGTAATCTTATATATAGAATCCGAATTTTTTAGTTTTCGGTGTGTAGTCTTTGGAGTAAAAACCTAAACCGAACCAAGGCTGTCTTGTACAGTATTTTAGGGTTCCATACCCTTTCTTACATCAAGATAAGTGTTTTACTTCATTAATTCAAGTATCTCTTCAATTAATTGTGTGTATGCTTGCATGTTTCCCATGTCCGGCTAATTTACTTGTGTGTTTGCTTAGGGAATATGAAACTTAATTATTGAATATTGATTGGTTGTCTCTTATCTTAATTGTTAATCATCTATTGCGATAGGTCATCCGTTGTGTAGTTAATGCTTGATTAATCTTTGTGAACCTTAGCTTATAGTACCTAGAGTCATTGTAGGCTAAACTATCCGAAGAGTACCTTAGTGTTAAGTTTATAAATCCTAGCGATTTTGTAGGCAATAACCTTTGGTAGTTTCAAAGAGTTAGGGATAAACGCATACCCTACGAGCTTAGACACACAACGCGATTAAGAATAAGGACGTGACAATTCAACCATCAATAGGAGATATATAAGGAGTAATAAAACCTAAGTAATCACATCTTTAAATCATCATACGAGCACACAATAATTAGACATAGACTACCCACTAGATTAGATAATTAGATAAGTAGAAGTAATCGGTAGAAATACCAACCCCCCAAATTCAAACCCCGAGATTCGTACCTTTCCATTTCCTAAAAAATATAAAAAGATAAAAAATAATCTTCCTCAACCACAACCTTAGCGTAGTAACTTCTCACTAGAATTCCTATTCCCCTAGAGAACGATATCAATTCCCGTGGCTTACCCGAATACTACACTACGATGATTAGGTTCACTGCCTAGCGTGTTGAAAAACATGCTCGACGAAAAGGAAGTTCCTTTGACCCCGAATGACGCGTGTAGCGTTATCATTACTCCAATTCAAGCTTCAAAAGGTTTGGGTGCTTTGTGATTTGCCTTCTGGCAAGAAGGTAATAGGTACTAAATGGGTGTTCAGAAACAAGAAGGATGAAAGAGGAATTGTCATCAGGAACAAAGCTAGGCTTGTGGCTCAAGGATACACTCAGGAGGAGGGTATTGACTATAAAGAAGTGTTTGCCCCAGTTTCACGAATTGAAGCAATCAGGCTGTTCTTAGCCTATGCATCATTTATGGGCTTTTAAGTTAATCAAATGGATGTAAAGAGTGCTTTTCTATATGGGCAGATTGATGAGGAGGTATATGTTTCACAACCTCCAGGCTTTGAAGACCCTGATTATCCTAATAAAGTGTACATGGTAGTTAAAGCTTTGTATGGCTTGCATCAGGCACCAAGGAAATGGTATGAAACCTTAACTACTTATCTTCTTGATAATGGGTTTTATAGAGGCAGAGTAGATCAGACTTTGTTCATCAATAAAGACAAGAATGATATCTTGCTGGTTCAAGTATATGTTGATGATATCATTTTTGGATCTACAAAGACAGAAATGTGCAAAGAATTTGAGAAGCTAATAAAGGAAGAATTCAAGATGAGTTCTATGGGTGAACTCACATTCTTTTTGGGACTTCAAGTACAAAAAAGGCCAGATGGTATTTTAATCAATCAAGATAAATATGTGGCTGAGATACTAAGGAAGTTCAAGTTCTATGATGCAAAGTCATCTAGCACCCTTGCAGACAAGACTATACATCAACTTTTGAAGGAAAATAGTGGTGACGCAGTTGATGTGCACATGTGCATGTCTATGATTGGTTCTTTGATGTATCTTACATTATCCAGACCAGATATTATGTTTGCAGTATGTGCTTGTGCAAGGTTTCAGGTCACTCCCAGGTTCTCTCACTTGACTGTTGTGAAGAAGATTTTCAGATATCTTAAAGCATTTCCTCATCTGGGATTATGGTACCCTAGAGAATCTCCTCTAGAACTGGTTACTTACTCAGATAGTGATTATGCTGGTGCTAGTTTGGATAGAAAATCTACTACAGGTGGATGCCAATTTCTTGGCAATAGATTGGTGTCATGGCAGTGCAAGAAACAAACTATTGTGGCAAATTCATCAACTGAGGCAGAGTATGTGGCTGTTGCAAGTTGTTGTGCTCAAGTTTTATGGCTTCAGAATCAACTTTTGGACTATGGGTACAATTTCATGAATACCATCATTCATATTGACAATATCAGTACCATTTGAATTATTAAGAATCCAGTTCAACACACAAATACTAAACATATTGAAGTTAGACACCATTTTATAAGAGATTGTTATGAGAAAAGGCTAATTGAAGTTGTCAAAATCCACACTGATGACAACTATGCTGATTTATTAACAAAAGGACTTGATGTGGGTAGATTTCAGTACTTGGTAACAGGTATTGGAATGCTAAATCCATAAACTTTTTGTGTCTAAATGGTTTTTGGTGTTGAGAAGAAGTTTTTGGGTACTAAAATTGTTGTATCAGTTTGTATATATTTGCTTCTATTTCTGTTAAACCTTTATGCAGCAAAGATGGGAGTGGATCTTAAAAGGTGTGTATCTGAGACACACAACAAATGGTTATTGATTCACCATGTCTAATCCACATAAGAATCAACTAGTCCAGAGCAAACGGCTACTGGTGAAGACTTAACAAATCCGTTTATGGTTGATAGTTTACCAAAAACTATATGGTTATCAACTCACCATATTCTTTATGATTAAGAGTTGGCTAGTCCATAGCAAATGGCTCATTGTAAAGACATATCAAATCCGTTGATAGCTGATAAGGTTTTAAAATGTACCTTTTTGAGGGGTCGTTTAAGCCCTTATTTGATCACTTTTGTATCCGTTATTGCTTAATATCGTTCCTTTTCACTTTTTAGGTCTCTTGAAGGCAAACTGCTGTAATGGCACTTATTTGGACGAAAAGACACGGATATATGAAGAAAATGGCCAAAGTCAAGAATTGAGACACTCAAGCTGCTAAAGTACAAGGGGACGGCGTCACTGCTTAATCTGCGACGCCGTCGCAGGATTTTTGTGACGATACAGAAGCCAAAAACCCTATTTTCAAGTGACGACGTCGGCCTTTAAAAGAGTAGGCCGTCGCTACTCAGACGGCCTAGATTCAATCCAGACGGCGTCAGAAGCTAAAGAGGACGGCGTCATAAGCATAAGGTGACGCCGTCGCAAGATCAACTTGGCCAAGACGAAACCCTAATGACGGCGACACGACGGCGTCACAAATCATAAGGTGACGCCGTCGCACATGTAATCTTATATATAGAATCCAAATTTTTCAGTTTTAGAGAGTAGTCTTTTGGGTAAACTTTTGGAGTAAAACCTAAACCGAACCAAGGTCGTATTTTAGGGTTCTAAACCCTATCTTAGACCAAGATAAGTTGTTTACTTCATTAATTTAATTATGTCTTCAATTATTTGTGTGTATGCTTGCATGTTCTCCATGTCCGGCTAATTTACTTGTGTGTTTGCTTAGGGAATATGAAACTTAATTATTGAATATTTATTGGTTGTTTCTTATCTTAGTTGATTAATGATCTAGTAATGCGATAGGTCATTCGTTGTGTACTTAATGCTTGATTAATCTTTGTGAACCTTAGGTTATAGCACTTTGAGTTGTTGTAAGCTAAACTATCCAAAGAGGCCTTAGAGTTAGAGTTTATCATCCCTAGTGGGTTTTGTAGACGAGACCCTTTGGTAACTTCAAAGAGTTAGGGAGGAACGCATACCTTACAACTTTAGAAACACAACGCAACTAGGAATAAGGACATGACAATTCAACCACCAATAGAAGATAATTAAGGAGTACTAAAACCTAAGTAAACACATCTTTAAACTATCATACGAGCACACAATAATTAGACATAGACTACCACCACCTTAGTTTAGATAATTAGATAATTAGATAATAGTAGAGCAATTGGTAGAAATACCAACCCCCAAATCCAAACCCCGAGATTCGTACCTTTCCATTTCGTAAAATATAAAAATACAAAAATAATCATCCCTCACCTTTAGACTTAAATTGACATACACTTCAGCCTAATGACACTATTCCCCTAGAGAACGATATCAATACCCGTGGCTTACCCTAATACTACACTACAATGATTAGGTTCACTGCCTAGGGTGTTGAAAAACTTGCTTGACGAAAAGGAAGTTCCTTTGACCCCGAACGCGCTGTGTAAGCGTATCAAGTTTTTGGCGCCGCTGCCGGGGAATAGTTATTGTTTAGGCTTGATTTATATCTCATTTAGGTCTACTCACAAGATTCCTATCAAGTGAGATTTTTTCTTTTTTATTAACTTCCTTGTAGTCTATCCCCCTTCTTTGTGTTTGTGTTCGTAAAACCATTTTCGTTTGTCACTATGGCAAGTGAAGTAGCATTTGAATCATTAACAAATGAGGAACAATTGAATTTCACAAGTTGGTTTGGTTTTTATTGTTCTAATGAATTTGTGAGTGAACTTAGAGATATCCAAAAGAAGAAGGGTGTAAGATTGGATGGATTTGATATATTTTGTGTTTGTGTGGCTTCTATTCAACGATCGTTGTCAAGATCAACTCCTTTTAGTGACACCGTCTTTAGAATTTTTTAGAAAAACCTCCTATGCATAAACCTTCAGTTGTTACAACTTGAGGAAATGGATAAGAAGGATTTATCTAACCTTAGGAATCATGATAAAAAAGACCTAGTTTTTAAGAACATGAAACCTAAACCCAAACAAGATTGTGAGATGGTTGAAGCTAAAATACCTAGTTGCATGTGTGGGATAGATTTCAAACATTTAGGAGATCTAGATATAATGGAGAAAAAGGTGGAAACTCCAAGCCCACAAGCCCTACCATCACTTGAGGAACACACATCACCTATAACTTACCCGGAAGAAGTAGAAGAGACTAAAGGAGTCCCAATTGATAGAGAACCTTTGGACCAAACGCCACTAGAGAATGTAGGTTTAGATGCTTGTTGTCATGACCTCTCTCTTAGTCCTAGGGAAGTTCCTAATTTTGATGAACCGGATCCTCAACCAAAAACCTTACCCAATGTTCCGTCTTTAGATGTGAATCTTGGAATTGAATTAGGCCCCAATCCACCCATCAAAATAGATAGTCCGGGTAGTTGCTTGATAAAGGTGGTAGATTCTAGGCCATGTATAGTGGAAGCTAATATAGGAGTAATCCATGACCTTACACACTTATATCACCCATTCATGGTTGATAACAAGAAACACTATGGGTTTAAACCGGGTTTATTAGGTCAAGATGGATCCTTAACTAAGAATCTTTTGAAGTTGATAGAAGATGATCCATTTTTAGGAGGGAGATTTGATGCACCCGCTACACCAATAGACTTAGGTAAGGTTATAATGAATGGAGCACACTCCTTTGAGCATATAAATCACCCATCACCCTCTCCTCACGTAGCAAATTTCCACCCTAAGGGTGTGTATTGCTACTATCACCCGCACTTAAACTTAAGTGTAGGAAAAACTTCCCCTTTATCTGTTAAATAAGGGTAGAGTCAGGCTCGTGACTCGAACAAAAACAAGCGCTTCTTGGGAGGCAACCCATGTGTATTTGTTTTTCATTTTCATTTGTGTGTCGTATATCTTTTATTAATTGTTTATTCTCATATTTGAATTTGTAAAAATGCTTTATTTTGTCTTTAACCTCGTCTTAATTACATATAAAGGTATTTTACATAAGGGATAAGTGTAGGGAGGATTACACACGTTTTCATAAGAAACGTAAACATGAGAATAACAATTCGTTAAAAGATATATTTGTGTGTTTGTTCGAGTCAAATGCTTGTATCGAGTCATAATGGATGTTTTGCAGAAATTTTTCCAGATTTTAAAGATGTAAATTTTCCAGAATTTTTTCCAGAAAATCGCAGACCAGTTTTTATCAGGATAACCTGACGGCGTCAGGATTGCAACCTGACGGCGTCAGGAAGGAGTAAAAACATCAGATTACTTTTTCTCGTTTTCTGAGCTTCTTATAACTTTTTGGAATTTTCCAGGTCTTTATTTTCTTAGAAATTATGTAAACATCCATTCCACAAGCATTATATCCTAGTTTAAATCGAGTCTTATATATTATTACCGCCGATTTTACGCGAAGGTTTCGTTTGTTTTCTTTAAGTGTGCAGGTTTTGTTTATCAAGAAGAAGATACATAAAGTTGGAGGAGTTTTTCACGCATACATTCTTCTTGGAAAGGATTTAACCACTACTTCACACACGGATCCTACCGAGCTAATCAGGGGAGTATTAGTTTCTTTCGTTTTTGATTACCTTCTTTTATCATAACTTTGATACTTTCGGGGAACATTGGGGACAATGTTCAGTTTAAGTGTAGGGAGGGAAAATAAAACGGGAACTTTGAAACTTTGCTTATCCTTGATTATTTGCTTTGTCTAATTGCATTTTCGTAATAAACCATGAGAAAATGTCGGTTAGGGTCATTTTGGCACCAAATTTAAAATTCTTCATGACATATAGGAGTGGGCCATTAGTCTTAACAAAACGTCTCACGGATAGGAAGTTGCATGACTAGCACAAAAACCCTTTACCACCTAAATTCCACCCAAAATGTGAGGATCGCCCTTAGATTAGTAGGAATTAAAAGCATTCATCTTCAATGCTTAGAGTGTGAACCGGTAGTATATTAGATTCTAGAACTTGTTTTGTGATGCATTCCGAGATCGCAAGTAAGACTACACTTGTGTAGTTAGGAATAACTAAATGATAAGAGGCATTAGGATAACCCTTGTTTGATACCCGTAATATAATTACTTCTTCCACATCGGTTGAGTAATTCCCCCACACCTTTGCGTTGTACTCATCTTTAGTACACGATACCCCTAGTTAACCCCTCAGAGCCTATCCTTTTCGCGGTTCTCGTGATGTTTTGGTTTTTCCGGAATATCAATGAAGAGCATTGTTTACACCCCACCCCCAAATATACACCCAAATCGCCTTAGCCTACCCTGTATGCACTCACTTTTAGTGCATTATTGTTATTACCTTAAACCCTTAGTTCAATTATCTAGTTTCTTGCATGAGTTGCTAAGTCGAGTCATATCCTTTGTATACAGTTTTGGGATGATTGGGATTCATGGGAAAAGTTAAAGTTTATGAAATGACAGGAAGGGAACGTTAAATTCAAATTCCATTTGTTTGCGTAATAATGTACCCCAAGTGTTTTGATCTTTTCAATCCGGGTCAAATTAGTGTTAGAGTAATAAAGACTCAAGTGTAGGGATGTGCCTATAAATCCCTATCATTTTGATGTTACCGTAGAGGATGGTAGAGTAAAAGTGTATGAAGAAAAAAAAATCGAAAAAAAAAATAGAAAAAAAAAGAAAAAAAATAGAGTGATAAAAAAAAGAAAAAAGAAAAAAAAGAGAGAAACATACGGGCTACCATCCTGCATCTATCTTTAAATTTATGTTTGTTTATTTCAGTTATATAGAGTTTAGAGTGTCGAGTCTTGGCTTAGCAACGCCATTCTTCGTATGCATTTAACATACAGATTTTTGACTTGCCACCACTAAATAGCCTATCCCACCAAACCCTTTGTTTCCCTACCGTAAGCCTAACGTTACAACCCTTTAAAGACATCTTTGATAGTCTTTCCTAGGTGCTTACGCCAAAGCGATGGAGGTTTGATCTATTCTCAAGCCTATGGTAATCTATGTACTAGGACCGGTTAATGAGTGTTTATCTTCCATTTCCAATTTGTTATATTTCATATACACCCGAGAGATGTGAGTATCCAAACACCCCATGTGAGGTGCTAGTATGTAATTTCCGTGCTTGTTATGACTTTTGCGGGGCTTATATGTGTTGTGGACTGTTTTAAACCAATGCTTCATGACCCCTAACTTATAAATTAATTGGCTAAAAGCACATTTCCTTGAGGACAAGCAAATACCAAGTGTAGGGATATTTGATAAGGTTTTAAAATGTACCTTTTTGAGGGGTCGTTTAAGCCCTTATTTGATCACTTTTGTATCCGTTATTGCTTAATATCGTTCCTTTTCACTTTTTAGGTCTCTTGAAGGCAAACTGCTGTAATGGCACTTATTTGGACGAAAAGGCGCGGATATATGAAGAAAATGGCCAAAGTCAAGAATCGAGACACTCAAGCTGCTAAATTACAAGGGGACGGCGTCACTGCTTAATCTGCGACGCCGTCGGAGGATTTTTGTGACGATACAGAAGCCAAAAACCCTATTTTCAAGTGACGACGTCGGGCTTTAAAAGAGTAGGCCGTCGCTACTCAGACGGCCTAGATTCAATCCAGACGGCGTCAGAAGCTAAAGAGGACGGCGTCACAAGCATAAGGTGACGCCGTTGCAAGATTAACTTGGCCAAGACGAAACCCTAATGACGGCGACACGACGGCGTCACAAATCATAAGGTGACGCCGTCGCACATGTAATCTTATATATAGAATCCGAATTTTTCAGTTTTAGAGAGTAGTCTTTTGGGTAAACTTTTGGAGTAAAACCTAAACCGAACCAAGGTTGTATTTTTGGGTTCTAAACCCTATCTTACACCAAGATAAGTTGTTTACTTCATTAATTTAATTATGTCTTCAATTATTTGTGTGTATGCTTGCATGTTCTCCATGTCCGGCTAATTTACTTGTGTGTTTGCTTAGGGAATATGAAACTTAATTATTGAATATTTATTGGTTGTTTCTTATCTTAGTTGATTAATGATCTAGTAATGCGATAGGTCATTCGTTGTGTACTTAATGCTTGATTAATCTTTGTGAACCTTAGGTTATAGCACTTTGAGTTGTTGTAAGCTAAACTATCCAAAGTGGCCTTAGAGTTAGAGTTTATCATCCCTAGTGGGTTTTGTAGACGAGACCCTTTGGTAACTTCAAAGAGTTAGGGAGGAACGCATACCCTACAACTTTAGATACACAACGCAACTAGGAATAAGGACGTGACAATTCAACCACCAATAGAAGATAATTAAGGAGTAGTAAAACCTAAGTAAACACATCTTTAAACTATCATACGAGCACAAAATAATTAGACATAGACTACCACCACCTTAGTTTAGATAATTAGATAATAGTAGAGCAATTGGTAGAAATACCAACCCCCAAATCCAAACCCCGAGATTCGTACCTTTCCATTTCATAAAATATAAAAATACAAAAATAATCATCCCTCACCTTTAGACTTAAATTGACATACACTTCAGCCTAACGACACTATTCCCCTAGAGAATGATATCAATACCCGTGGCTTACCCTAATACTACACTACAACGATTAGGTTCACTGCCTAGGGTGTTGAAAAACTTGCTCGACGAAAAGGAAGTTCCTTTGACCCCGAACGCGCTGTGTAAGCGTATCAATAGCTGGTAGTTTGCTAAAAACTATGATAAAGAGCAGTCCATTTTTCATATGTTTTTCTTTTCCACTGCTCTTTGAAAATCTTTGTGAAAAATTACCACTGCTAGTTCACAGTTTCCACTGACAGTGTTATTTTTACCACTGTTGATCTAGCCGTTACAACTGTTATGTCAGTAACAAATTTTTTAACTAGCCTTAGATAATCTTTCTTGCACAAAACTCTTAAACCCTACCACTATATATCTTTCTTTCAATTGGCGAGTTCTTTATACAATTCATACTGACACATTATATTTTTCATCAAAAGATTCTATGGCACCTATCACTTTTGCAGATGAGCACAACCAAGTGGCCTACTTGGAAAAGTCAAACGAGAAGAGTGGTCCTGTTTTCCATCAGATTGTGGACTTTCTTAACACTACCCATATAAGGTATGCTTTACTTCTTAAACCCACAATCTATATCTCTCAAATCAAACAGTTTTGGACTTCTGTTCAGTCCATAACAATTGAAAATAGAGATACACATGAAACAATGGATGCTCCTAGAGCCACTGTGGACGGGGTAACTATTGATGTTACTGAGGCATCCTTGAGGAGAATTCTCTAATTGGATGATCTTAATGGTATCATCACATTACCTATGCCAGAAATTCATACACATTTCTCTTCCATGGGGTATGATACCACTGACAAAAAGGCTACTTTCAAAAAGAGTGGTTTATGTCCCCATTGGAGATTTTTGATACATACTCTTTTACATTGCCTAAGTCCTAAGAAAACATCTTATGAACAATTTAGTTCAACAATGGCTTACCCTTTGGTTTGTCTAGCCACTGATAGGATTTTTAATTGGTCAAACTATATTTTCACAAGTATGAAAGGCAATGTAAAGAGTTCAACCAAATTTTTGATGTATCCAAGGTTTGTGCAAGCAGTGTTAAATGAATTTCAACTGCAACCCCATACTGGAGTTTATAAAATCCGTTGCCTTAAGCCTAAAGTTTTTCAAAACATGAACAAAGATGGCAATAGGAATATTACACCTCTTTCTCCTCAAATGCTTGCAAAGATTTCACAGGTACAAAACTCACCCATAATCATTGTTCCAAACATTGATTATACTCCACCAGTTTCTCACACCTATGAGAGGAGGCATAAACAGCCAATTCCTCTCATTACAACACAGTATGTCCCTGATCCTTTTGGTTTAGGAACAAGCAGTGGTGGTTCCAGGCTTCAACCTAGTCCAACTAGGGAAGAATCTAAACCAATGCCCTATGATTCACCTCTCCCAACAGGTCACACTGTTGGAAGTGTTGAGGGCAGTGGGCAACAAATGGAATTGATGGAACTATGTACTAAATTAGCCAAGCAGGTTGAATCTCTGGAGAAAGACTTGGCACAAATAAAGGAGCAACATGCCAAGGATGTTATACATTTGCAAGGAGAGATTCAGACCTTGAAGAAAGAGTTGCACGGGTTAAAGCAAAGGAAAACTGCAAAGCTTGTGATATCATCTCCATCCTCACCTGATGATGGTGATTCAGCAGACTTCAATAAAGACTTGGGAAATTCTCCCAAACAGGGGAGGAAAACAGATGCTGAAACCAAGGGGGGGAGAATTGATTTTGGAGATGAAGGTGTTTCAAGTAAAGGTACCGAGGAAGCTGACACTCAAGAAGATCCTCAACAGCAATCATAACAAGCAACAATTTTCTTTAATGCAACTGCAACTGCAGATTTACCACTGATACAATTTCCACTGCAGAGCCAATAGTTCCCACTGCTGGACAAGATACTACCACTGCAAGTGCAGAAATTGAAAAGCAAAAGAAAGAGAAAGGTAAAGCTATTATGCAGAGCAAGGAGCAAACAAGAAGAAAGATTTCAAAGAAAGAACAAGCTCAGATTGCTCATGATGAAGAAGTTGCTAAAAAGATCAATGAAGATGAAGTTGCAGCAAAGAAAAAGCTTGATGAATTGGAGATTGCTAGCTTTATGGAGGCTAAAAGGCTGGACAGAATGGAAACCACTGAAGATCTAGTTCCACCTACAATACTTAAAGAAAAGACTCTAGAATTTAGCTATGTACCTACAGACCAAGAGATTGAGTTCTTGATTTCTAATGATCCAGTGATCAAGAAGAAAGCAATTGACCTTATAGCAGATAAGTCTTTAACTGAAGAACAAAGAACTGCACAGTTAAAGGACTTCATTCAAATGAAGAATAATCAAGCACTTCAAGATGCTATTGTTTCAGTCAAGAAGGGTCAAAAGAAACCAAGACAACCAACCAAGGCACAGGTGATTTCAATGATGAAAGATTATTGTTGCAAGGTTGGTGGCTAGAAAAGGCATCAATTCAAAGGAATGCCTGATAATAAAGTTGAAAGTATCTACTACAGAGTTCAAAGACAAGATAAATATTTTATTCCAATGGACTCTGAAGAAGAAGCAAGAAGGTATCCTAGTTTGAAGAGAAAGGCCAAAGATAGTGAATCTCAGACATTTAAGAAGACAAAGTTTGCTGAAGAACAAGAAGTTCCAACTGAGAAATTCACTGATGAACAATTTACTGAAATGATTGTGATAGAAGAAGAAGATTTTTATCCTGAACCACTGCAAGTCAGACATCCTATCATTGATTGGGAAGTGTTTACTGCTAGCAATTTTGCTCCAACATGGAAAATTACAAGGCTAGGTGGTGAAACTTCATCATTCATTCAATTTGAAGAACTCGTCAAAGCATGTAACAGACATGATCTGGATACTTTGTGGAGATTGGTTCAAGAAAGGTTTGATGCTGAAGATCTTAAAGATAGGAAGGAAATGTAGTTATGGGTTAATCTAAGAAGGCTCTATGAACCAAATACTAATGATGATTTTTGGAAATTCTCATGTTATTGTCCTGGTACTAAATGGTTTTATTATGATTCATGTGAAGTTTATCATGTTTCTACATCAGATGGAGTGGATGCATTCATGTTTGCTGAGAAAGAATACCCACTCAGAGTTGAAACTCTCACTGTGATGTTGTGTACAACAATAAGAGTTCATGAGGATAATGAAAAGGTTAGAGCATTGTTACTTAGGCTTCAAGATCAATGTTCAAGAGTTATTCAGGAGTTAAGAAGAAAGAGAAGTGTTTGAAAGAATTCCCCAAATCCTTACAGAAGATGCAGATTGAAGAAACTTATTGATTTGCAAAGAAATCATAAGTTTAGGGGAGGATTGTTGGGAATAAAGCTAACAGTTACCACTGATACGCTTGTAGTTAGCACTGCTAAAGATTACACTAGCAGTGGAAACTCATTACCACTTCCAGTACAATATTACCACTGCTGTTAGGATAATTGTTAAGTCTTCGTGTATTGATAAGTATAGAAAAGATCTTGTGTATACTCTATATTGTTAGGTTTATACTTATCTTGTAAAGGACTCCTTGTGCTATAAAAGGAGATCCTAGGTCATTGCTTAGAATACGTATTATTCATATAAGCTTCAAGGTATAACCCTAGTGATAAGCAAGATCACTCGTATTATTTCTTAATAATATTGGAGCTTTGTGTTATTCTGTTCTCACTTACATTACATCATATAAACCATCTTCTAAGTATTACTAAGTATATTCCGCGTGCTTATTAATATAACTCAAAGTATCACCAACACAAGGAGTGTGTTTAGATCCATCTTAATGTAACTTGCTTTGGTTAAATTTGTTATTTTTCCTATTCATTGTATATCAGATTGTCTGCATACTTGTTGGTTGTATGAGCATTTCATAGGATGGATAAGGGTGTTGATTGTAATTTAAATTGGCGTGCCTAAAAGTAAAGAAGTCTACTTGCTTGACTTGCTTCTACACATTCTTCACGAGTAAGCCATACTCTTTCTCACCTAGTTTAAAATTAACTCATGGCACCTTTTGTGTAGTCAAACATAGTTTGAGTCTATTTTGATGTGCTTTGAAATACACTCGTTTGACTTTCATGCTGTGAGATAAAGAGTATTTACTTCTCACAATTACACACAAACCTACCTATCTCATCTCATCAACTTATTTACTTCTCACAACTTAATTACTTCAGCATACACACTTACATCATAACTCTCAGCTCATCAACTTTGTTCAAACTCATTCAAACTCTCAACTCACCATGGATGCACATTCCAGAAACTCAGAAACAAACAATCACAACCATGCGGTCCGTTACCTAACAAAAGTAGAAGGCTCTCAAGAATGGTATCACTCCACTGACCCTGAACCACCACTTCGACCAATGTTAGAACCACACGCATGTAATTGTCAATGTTTCAAAAATACATTTCAGGTCATGAATAACTACGCATGTTTAAGGAAGAGGCAATCGTGCAACTCATGGAGGAACGAGTAAAAAAACCATGAAAGCTTTCCTATCTAACTTTCATGATATGGTTGTATTAATTTCAGTTTGCTTTGTTGACTTTTAGTTTGCTTTAATATCAGTTATTACTATGTTTATGTAATATGTTTTTAGAACATCTATTAATTTCAAATATATGTGGTTTCATCTTGCTGTAGATGTAGAAACAATGGCTGATTCAATGTAACTTGTTCTTTGAACAAGTTCCCGCTATTTTTTTTTATCTTGAATTATTGTGAGGACTGCTTGTGTATTTGGTAAAGAATGGAAGAAAATTTAATTGATAATTGTGTTCTTGATGTTACTGTGATCATAATTAGTTTAGTTTGGTTGAAATCAATGGTTAAAATTGAAAGAACAGATTATGTGCTTGTGTTTATGTTTTTGTCAGATGTTTGTTGAAGACCAAAAGGGATAAAGACGAGGGTAAACTACAAAAAATGTCCATGAGTATAAAGATGAGGCTACAATAGTCATTTCGCATGGGTTAGACCAGTAACTAACGAGTTTTTGCAGATTTCTCGACCATTTAGTTCTATGCATGTAGCCTATCTCCCTGAAGCAATTTCTCGGTCTACTCAGTTACAAGCATGCAATAAGATTTATCAACTAATCTATGTGATTTATCTATGGTACCCCATTGGTCCTTGAGATACCTACTCTTCTCACGCAGTTACTCTATTGAAGAGCACTATACTAACTTAAGTGTTTTGGCAATTATTTGTCTAACCTCGGGTTCTGACTCCTCGAGTCCTAAGGAAGGGCACTAATGAAGCAAAGTCAAGGGTAATGGCCACAGTGATACGGATCACCACATAGCTCAAAGGCTACACTATGATGACCTAGACAATTGGCATAATTTGCAGTTTTATCTTTAGTGTGGCTAAAAATGCATTTTAGACTATACTCAGGGACATTTATTGATGTTTACTCTATATAATAAAAAGAGGTTTGTTGGTATTGTAGACTCTATTATTCATTTTTCATATCTATGGTATCATAATAGGTTTAAGAAAGTGAGTGTGTGTTGGGATGACTGGCCTTTTGTTTATATAATCAATGTGGGGGAGCCTATCGTCTGCAGGTTGCTTGTGAGTTCTTGTTTGTTGTTGATGTGAATTGCTTCTCGTGGCTGGGAATATCGAGCAAATCAAGATTGTTTTGAACATTTGTTAATATGTCTTTTCTTGTTTTTTTTCCCGGGGCTTGTTTGGGACTGCATCAAAAACACTCCGGAGTGAAAACCGATGGCATGACCTTCGTGGATGAGAGTTTTTTCTCTTGTTTTGATTATATGTAATTGGTAAAAGTTTTTTTCATCCTTTTCAATATAGTTATGCCTTTAAAAAGAGAGAGAGAAAGAAGTAGAAAAAGAAAAAGAAAGAAAGGAATCTCAATTCGTAAAATCCAATAAGACTTATTACCATCAAAGATAATTGTTTTAAAGCGTCACTTGTTTAAGTGAAAACCATTTGTAAAAACCAGCCGATTGTATTTGTTTGTCCCTCTCACACCAAATATAAATATTTTCCACCACCAGACTATATTCTCAAAACACAAATCACTTTTTTCTTCTTACACATCACTAGACTATTCTCAAACACACACGTGTCACTCTACAAAATGGACACAAAAATAGGTTCACTAGACATGATCACCAACCCAAACGGTGAGCTAGCCTGTGCACCACGTCACGGTGGCGTCACAACAGTCCAACCAACCACCATCCCATTCAACTACTCCGACGCCACCTTGGGGCGTCACTTAGCTCGTCGTTTAGTTCAGATAGGAGTATCTGACGTGTTCTCAGTACCAGGTGACTTCAACCTCACGTTACTTGATCACTTGATAGCTGAGCCTGGACTTAACCTTGTTGGTTGTTGTAACGAGCTTAACGCGGGATACGCAGCTGATGGGTATGCTAGGTGTCGTGGCGTTGGTGCATGTGTTGTTACGTTTACTGTTGGTGGACTAAGTGTGCTTAATGCTATTGCTGGTGCTTACAGTGAGAATTTGCCTTTGATCTGTATTGTCGGTGGGCCTAACTCTAATGATTATGGTACTAATAGAATTCTTCATCATACTATTGGCTTGCCTGATTTTACTCAGGAGCTTCGTTGTTTTCAGACCGTTACTTGCTACCAGGTATTCATTTGTTTGGATGTTGGATTTGGGTGGAAATTGTGATTTTTGAAACTCCATATGTTTGGTATATTAGTTTACGGAAAGGTTTATAAAATGACAAAGAGGGTCTAAGTATTTGTAAACCATAGTGAAGATAGGTTTATAGATAGGTTTAGAATATCATATATCTTTATAATTAAATGCATTTGGATTGCGTATGATATTTATAAAGCTTTATGAGCTTTATAAATCGTGAAAATAGGTTTATAAAACAAAAAAGGTTTATAAATTATTTCATAATAAAATTATAAACCTTTATATGGAAGACAAATTGTTGATGAAAACATTTAAGGGGTGTTTGTTTCGGCTTATATAGCTGGCTTATGGCTTATTTGGTTTTAAGCTTATGTTTCATATGCTCATTTTTGTGGCTTATTTTGAGAGTTTCCGGATTATATAAGCTCACATGTTTCAAAATAAATCACAAAAAGTAAGCTTATGAAACATAAGCCCAAAACCACATAAGCCATCAGCCCGCTATATAAGCCGAAACAAACACCCCATTAGTCAAAGGGTGGTGATTTGCACACTCCTCACCGTTTAATTGTATAAAAATATCTTTACCAGACTCTAATTTTAATATTGGGACTATGGTTTTCGAGCAACTTAAGATTGGTAGCTTGTACTTCATCTGTTGTTTCTTAGTTATATTAATCATTATATGAATGTAGGCTGTGGTTAACAATTTGGAAGATGCACATGAACTTATCGATACCGCAATTTCAACTGCTTTGAAAGAAAGCAAACCTGTTTATATCAGTATCAGCTGCAATCTGCCTGCAATTCCTCATCCTACTTTTACCCATGAACCCGTTCCGTTTTCTCTCTCACCCAAGTAAGTTCTACCAAGTATTCTCGAGCTTAGTATTGCATAATTCATGACTCAATTATTGTATTCAATTTAATTATAAATTTTTTGGGTGTATGGATGTTGTAGGCTGAGTAATAACATGGGTTTGGAAGCAGCTATTGAGGCAGCGGCTGAGTTCTTGAATAAGGCAGTGAAGCCAGTGATGGTTGGCGGGCCTAAACTTCGTGTTGCAAAGGCATGTGAGGCGTTTGTTGAATTGTCCGACGCTTGTGGTTATGCGGTTGCTGTGATGCCATCAGCCAAAGGAATGGTTCCCGAGCACCACAATCATTTCATTGGAACTTATTGGGGTGCCGTAAGCACAGCTTTTTGCGCAGAAATTGTTGAATCTGCTGATGCTTACTTATTTGCTGGACCTATATTCAATGATTACAGCTCGGTGGGTTATTCTCTCCTTCTGAAAAAAGAAAAGGCGATAATCTTGCAGCCTGATAGAGTAGTGATTGGTAACGGGCCAACTTTTGGCTGTGTCTTGATGAAGGATTTTTTGCGAGGTTTAGCAAAGAAGCTTAAGAAGAATACAACCGCATATGAGAACTATCATAGGATCTATGTGCCGGAAGGTCATCCTGTCAAGTGTGATCCCAAAGAGCCATTGAGGGTTAATGTTCTGTTTGAACACATACAGAATATTTTATCGGGAGACACGGCTGTCATTGCAGAAACTGGAGATTCCTGGTTTAATTGCCAGAAGCTGAAATTGCCAAAAGGATGCGGGTAAACTTTCTACAATACTAAAATTTCCAAACTATATAGTGTAATTACCACAGATTATCTTAATAAATATGGATGTTTTTAACACGGGGATAAATGAGTCTACATGTGTCCGGGTTAAATGGGCTAGCTTTTAGTTAAATTGGCTTTGTTTGCCCAATCTATAGATCTTGTTATACGGACAAACACACTTTTACTGAAAATAGTCTGAATAGATGTAATTTAAGAGTTAGAATGCGTTGCAATTAGATTTGGCCAATTTGCCTCGTTCTTCTTTTAGCTCAATTTCATGTCTAGAAAAACGAAATCAACCCTTTTAACTATGTGAGCTTAATTACCACCTTTACTAAATTTGTATATTGGTTTTGTAGGTATGAGTTTCAGATGCAATACGGGTCGATTGGGTGGTCAGTGGGTGCTACGCTTGGGTACGCACAGGCTGCAATGGATAAACGAGTGATTGCTTGTATTGGTGATGGCAGCTTCCAAGTAACTGCCCAAGATGTGTCAACAATGCTACGATGTGGGCAGAACACCATTATCTTCCTGATAAACAATGGTGGTTACACCATTGAAGTAGAGATCCATGATGGGCCTTACAATGTGATCAAGAACTGGAACTACACGGGGTTTGTTGATGCAATCCACAATGGCCAGGGCAAGTGCTGGACCAGCAAGGTCAGATTTATATATTTAAAGAAAAGAAAAAACACAAAACCAAAAAAAAAAAAAAAAAATCAAAAAAACAAACAAAACAAACAAACTTTGCTCTAAAAAAAAAAAAAAAAAAAAAAAAAGTTATACGTTGCAAAATGGGGCTGTATGATATATGGCAACTCTTTCCTTGGGTCGATGGGTAGAGTAAGTAGAGGTTGGTGCATAAGATTATCTATATGGGTAATAATCTTGGACTTGCAAAATTTTCAGAGAACAGTTACCGTTCAGATACAATTGCCATAGTTATAATAAGGATCTACAATTTTGACAACTTTCGATCCATTTGACTCGGTTTGTTTGTTCTACTTGTTAAGCCTGTTACTAAAATATAAATGGATTTGACCCATTCATAGTTAGATTGGTCGGCATTGCGGTACTAATCAAACTGATTTGAGCCTGGGCAGGTGCATTGTGAGGAGGAGCTTGTTAAAGCAATAGAGACTGCAAACGGAGCTCAAAAGGATAGCTTGTGTTTCATTGAAGTGATTGTTCACAAGGACGATACAAGCAAAGAATTGCTCGAGTGGGGTTCAAGAGTCTCTGCCGCCAACAGCCGCCCTCCAAATCCTCAGTAAAAAGAACTTTTCACTACCATGGGAGCATTGACAGCGTTAATTCAACTGCTGAGAAGAGTAGCAGTATCATTGCTCCTATAGTCATAAGAGAAATAGGTTTTTGTTGTCAAAAGTCTATGAAATAAATAAGCCACTCAGACTCTGGTGTTGATCCTAGTTTTCAACTCTTGGTGGAAATTTGAATCCTCCGTAACCTACTTGCACTCTCTATATGAATCTATAGCTTTTGTTTCTTGTTTCTTGTTTCCCATTTATTCAACAAACGAGCCCTAATTTCCCAAAATCAAAATACTCAACATGTCTTCTTCCTCTTTCAAAATTAGGTATGGTAATCGACGTCGTATTAGTAACAATCATGGGCTGGAAAACTCAATGATGTGAAATGAAGCATCAATTTTAGGTCACATGGTTGATGAATCAACCGGAGTGTAAATGGAAATTTCAATTTCCGGGGTTAGTTGGTGCAAACGGAAACTTCAATTTCCAGGGTTAGTTACCAAGGTATAGATTTGTACTAATTGATATCCTATTCTAATTTTTAGGTGTGTTGCTCAAATAAATACTTGTGTCAAATACTTGTGTCATGTAGTTATATCAAAATTGGCATAACATTTGTATATATTCTTGATCAAAACCTGGAACATCGTGACCAAGTATTGGCAAAAAGAAACACGCAAAGCCCCTATCACAGTCAGTTCATCTTCTCCAAATGCTGTTGAACAAAGAGCATGTTTGTAAACAATACTGAAATCCCAAATTAGATTAGCTCATCTCATACCAGTTGACCAACCTTGATACATACGACTAGTAGGGGCTGACCCGACCCGAGTCAATTCGGGTCGGGTCAATCGGGTTCAAAAATATATTCGAGTCAATCGGGTCAACCCGAATTGACCCGAGTTCTAAACAAGGTCGGGTTCGGGTATATTTTTTTAGCCTTGACCCGACCCGAACCCGACTAACCCGGCTAAAGAACACGTTTACAATGTAAAATACCCCGACCTGATTGACCCGACCCGAGTTGACCCGACACCGAATTGACCCGACCCGAGTTGACCCGAGTTCTAAACAAGGTCGGGTTCGGGTATGTTTTTTTAAGGCTTGACCCGAGTTGACCCAACCCGAGTTCACCCGAACCTGACCGGGTCAACACGAATAACACCCCTACATACGAGTACTATACTAGCCCGACCCACAAAGGTGACCCATAGACCAGAACCATTATGTTGACTGATGAATGAAAAGACCAAAGAGCAAAAAGCAACTTAGAAGACATGCATCATATTAGGATCACATGGACTCCATTGCTTCATGCACATGCATTAATTTAGGAATGATTAGTATGCAATTCTTATTCACGTTTAAGTAACTGTTGGCAGTAGGGGTGTTCACGGATCGGGTAATATCCACAGTAACCGAAAACCAAAACCGAACTCAACCGAAAATAACTGAACCGAATTCGTAACCGAACCGAATTGGTCAAAACCGAACCGAACCGAACTAAATATTTGGTTATCGGTTTGGATATGGTTTTGGTAATGAAAACCGAAAACCGAACCGAAAACCGAATTCATATAAAATATGTATATATTCTATGTATATATATGAAAAAAAATCACTAAAACTCTTTTTTAGTATAAATATAAC
Source organism: Chrysanthemum seticuspe (assembly GCA_019973895.1). NCBI lineage: Eukaryota > Viridiplantae > Streptophyta > Magnoliopsida > Asterales > Asteraceae > Chrysanthemum > Chrysanthemum seticuspe. The sequence continues at coordinate 165,977,799 of BPTQ01000002.1, forward strand.
ATGATTTAAGGTTGAAAAAAAATATTTTGTGCTAAAAATATATATAATTAAATAAAAAAGTAATTAAATTTATGTAATTTGGGTAATTTCGGTTATTCGGTTCGGTTTTCGGTTATAGGGGTTCGGTTTTCGGTTTTCGTTTTGGTTTTCGGTTCGGTTGAATCAAATTTGAATTCGGTTCGGTTCGGTTTTCGGTTATACCCAGAAAAAAAAATTAACCGAACAAACCGAACCGAATAAACCGAATAACCCGATAACCGAACCGATGAACACCCCTAGTTGGCAGTTTGGCACTACTGTTTATTAGGCTTGCATAAGTTATTTCTTTTGCTATTTAAATGTAATATGTTTATTGGGAAATAAAAATAAAAAAAATAATAAAAATAAATAAAAAAGAAAAAAAAAAAAAATTGAACAAAGTCTAGTTTCTTTCTATTGTTTTTGAGTCTTATCCGCTCAAAGGGCCTTATCATCTTGTCTCTTAATCTAATTTTTGAGAGATTGACCATCTCAAGTCAGTTTGTATCAATTGGTGCTTTCATTGACTTACTCGATGCCTACATATAGAAGAAAAAATGGCGGCCGTAGCCAAGCAATTCACTGAGTGGCTTGATATCGTGTCCAATGCTCGAGTATAAATCATCTCAAAAACCTCACTTCCTAAACCACCTTCACTAAAAATGAGTCCAGCGATCACACATCTAACACCAAAACGGAAATACCGTGACCAAAACCGAGGTCATCATCGAAACTTCCTTTCTCATTACCAATATCAATAAACCCGAAAAACACTATGGCTAAGTCGCTCACCGACTCCGCTTCTTCTATCACCAAGATAGAAACCAAGGTCGCAACACAAGCTCGACTTCCCCCCGCTATCCAATTTGCCTGCCAACCGGACTCATAAAACAACACAACTTCGACATGGTATAGCATTTCTCCATCGAACCACCCTACATGAAACTTGGTCTTGCCACGCTTATCAAGGACATGTTAGATGAATATTATTGTGCGGAGACCTCTCATTCCGGTCACCAATGTTACCCGCCAAAGTTTTGTATTTCTCCAATCCAAACATGAACCACCTTGGTTGTCGCGCGACCCAAGATACAAAATGTATTGATACGATTTGGGATCCAAATTTCATGCGAATATTAAGACCAAGTCCTAAGGAGATTAACTGCCACCCTATTATCTCAAAGCATTCACTTTTAATATTGAACAAGTCATTTCCATTCATGAGTATGCAACTATGCATGCATGATTTTAGTTACACATTCCCATGCATATTTAATATTCCTAGAAAATAGGATATTTGCTAGTAGATGTGGACATTGACCGAATTTGACCAAACCGGTTCCGGTTCTTGGTCAGACAAAAAAACCCGGTTCCAGTTTAAACAGAATCGGTTTCTATTGGTTTTCGGTGTTTGAAAACCGGAACTTATAGAACCGGTTTCGGGCCGGTTCAAACCGGTTTGAAAAAACCAGTGCAATTATGGAGACAGTGGGCTCGTTTCGGGGTCGATTCCGGGTTTTTTTTTCCTTCACGTTTTCTACCCAACAAAATCAATAAACTCCAAATTTTATTCAATAAACTCATAAACATCACACATAAAGTACTTGAATCACAAATTTAATACATTTTAACTATTTATTCATCATCGTCTTTGACTTCATCTTCAACTTCGGCGGTCCTAGCAGCGCTTGTAGCTTCATCAAAATCGATTTCTCCATTGGAAAGATGGATTACATAACCCTCTTCAACCTCGATCTCTTGTAATTGTTCTTCGTATTCCATCGGTTCTTCAATTCTTGCAATGTGTTGTATATGTTCGGTCGCATCTAAGTAATCCTTCAAGCAAATACACATCTCCAAAGATGTCAGTGTGAGTCTTGTTCTTCGTACCGATAATACCCTTCCACTAGTAGAAAAAGTGGAATCCGAAGCAACAGTAGAAGCTTGTACGCTTAGTAAATCCCGGGCCATTGCGGCTAGAACGGGAGATTGAGATTGCCTTTGTTTCGACCAAAACATCAAAATTCATGAACTCTTCGAGTGTGATAGTGTTTAACCAATTGGTTCCAATATATCTCCAATATTCGTTCCTCGATGAATGCTCACTCCGCTTTCTTGTCTTAAATTTGAAAATAAGCCCAAATCCGGATCCATGATATTCGAACTTGTTGAAAACATTGAAGCCGAATTCATTCCCACATTTCTTGTACCATATTTTTCAAAATATAAATCAAATAAACATTTAAAATTATTTTTAAAAATGGTTTGTGCTTTTGTTACATAAAAAAGGTCTATTTGAGCCAAATCCAAATCGTTAACAATGTTATCGATAAGGTATTCCACCCCGCCAAGTTTTAAAAATGGGCTTAATGCGGCGGCACAAGTAATTACCAGTGGAATTTCTTGAAAATATTTTCTAAGTTTTTCTCTCATTGGTTCAACCATAGTCGCAAAGACCATCAAATTCATATGATCCTAATTTTCTACACATCATAAAAAGTTGGTTGAGGACCAAATGACACGTGGGATAATAAACACCCGATAACAAAGTTGTTGCTGTTTAAAAAACTTTCAGTAATTCGGTTATTTTTTTAATAGTATTCCACTTTTCAACCGAAAATGATTCCATATGCCGACGCCTATTGCAAAGTTCATCATGAAAATGTCGTAACATTAATTTTTGGCGTAAACCATTTACAAACATATTATAAGTCAAATTCCATGTTGTAGGAACGTTCCAATTAGGGGATAAAAAAATAGAATTCGTATTTTCACACAATTTCATATACTCCACATATGTTTTTTTTCCAATTGAAAAATATATTGTAACATTTGTCTAAAAGCCTCTTTTAAATTATTCATTTGCTAGGTCGCTAGTCCGCTTTGCACAACCAAATTAATGATGTGTGCAACACATCGACTATGATAAAAAAAATGCATTCAAGAGGTGGTCGGTATTTTAGCATTAGATTTTTACCGCATTTTTATTATTAGAAGCGTTATCAAATGATATTGAAAAAACATTTTTCTTTTATTGTAAACATTCTCATAGCATCTCGAAACATACCACTTAAATTTAAACCCGTGTGCGGATATTCAAATTTTTAAAAAGCAATCCAATGTGTATTAACACAAATGTACGAGCCGGGCAAACTATGACTCGCCGACCAAACATCGGTTGTTAAGTTTACACTAGTTTTTTTTTAATTTTCAAAACTAAATATTAGTTCCTTTTTAGCCTGTATCCAAGATTAATACAATCACGTTTAAGAGTTTGACGACTTACATGGTTATATCGAGCATTTGAATCACCCTCGTTAACCGAGGGTTGTCGAAGTGGTTGAACAAAAAACCTTCTTGAATCACAAAGTGTGCAAAATCTTGACGAAGACCCATCTCATTATATGCAAAAATACACCCATCTCGCCCCATAGTATTTTGTTCCAATTCCGGTTTTTTGAGTGCTTTCAAATATTCTTTCGTGTGCTTCTTCAACGACCTGTTCTCATCGGGTTTCAAAACAACATTGAAATGTTTACAATGAGCCTTTGTTGAATCATACGAGAACTTCACCATGTGGTAATGACACCAACGTCTTGGTTTCGGGTTGTTGGTATAACCCCAACAATCCTCGGTTCATTTGTAGAACCAACACCGGCGAAAGTTTAAGTATGAGAAGATCGGTTTTTGGGCATCGTGAGCATTTTTTGAGCGTTTGTGAGCGGTTTTTGAGTGTTTTGAGAGTATTTAAATGTTGTGACTAAACCAAACTCAACCTTGGTATTTATAGGGATGTTAGGAGGGTTAAATGGGGCTAGATCGACATTATAGTTGTTTAAAAATGGTCCAAAAAAATTTTCCAACGGATCTATTCTCCTTACTGTCTTGAAAAGACGCGCGGTTTAAAAAAAACGGTTACAAAATAGTCCCTAATAGTAATAATACTAACCGATTTCAAACCATCGGTTTTTGGCCAAACCAAACCGGTTTGGTCAAAAACTGACCGGTTTTGGTTTCGGGTTTTTTCGGTTTCGGTTTTTCTGGCCACCTCTATTTGCTAGTACATGTTTAGTTTCCTATAAATATGTAGTTGTATGTTCCGAATGAAGGCAGAAAAGAAAAAAGTTCTGGTCTTCTACTATTTTATATTCTTGGAGATTTGAACTAAATTAGTCACATATCAATTGTCTTATTCTTAATCTATTTCTTGGGAGATTAACTATCTCAAATCGGTATTTATCAATGGTGCTTTTATTGACTTACTCGATGCCTCCAAAACGTTACCCATGACATATAAAAGAAAAAAGCGGCGACCATTGCCGATCAATTCGCTGAGTGGCTTGATATCATGTACGTCCTCGTGGAATGCTCACAAGAAACCATCTGACAAAAACTCGCTGTTGATGCAAATAATGTCTAAAAACGTTATAGCTATCTTTCGATATCTCTTTGTTTTGATGATAACAAAATGTAAAAACACGTTACGTTAAATTTAACGTAAACAAGTTTTTTAATTGAAATATCCCGTTTCTACATATATCACTCTAGGTAAGAACAAACAAATTTACAACTTGACAAGTGATCAAAGAAGTGAATTTGTGTTTCAAACTTCATATTTTTAATGAGACAAAATATTTTTTCAAAAATATATTTTACAAATTATTTTTTAATATTAAAGAAATGTTTTAATTGGAAAAATAAGTTTGAAAACTCTCAACAGCTATTCCCCTACCCCCCCCCCCAAACAGCTCCTAACTTCCCCAAATAAAGTTTCACCACTAAAGACAAAAAGAGGAGTGTTTTTGTTTGAGACGGTACCACGGTACCACTAAAGTTAGTGGTACCGTCTGGTATTTAGTGGTACCGTCAACTGTAACGAACAAAATTTTTGTCCCTATAAATACCAGCCCATTTCACAGTTTTTTATCATCCTTTTACACACAAAACTTTCTGAGTTTAAATCTCCTAACACACACACACACACACCTTTGATCATTTAGATAGTTTTATTTTGTTTTAGAATAATCCCTTCTTCCAACCAAGTGATCACCTTCATTCTTCTCCTAGTGCAAGAGAAGAACACATTGTATGAAAAAGATACTTAGTGTTGTAGTCATAGTAGTGTGCACTTATAACATTTATTACACACTTGTTGTATCTTGATATACATCAAGTAGTCTTTAGTCTTGTTTAGATAACTTGTGTGGATCATTGTGATCTTGGAGATCTCTTGTTGTTTGTGAGTTAGTGTGTTGATCAAGAGGATCAGGTCTAGATCGTTGTGATCTAGTAGTTTGTGTGATTAGCAAGGATCGGGTAGATCATGAGTGAGATTGGTACTAGCTAGATTAGTACTCGACATTTAGCTTAGTGTCAAAAACTGTGATAAGCGACGTTGACATCGTGCTTAGAACTCTCGAGTTGGGTACTCAGGGAGTGAAGTAGGGTGAAGAAGAGCTTTGTGACCGAACCACTATAAATCTCTTGTCTTGGTTCGATCTTTCCACCTCTTACTCTTTACTTTCATTACTTACTTTCTATTGTTGTAGTGTATCTATTATAGTCTTGTTAAGTAAGATTCATATTGTTGTGGTTTGATTTCACAAAGGACTCAATCGAAGTTTTTCAAAACCAAACTTTGAAAACTAAATTAAAAAGAGGTAAACTATTCACCCCCCCCCCTTCTAGTTTCTCACAATTGGTACCAGAGCCACGTCAGTCAAGATTTTTAAAATAAATTTTATTTTAAAGCTTGAATCGATCAATGGATTTCGACAAATATCAAGAAGGGCAATCTATGCAAAGACCACCACTTTTTGAAACCGATTGTTTTATCTATTGGAAAACAAGATTCGAAACCTATGTGAAATCAAAAGATATTGATCTTTGGCATGTTATTACCGAGAGTGATTTTAAAACTATTGAAATGAATTTGGAAACCAACAAGAATGAAATTATTCTTTACGAAAAACAAAGTGATACTCTTAAAAGAAAATAAGCCAAAAATGATGAGGCTAAAATGATGATTTATAATGCTTTGCCAAGAAAAGAATTTAAAAGAACTTTTACATGTAATACGGCAAAAGAAATTTGGAAAACTTTGTTAGTCACCCATCAAGGAAATTTGGAAAACTTTGTTACAATATGAACAATTTTCCATTCCGGAAGATGAAACTATAGATAATGCTTTTGCTAGATTTAATACTATTGTTACTAGTCTTAAAGCTCTTGATGAAGGTTATTCTAGCAAGAATTATGTTAGGAAGTTTCTTAGGGCTCTACATCCCATATGGAGAGCAAAGGTCACCGCCATTGAAGAGTCAAAGGACTTGGCAACATTATCACTTGATGAACTTATAGGAAACTTGAAAGTTCAAGAAATGATAATCAAGAAATACTCCGACATAATTAAAGGCAAAGGAGAGAAAGTAAGGTCTCTAGCATTAAAAGCCAAGAAGGAGTCAAGTGCATAGTTTTAAAAATCACGCCTAAGGCGCGCCTAGGCGCTAAGTCGCACGAGGCTCTAGCCTTTGGGATTTTTTTAGATCGAGGCTCACGACATGCATGAATCCCACAAAAATCGTGTGCCTTGGGGAGTTTTGTGCCTTTGCGCCTTGGGGATTTTTGCGCCTCAGAGATGTAACGGGTTTTTGGGCCCTTTTTCTAAATATTAAGATAAGATACATAGGCCTTATAAGTTATATACATGGGCCTTTTAAGTCATAGGGTGAGTATTTGTTTGATTTATAAATTTTAATTGATTTTATGTTTATTTTATTGATTGATTTTTTTTTAAGAAGTTACTTTGTTTCATTAAGTATTTTCTTTAAGACATATTATCATGAAAATGTGACATTGTGCCTTGAATGCTAATACGTTGCTTGCTTGATATTTTGGGTTAAATTATGAGATTTGTTAGATATGGATTTTAATCTATATATAGGTTATCAAGCCAAAGAGTGGATCCGTTTTAGAAGTGACAATTGATCCGTTTTAATCTTTATAGTGGCAATATGTGCCATGTATTAAGTATTTTAATGTTATTTTGTGTTATTTAAGCTACATAAATGGTTATATATGTTATAAAAACTTAATGTATTTAGTGCACCTCGCTTTCATGAATCTCGTGCCTTGGAATGCGCCTCAACTCGAGGCTCTTTGCCCCCCTTTGCGCCTTAGTGCGCCTTGAGCCTTTCAAAACATTGGTCAAGTGACGATGAAAGTTCGGCTTCCGATAGTGAAGACGAAGAGTATGCATTAGCGGTTAGAGACTTAAGAAGTTCTTTAAGAGAAGAGGTAGATTCGTTAGACAACCTCGCGACGAAAAGAAGTCGTTCTCAAAGAATCGTGATGATAAGAAAGGAAAGAGTGATAGGAAATGCTTTAGATGCGGAGATCCAAACCACCTCATTAGAGAGTGTCCTAAAGCACTGAGAACCAAGAACCAAAGAGCATTCGTAAGAGGTTCTTGGAGTGATAGCGGTGAAGAGGAAGAGGAAAAGCCTAACGACAAAACATGTCTCATGGCTCACACTCCAAATGAGGTACATTCCGATTCTTCATACTATAGTGATGGCCTCAATAGATGATAACTCACTAATAGATGATTATAATAAGTTATGTGAAGTAACCTCTAAAATCATTTCTAGAAATGATAAGGATTTAAAACATTCGTTTTTAGGGGGTCATTTAAGCCCTAAATCGATACATTTTATATCTGTTACTACTTAAAATCGTTCCTTTTCACATTTTAGGTCTTTTGGAAGCAAAATGATGGAATCAAGCACTTTTGGACGAAAAGGAGCGAAAACATGAACAAAACGACAAAGTCAATAATTCAAGGCTGTTTTATGCACCTGACAGCGTCCCAACTCATAAGGCGACGCCGTCGCTCACAAGGTTTTCTAAAACGTCTCAAGCGACGACACATGTTACTTTTTAGTTTTACAACATGACGACGTCACGCTGATAACATCAAATAGTCTTGAATATTAAGTGTCAATTTCTCCCGATAATGCTCGTATTTTATATCATTTATATGGATTTACGCTTGTTTTCCTCTATATTTCGCTTTCAAGTAAATTACGAGCATTGAAGCTAAAGAGATGCGGATTTGGAGATTTTATAAAGAATTAATGATAGTATGCCCACTGTGATGAAGCTACGGCATAACTCCTCTCTCACATTACGTCATAGCTAATGTGTGACTCAGAAGACCAGCTCAGTAGAAGATTATGGCGTAACTCCCACCAAGGATTACGCCCTAACCCATTAGGTCAAAACAAGTTTCACGCCGCTACAAGCTACGTCGTAAATCCTTCCAACGATTACTGCATAATCATGACATTGTAATCTGTATTGAAGATACGGCGTAACTCATCCCAGGTGTTACACCATAACCAGCTATTACGGGAGCTTTATTATGGAAATATTAAGGTTACATCGTAACTCTCAATTTATGTTACGTCGTAACTAGATCTCGCCTATAAATACCAGCCCTAAATTTTGCATTTTTACATCATTCACACTATACTAAAAAGCAGAGAACGTGAGTAGGGGACCAAATGCAGATCTTGAAGAGCATACGGAGCCATCTCCAAGGGAGAAATCACTCCCTAATGATAATCATTAGCGATTATCTTTCTTTTTACTTTCGATTCATGTATTTCAATATGTTAAACATTGAATTGATTGTTTCATTTGATATGAATGGCTAAGCACCTTTGGTGCTAGCCTAGATATGATTCCTTAGTTGTTGTGTTTATATTTACATTGCTTGCGTATAATTATTTCTAGTGTATGCATGCATAGTTCATTGGTAGCTACCCTTGTTTCGGTAGTTCTGAATGGCAGTAGTATCTAGTTGCTTAGGAGAATTGACCAACTGACCTTAAGTAGGTAGACTGAGTGGGAATGGTAAGAATTGACCAACTGACGACTCTTCTTCGCTTGTGTGAACTGACCAAATGATCACCTGCCGTTTGGATGAACTTAAGAAAATAGGGATGAGTGTCTAAGATGCTAGCGCCCGAGCACTCTTTGTTATGAATCTTGCATGTAGCGGAACTTAATGACTTGGCTTAGGGGACTAAAAACAACTGGACTTTCAAGGGTAGTAGCTTGATCTCCGGTGGAAACCTTTGCTGATAGGTTAGGACGAACTCACAAAATGTTGTCCTAGCAACCTAAGCCCCGACCTGGATCAATTGGAAGTAACTAGACGTGAGCATAACATGATAGGATGCGTAACTAGGTTAGCACACTTTTCCCCTATTGATCTCAACTCTACCTTTTATTTGCTTTATGTCATTTCTTGCTTTATTAGTTAATTAATTATTTCAAACCTAAAAACCAATTAAAACCAGTGACACCTAGACTTAATTAGAATCTGCTCGCATAGCTCTTGGAATGACCTCGGTTTTATCGATTACTACGCTACACACGACCGGGCACACTGCCCGTTAGTGCATAGGGTGGACCATAGGTAAACAAGACACTTATAAATATTAAAACCTGGTCAGTAAAACCTACATCAAGTTTTTGGCGCCGCTGCCAGGGAGTTATATTAAGATTTTTGTTAAGTCTTTTATTTTTGTTTTGTTTTGAATTTTCTTGCATTCTCACGATTTCTTTTCAAGTTTTAGGTACCATGGAAGTTGTTAACCTCGATGACCACACTCTTGAGGAATTTTTTGCGTTGACAAGGGAAGAACAAGGGCCGGGGCTCGTTAGGCCGGCTATTGGATCTAATGTCCGTTTCGAGATTAAAAAGCAGTTTATGAGGGAGCTACGTGCTAACCCTTTCTCGGGAAACAGGGACGAAGATGCGTATGAACACGCTGAGAATGTCTTGTACATCGCAAGCCTTTTTGTTGTTCCCTATTTACTATCGTATAAAACAGTTAAGTATTTAAAAAACAAGTTAATAGTGAATCAATGGCTGAAATGACTTAAGTAAAAACACACTGATAAATTTTCAACGTCTATATTCTTATTAGAAATGAATCAAAAGAATACATTACCCAAGTACTTTCAGAATAGTACTTGGGATTGAAATGACAAAGGGTTGTAACTCCTCACTAAGCTCAGGCTGAGTTTGAGCACAACTACAAGGAACCACTGAGCTATCTCAGGGACAAAGTTGTATTTGGAGGAGTGAAAGATGGCTTACGTGTGTGTGTGTTTTACAATTCACAAGCTTAATCTTTCACTCCATCTCTTATGCTATTTATACAAGTATGAGTGTTAACTTTATCCTAAGTGACAAACTGACATTTTACAGAAGACAAAATACTGATGTATTTTGTCTCTGTTTACAAAGACTATATTAAGTAAGAGACAAGGCTGCTTTCCATAAGTCAGTGCTGACACTTAGCCTGATAGTTTGCCATTCAGGGAAAGTTGACTTTTGTTGATAAGGACTTCATCTTATCTGATTCAAACTTATCCCGCCTTGTCCTGCTCATTCTTCAATCTTCATTGCCTTCAGTCTTCTACTTCAGTTTGTCTTCAGTGTAAGTAGTTGGTGATGAGTTTAGGGATTCAGTGAGTTATTGTCATCACTCACTGAATCCACCATCTCCTTCTTGACTCAGTCTTCACCCCTTAAGTTCCGCCTTACTGAGTGGAGAGACTTCTTCTTTGCCTCTTACCGAGTATCCTGAAGATGGCTCACTAAGAGACTATACACTCAGTGACCTGTTAGTGTTTAATGGTCTAAACACTTAGGGTATTTTCTATTCAAATCCTAGACTTAAGGGGTTTGGGTATTTACTGAACCCAACAGTCTCCCCCTATTTGGATATACAAATAGCCTAAGAGTTTTCTCAGTGTAAGTGAGCAATTGGCTTCTTCTTACACTGAATGTACTAATGAATATAATAAGGAACACTGAATATTTTTAACAAAACCTACATCGTTTATTGATCAATTACATAGTTCCTATCACTAGTACAAAAGATAAATGATAAAGATGTCAATCCAGATGGATTCCCAGTGCTTCATGCTTGACTTTCTTTGTGATGAGTGTTTTGCTGTCAGGATGCTCTCTTATCTTGGCATTTAAGTCAGCACAGAACTTGACATTTGCAGGAGTCTGAATTTGAGAGGCCACTGGTATGTAGCTCAGCATTGTAGCCACACCTGCCTGATCAATGTCACTCCACCTTTGGAATGCTGGGTTTCCATAGACATCAATGAAAAACAGTCCTCTTTCAGGCTTTTCAATCACAAGACAGTTTACAAACTTCACACCTTTAGGTATCTCCCTATTACATTCCAGTCCAGGCACTTTGATCTCAGGCTGGAACTCAACCCTCCTTCGTTTGCCTTGGGCAGGCTGAGACTAAGATCCTTGTGGTGCAGTTAAGGCAGGCTGAATCCCCAGTTGTGCTGGTGCTTTTCTCAGTCTTTCATACCTTTTGCTGAGCATTTTCATCAGCTCCTTAACCACAACATTCTGCTTCTTTTCGATGATTGGACCATGTTCATCGAGTTCAGTGATCCCAAAGTCAGTGAATTTCAAGGGATCATGAACCTCGAAGTGTCTTTTATCATCCCCAATGTAGACATTCATTGCCAGTGGTTTGGATTTGGGGATGATTCTGACATCAGTGATTTTCTCATGCAGCCTCCTGCTTGTCATTGACCAGTTGTAGTGGTCAATTCTTTCTTGCTTGATCCTCTTCTTTGCTTCCAACTTCTTTCTCATTTCAGCCATTTTAGCAGCCTGAGCATCCTTGAACTTCTGTCCAGCCTGACCTTTTTGAAGCTTCTTAGGATCAATCCCAATGTTCTCAGCTTCCTCAGCAATGACTTGTACCAGTGCTTCTTTGCTCTTTCTTTCTTCTTCAGCATGTTTCTTTCTCCTTTCTTCCTTAGCAAGGTAGGCACTTAGCTGTTGTGGGGTGAGCATGTACTCAGTGTTGCCGATCATATAGGGAATCTTCTCAGGCTCAGGAGTTTGCATTATGCCCTTTCCTTTGTCCTGGCCTGAAGAAGATGATGCTACCAGAGGTGATGTTGTTGTGATGATGGGTGTTGCAACTGTCATTGTCAAAGTAGTTGTAGTTGTTGGTGGGACTGATGATAAGGGTGTTGCTGAAACTGGTGGGAGTGATCAAATAGGTATTGCAGAGACTGGTTGAGATAGCTCCCCCTCAGTGTGAGAGGGAGTCTCTTCAGTGGTCTTCTACCCCTCAATTGTTGCCGCAACATTAGTGAGAGCAAGAGTTTCCTCTGACACTAGGGGAGTTGGCTTTGAAGGCTTGATAGATCTCAGTGACCATAGACTTGATGTCAGTTGTATCCTTCTGAAGACCAGTGACCTTTTCTGCCAAAGCAGCTTGAGAGAGTTCCAAGGCAGTCATTCTTGGCCCAAGATTCCAAGCCATTGAAGATGATGCCTTAGCCAAAGTAGTCACCTGAGCATCCAAAGAACCCAGTGTAGCCTGAAGAGACTGAACTGAAGACTAAAGACCCTGAACATTGGCAGATTTGAGCATGTTGATTAGTTCAGTGAGGTCTGAGTAATGTTTCAAGTAAGCCTCAGTAGCCTCCAGCACTTTAGAGTTGAGTGATGGGTCTTCTTTGACAGCATCCCTGATTTCATCTATTGTAACACCACAAGTCTAAAGATGCTTGAGAAATTTAACCAGATTTTCATCCAGCCTATGAAGATGTTGGTACATGAGATCCTTGTGTTCGTCAGTGTTTGCATCAAAAGCATGTACCTTGATAAGGTTTTAAAAGGTACCTTTTTGAGGGGTCGTTTAAGCCCTTATTTGATCACTTTTGTATCCGTTATTGCTTAATATCGTTCCTTTTCACTTTTTAGGTCTCTTGAAGGCAAAATGCTGGAATGGCACTTATTTGGACGAAAAGGTGTGAATATACGAAGAAAATGGCCAAAGTCAGAATCGAGACACTCAAAGCTGCTGAAAACATAAGGTGACGGCGTCAGGTGTTAATTGCGACGCCGTCGGAGGATTTTTGTGACGGGACAGAAGCCAAAACTCCTATTTTCAAGTGACGATGTCAAGTTATAAAAGAGTAGGCCGTCGCAACTCAGACGGCCTAGATGTAATCCAGACGGCATCAGAAGCTGAAGAGGACGGCGTCACAAGCATAAGGTGACGCCGTCGCAAGTCTAACGTGGCCAAGACGAAACCCTAATGACGGCGACACGACGGCGTCACAAAACATAAGGTGACGCCATCGCATATGTAATATTATATATAGAATCCAAATTTTTCAATATTTAGTGTGTAGTCTCTTGGAGTAAAAACCTAAACCGAACCAAGGCTGTCTTGTACAGTATTTTAGGGTTCCAAACCCTATCTTACACCAAGATAAGTGTTTTACTTCATTAATACAATTATGTCTTTGATTTTTGTGTGTATGCTTGCATGTTCTCCATGTCCGGCTAATTTACTTGTGTGTTTGCTTAGGGAATATGAAACTTAATTATTGAATATTGATTGGTTGTCTCTTATCTTAGTTGATTAATGATCTAGTAATGCGATAGGTCATTCGTTGTGTACTTAATGCTTGATTAAATCTTTGTGAACCTTAGAATATGACTCCTTGAGTAGTTGTAAGCTAAACCATCCAAAGAGTACCTTAGAGTAAGAGTTTATTATCCTTAGTGGGTTTTGTAGACAAGACCCTTTGGTAAGTTCAAAGAGTTAGGGAGAAACGCATACCCTACAACCTTAGACACACAACGCAACTAGGAATAAGGACGTGACAATTCAACCACCAATAGGAGATAATTAAGGAGTAGTAAAACCTAAGTAAACACATCTTTAAACTATCATACGAGCACACAATAATTAGACATAGACTACATACACCTTAGATTAGATAATTAAATAAGTATAGTAATCGGTAGCAATACCAACCCCCCAAATTCAAACCCCGAGATTCGTACCTTTCCATTTCATAAAAATATAAAAAATACAAAAACAATCTTCCTCAACCCCAACCTTAGCGTAGTAACTTCTCACCAGCATTCCTATTCCCCTAGAGAACGATATCAATACCCGTGGCTTACCCTAATACTACACTACAACGATTAGGTTCACTGCCTAGGGTGTTGAAAAACTTGCTCGACGAAAAGGAAGTTCCTTTGACCCCAAACGACGCGTGTAGCGTTATCATACCTCAGCCTTCAGATCTGCATAGCTGGCAGCAGCTTCAGTGTGTTGTTACCATAATGTTTCAGTAACCCCAAAATATAGCTTCCTTGAAGCTTTAGTGATCCACATAACTAGTTTCCTCTCTATCAGTGGAAGAACATTGTCAAACCTTTTGAACTCATCAGAGGATGAAGAGTCGGGGGAAGCAGAGGAGTTATCATCAGCTTGGAAAGGTGACTCCTCAGGCTTCTTTGGATCAGGCTGAGATTCTTGTTCTTGTTGTTGAACCTCAGCGTCCACTTCTTCTCCTGCTAATAGTATTTCATCTTCACTGTCAGCTTGTTCTTTATCAGAAAATAAGATGTCAGCGACCTCAGCAACAGTTAACAAAGTGGGGGCGATGGGTTTCGTATTAGCGGGTGGTATATGTCCCTCTGAGTCTTTGTCCTCCTTTGACCCCTCAGACACTGATGGGTTTTTCCCAGTGTCTTCGCCGGAGTCAGGATTGGTAGTGGGTTCCGTATCGGCGGGTTATTTCTTTCCCTCCGAGTCTTTGTCCCCCTGTGCTCCTTCAGGCACTGATGGGTATTTCCTAGTGCCATCCTTAGAAGCAGTGGCAGTGATATCCCTATCAGTGGGTTGTATGTTTCCCCCTGAGTCTTTGGGATCATTCAGTTGGCCTTCAGACAAAAGCTTGGATTGGCTAATGTCCTCCTTGGGCAATGTGGAAGGCGCTCCCCTACCAGCGGGTTGTTTGTTTCCCTCTGGATCTTGGGGAGTAGTTTTTGGGACCAAGGGCACTGACTGTGATTTATCAGTTTCCTTCGTTATCTTGCTATTAGACAGACTGAGAATTGTATGTCTGGTCTAGAAGTAGTAAGATACATTAGTGATCCTACAATCCCTCTTAAATGATTTTGATTGACTGATTTGCCAGTGAGATCAGGTCCAAGGTTGTTAGGAGGGACCATTGGAGTCTTCACTGAGGCACATCAGATATCTCATATTTCTTCAAGAGATTTCTTGTGTATTTCTCTTGACTGGTGGAGATTCCTTTATCAGTTTGCCTGATTTGTAGTCCGAGGAAGTATGTGAGTTCACCCATCATGCTCATTTCAAACTTTTTTGTCATCAGTTTTTCAAACTGTTTGCAAGAGTGTAGTTTGTTGAGCCAAAGATGATGTCATCAACATATACTTGGACCAGTATCACATCTTGTTTTGTCCTATAGACAAACAGTGTGTTGTCTATCTTTCCTCTGACAAACTTGTTTTGAATCAGGAAGGCTGAGAGAGTTTCATACCATGCCCTGGGAGCTTGTTTAATTCCATAAAGGGCTTTGTCAAGCTTGCAGACATAGTCAGGAAATTCACTACTCTCAAAGCCAGGAGGTTGCTGAACATATACATCTTCCTTGAGATCACCATTTAAGAATGCACTTTTAACATCCATTTGGTAGATCCTGAAGTTCATGTATGTTGCATATGCAAGGAAGATCCCGATGGCTTCCATTCTTGCAACAAGAGCAAATGTCTCATCATAGTCAATGCCTTCTTGTTGACTGTAACCTTTGGCTACAAGTCTGGCTTTGTTCTTAATGACAGTGCCATTTTCATCAGTTTTGTTTCTGAAACCCCACTTCATTCCTATGACAATGACATTCTGAGGACATTTGATCTAGGTCATGACCTTGTTTTTATCATACTGTTGAAGTTCTTCCTGCATAACCTGAACCCAGCTTGGATATTTTAGAGCTTCAGTGACACTTTTGGGTTCTATTTCTGATAGAAAATCAGCATATAGACATTCATTGGCTGAAGCTGTAGTAAATTTAGCAGCCATGCTTCTAGTGAGCATGCCCTTAGTGGGTTCACCAATGATGTTTACAAGCTCAATGTCCTGAGATTTTGTCCACTTACTTTGTGGTCTAGGATCTGAGCTTGAAGAGGTCACGGGAGACTCAGGAGTAAGTTCAGGTGCATGAGCCACAGAATCATTAAGATCATCTGTTGAGATGTCTTGTTCAGGTTGGGGTTCTTGAATCACAGGTTCCTGAACATTTGGTTCATTATTACCTATCCCAGTAGGGACTGATTGATTATCAATGAATTCACTGATAGTTGGTTGGGGTAGGTTATGAGGTAAGACATAATATGAGATGTCAACATCAATTTGGTATGAGGAATTGATTTCAGTGTTGTACTCATCAGGAGGATATCTTGATGAGTTATCAATTCCTATTTCCTCCACTGAGGTGTTGGTAAATCTGATGCTTTCTGAACTTTCATCAAAGGTGACATGAAAGGTTTCCTCAACTTGTTGTCTTCTGGTGTTAAACACCCTGAAGGCTTTGGAGATCAGTGAGTAACCTAAGAAATATCCATCATCAGCTTTTGCATCAAACTTGCCTAGGTGATCCTTGTGGTTGTAAATGAACACAGGACACCCAAACACATGAAAGTAGCTGATGTCAGGAAGTCTACCTTTGAAGATCTCATGTGGGGTTTTGTTATGTCTCTTGACAATGATTGACCTGTTTTGAGTGTAACAGGCTGTTTTGACTGCTTCAGTCCAGAAATGCTTTGAGAGGGCTGAGCCATTTAACATGGTTCTTGCAGCCTTAATGAGAGTTCTGTTTTTCCTTTCAGCAACCCCATTTTGTTCAGGGGTATAAGGAGATGAGAAATTTTGATAAATTCCTTTTTCATCACAGAATCTCTCAAGCTCATGATTTCTGAACTCAGTTCCATTGTCAGTTCTGATTTGTTTCACAGTAATGTCATTCTGATTTTCAATCTTCCTGATGAATGACATTATTGTATCAGCTGCTTGACTCTTTTTGGAAAGAAAGTATACCCAAGTGTATCTTGAGAACTCATCAATAATGACAAGTGTATACTTCTCATGCTGGATTGATCTAGGACTGACTGGTCCAAAGAGATCCATGTGCAGGAGGTGAAGGCAGCTTTTGATGGAGAAATTTTGTTTTGTTTTAAATAATGCTCTGTGATGTTTGCCTTTTTCACAGGCTGAGCATGGTTTATCTTTTGCAAAAACCAGTGATGGTAAGCCAAGGACCTTGTTTTGTTTTGCCAAGTTGTTGATGTTTTTGAAGTTTAAGTGAGAGAGTCTCTTGTGCCACAGCCAGTTGATGGTTTCAGTGGCTTTGGCAAAGAGACATGTTCCATCTTGAGAGAGGGTTGACATGTCTAAGACATAAACGCCATCTCTTCTAGGAGCAATCAAAACAACTTCTTTGTTGGCATTGAAAATGGTGCCTTGTTTGTCATTGAATTACACAATGTACTTAGCATCACATAGTTGACTGACACTGATGAGATTGTATTTTAGACCATTGACATATGCTATTCTAGAGAAAACTATTCCATTGCAGTTTACTGAACCATAACCTTCAGTGGGACATGATGAATTATCACCAAATACTACCTTGGGTCCTGGTTCCTTTACATACTTGTGCAGATACTCCTTTACACCAGTCATGCTTCTTGAGCATCCACTGTCTAGATGCCAAATAGGCTCCCTGGCGTGTCTCTGCACAAGTTTTAAACTGAATTAGTTTCTCTTAGTGACCCATGTACTAGTGGGTTTGGGTCTCAAGGTCTGTTTGAATTTGGAAATTGACTCATGGTTAGTGGTTGAGTGCATTGTGCTACCACAGGTTTTGCATTTGGAGACTGAGGGTGACTCAGTGAATCGGGGTTGCTTTGAACTTCTCCTTGCTTGAATGACACTGTCATGCTGGGATGTCTCATGAGCTGGATTCCCGCAAATATCACAACATGTATTCATGAGACAATCATCCTGATGATGATCATTGAAGCCACAGTGTGGGCAAGGAGGAAAAGGTTTTGCTCTATTCTTGTGAACAGATTTAGAAGTTGAAGCATACTGATGACCAAATTTGGTATAGTTATCTTTACTGAGTGAACTTACATATTGTAAGTGATTAGAAGTTCTGTGATCATCCTTTTTGCAGATCATACAAAAAAGGATTTTATAGCAGTTGTCAGTGGTATGACTGGTATAGTGGCACAGATCACACTTCTGTTTGGGGTTGTTAGAGGATTTTGACCTTGATGAACTAGAGGAGGCTGACTTAGTTTCCTTGATTGTTGAATCAGGAGCTTTTTTGATGGATTCCATCTTATCAGTCAGCTTCCTTACAAGTTTAGTTAGTTGCTGAATTTGGTATACTTCAGTAGGGACTGAAGATGTGGAAGTCTCAGTGGGAGTAGACTCTTGTAGGATTGGTTTTGTTGGTCTTTTCAGGATGGTTCTACCAAGTCCAGACCTTTCTTTTGGTGAGTGAGGATTGAATTGTAGTGGAGTAAGCTCAGAGCTTGGAGCAGCACCTTGAAGAGGTTTCAGGGGTGAAAGCGGTGCTTGAGATTCTGCTTTAGACTCAGAGATGTGTTCAGTACCACTGGTCACATCAGGGAGTCCAAGCATGCTCTTTAGAGCTTGGCTTTCAGGCTCTAGAATCCTTCCAGAATCGAAATTTGGAAGCTTACTCTCAGGATTAATCCATTCAATCCAATCACTGGGCTTGGGAGTTGACAACATACTGGTAATCATGCCACCAGACATAAATGGTTTAGGACCCTGGTCTTTGTTGTGTGAGTCAGGAAGATGATCTTCACCTAAGACTCTTTTTTTGCTACTGGGGGCTCCCACAGCATCAAAGACCCTAGGATTCTTAGCAGTCCAACTTTCAAGAATATCTTTTACCTTTTTAAGTTCATCTTGAAGAGCCTGATTTCTTTTAACTAGTTCAGTGTTTTGAATTTGCAAAGTGACAGCCTCAAGCTTAACTTGTTTTAAAAGAAGCAGTTCATCCCTACACTTGTTCAGTTCAAAACTTAACTTGTTGTATTTTGAAAAAAGATTTAATCGTTGCTCTTCTACAAACTTAAGGTCAACATTGAGATAATTCATATAGGACTGCTAATCAGAGTCATCATCCATTGAAAGTAGAATGTTTACCTTCTTCATTGTGATGTTGACCCATTCCCCATTCCTGGCATGATTCTTCCCAACAGCTAGCTTGTCCTCTTCTGAGAGGGCCATCAGTGCACTGACATGCACCATTTCATCGTCAGATGAGACTGGCTCTTCATCTCAGTTGAAGGTTTCAGCAACGAGGCCTTTGTTTTTACCCTGCACAGATTTAACAGTGTTTGTTGTTTCTGAGGGACTAGCCTCAAGTAGTGCAAGCTTAGCTTTGGCTTTCTTATACTTGGCTTCAAAATCTACTACTTTATTTTGATCAGTTTTGTTTTGAAAATTTTGATGAGACTGATAGATTTTTGGTAGAAATTTGCTAAAGCCTGAGGACTAATTTGACCCTGATGGTTTGTAAGAGGGTCCAGAAATTGTTTTTGAAAAACAGTCTTTGGTAAAATGACCTCTTTTATGACACTTAAAGCATTCAGTGTCCTCATTAGCTTTAGCAGTTGAAAAACTTTTGTTTCTTCGTATAAACCTTTTAGAGTTAGCGAGGAGTGCTCTTTCATGAAACTCAATATTTAAATCGTTCAGGTACTCCTCGCTTGTCCTCTCATCAGCCTCATCATCTGAATTTTCCTAAAAATCTTGAACCACACTGTTAGAATAAAAGGTAGTAGAAATTGGTGTTGAAGTGGTGGTCAGGGGCTTCTTGACTTCCTGAGACTTCTTTAAGTCAGGGTATCGTCTGTTGATGAGGTTTTCCTCATAGACAAATTTCCCATATATAATTCAGGAAGTTCAAGATTCTGGATATGATTAGCATTCCTAAGTCCCTGAGAGAAATTCAACCACTTCTCAGGGAGACTATTGACAAAACCAACATTGATTTCATGCTTGGACAAT
Source organism: Chrysanthemum seticuspe (assembly GCA_019973895.1). Classification (NCBI taxonomy): domain Eukaryota; kingdom Viridiplantae; phylum Streptophyta; class Magnoliopsida; order Asterales; family Asteraceae; genus Chrysanthemum; species Chrysanthemum seticuspe. The sequence goes on from BPTQ01000002.1 coordinate 165,997,826, forward strand.
TTTACACCATCATTTGAAAGTTCATTTAACAAAGTTTTGTACCGGGTGTAAGTTTGATACAGAGTTTCTGATTCCTTAACCCTGAAGGTGTTATACTCAAGTTTCAGGTCCATTATCCTGTTTTCCTTGGTATCAGATGGACCTTCATGACTATGGACAAGGTCATCCCAGGTTTTTCTTAGCTGTATTACAGTTAATGACAGACTCCATAGTATCATCAGGAAGACAAGATATGATTATACTTTTGAGTCTTTGATCCTGGTTGACCACTCTTCTTTCATCCTGAGTCCACTGAGCTTCAAGTTTAGGCAAACCTTCAGCAGTCTTTGGGATAAATGGACCTTCATTAATACACTTAATGTAGTAAGGTTCCATCCCAATCAAATAGCAAAGCATTCGTGTTGAAACAAACAGACCTTGATAGATCTTGAGCTCGTGGATCGTTAGCTATGCCTATGTAATCACAAGCACAGTAAAAGACAATCTCTACTACTTGTATTTAGTAGAGGAATATAAACACAAGTAACACAAATAACTAACAACTCTGTGATCCTCTATGGATCGTTATATTAACTAAAACTTTGTTTTTCCAATCGATACATAACTCATACTATTGTGTTCCTTTTATAGACAAGGAACCCTAAACAAAACCCTAAACCGTTTCCCAAGAAACGTATAAACATAAAACTAAATAAGATATACACAATCACTTCCTAATAAAGCTCATGTATATCCAAACTAAATATACTAAACACGGAATAATAACTTCCGCAGAAACAAACTATTCACTATATAGCTTCAGCAGAATTATGTCTTCGGTAGAATCCTCACTACTTCAGCAGAATCCCTTCGGCAGTAACCAGACTTCACATAATTCCCAACAATCCTCCCCTAAACTGGAATTTGACTTGGTTAAGTTCCAGTTTCTTGATAGATCTTTAACAAGACAGCACTAGAGGATTGGTCACGAACAATAGCAACAAAGAATCAAAATAAGAACATCTCTTTGATGAAGAAACTCTGAAACTCCAGATCTTTGCAGCAACAAATGACAACATGTACATCAAAATAGATTAGTTTCAGACTATTCTCATCACATCCAGGTGTGTTAACTCCTGTGAGAGGTGAATCATTGAAAATAATGGATTTGATGTCTCTTTACCAATAGCCATCACTACTGGAGTAGCCATATGTTTAAGTTCGAAAACTATGGTACACTGATAACCATCTGATTTATTGGCAAACCAGAAACCATAGAAACGGATTTGATATGTCTTTACCTATAGCCGTTTGCTCAGGACTAGTCAATTCTTAGAATTGGTGAATTGATAACCAAATATGGTAGTCTAACGCCTTTACCACAAGCCATATACAAGTGGGCTAGACAATTCTTGGATTCCAAAAAGGAATAAATCATGGTGAATTGAAAACCATACAACACTCAGCAATTAAGCATGGGTGGTTGCAATCCCTATGATTTTGAGCAAACCATTACAGCTATCAACAGATTTGATGTGTCTTTACCAAAGCTGTACCCCTTAGACTAGCTAACTCTTTGACATACACAATGTATATCTGGTGAGTCAATAACCATCACTATTATACAACAAGCCTGCAATAAAAGTTAGACATAATTTTTTTTTTAACTAATAAATAAAGAAAACAAATATTACAAAATATACAAAATACCACAATCAAGATGAACCTTTATGTTGCATAAGCTGAGTTTTAATCAATCCAACACATTGTGATGCATGAAGGTCATCATTACCAACTGGATTAGGAGGTACTTCCAACTTCTGTCTAAGCAATCTTTCCATAAAAGAAACAGACAAAGGATAAATCTTATCCGATAACATACACAAAATCATGCCACATTTTGTCTGAACCACATGAACACATGGCATAGGATAGAATCTCCAATTCTCAATCTCCCACTTATGTGAATTCTGCCAAATAGAATACCCTTTACCATCTGGAGAATGAGAATCAAACAAGACTTGAAGATCACCCAATAAATATAAACCAGAACCTTGTGGTGAATGAATAGTATAATACTGAGTGACATGTTCATACAGCATCTTCAAATCATGTCTATTCACCAAATGAAAGATTTCCTTCAAGAAGTTGAACTGAATAGCAGTATTATCCAGTCGATAAACAGTGTTAAGCTTCCTAGCTTTCCAATTGATCAGTACAACATGTGTTCCTTCAGGAAAATTATCAACAGTTCCTACTTTAATAAAAGTTGACTCAGCAGCCTTGAGATCTAAAGAAATACTATTGGAAAGATATTTCCCAGCCAGTCTCACAGATCTCCTTAAGGAACTAAGTTTCCTTTTAGCCATACTTTTCTTCCTCCTACCAGGTGTACAAATCCCCGGAGAAGATCCTTCCGCAGACTCTTCAAGAACACCTTCAGTTTGAATAGAAGAAGCAGAAGTAGACGTAATTAGAACACCATCACGTAAGGAATTCATTCTGGCAAGCATCTCTCGTGCTTTCTTAGCTTTATCAATCTTTAGATCTTCTTCCTTACTCAATGTATCACCCAAATTATCAACACTAGGTAATGCTTCAGAAGAAACAAGAGAAGATTCAACAAGTAAAACCTTATCAGTGGAAGAATTAGCTTCAGGAGTTGTTTCAGTAGTAACAACTTGAGATATAACCTAAGGCGAAACAGCATTAAAATTATCCACTATATCAACTGTCTTAGATCTCTTTGCTTTAGGAACATCAGACATATTAGCAATCCTTTCCAATGTAGAAGAAGAAGTAGAACCAGATGAAGAAAACTTCATAATCATATTATACTTTCTGATCAAAGCATCATCAGATAAAGCACAAACTTGTTTCATTGACATACCAGCATTGTAAACAGTAGAACTATGATTCTTCACAATCCTCCTCATATGAGCCCTCTTCTGAGCTACAGTCATTGGTTTTTCCCTTTTTGCTTTATGTCTTTGAGCAACAATAGCTCTCCTTTGTGCAGCTGCTACTTGCTTCTGTTGTTTTCCAAGAGCCACCATTTGATCCACAAAATTCTCATTATCAAAAGATGCACCCAAGATACGTTTTGCAAGATTAGGATCAGATGCACCTTGATGAGTATAGGCATCCCATTGAGCATCAGTGATCTTAGGAAATAATTTATCAAGCTCTAGTTTTCTTTCTTTAGACAAATTAGACTCAGACTGAGCTTGAAGAAATTCAGCAACTACACGACTCTTCTGCATATTTTCATAATCAGCAAACATCCTAGCTTGAGCTTGATTTTCTTCTTCAGACACCAGACCTGAACCAATCATTTCATCAATCACAGCTTCCTTTCCTTTGTCAGAAGATTCCTCAGCAGAATCAGTTTGAGGAATATGCACAAAAGAAACATCAGAAGAAACATGTTGAGAAACTGTCTCAACAGGTGTAGAAAAGACTTCAGAAGTAGAATTCAACTTAAAAATTCTCCCAGCAACAAAAACTTCATCATTATTTGCTGAAGGTGGAGAATTTGGTTGTTCTTGAACAAACGAGGCTTGACCATGTTCTGAAGCAACATCCTCCATTTGAACATCAGCAGTTAAATCATCAACATTTGGTTCTTTGGAAGCTTCAGTAGATTTCTTATTCAAGTATAGTCTTTTCCTTTTGCTAGTGTATCGAATAGGTTCCTTTCTCCTTGAAGATTCAACAGCAATAGGAGAAGAAACATGAGATGTTAGAGCTGCATCAGCCAAGATTCCTAGTGATGCAAGCTGAGTCTCTTCTTGCTCCTCTTCAGAAGAAACCAAAACTCTCTTTTTGCCCCTTTTTCCAAGTAGTTCCTCCAAGTTCTTAACTTTATTTTGCAACTCCACAATCTTACCACCAAGAGTAGACTTGGTCTCTGCAAGCTCCTTCTTGAGATCAGCCACCTCACCTGCATACCTGTTCACTAGAGCATATATAGAGGTAAGTGTAATAGGGTCCTCAGCTCCACCAACTGATTGCTCAGTGGTAATGGGAGCTTCATTGGGCCTTTCAGGAGAAATATGAACATGCTTAAAATTAGGAAATCCTCCATCAAATTGATTCCTAATAGGACTAGGTGTGGGCAATCTATCAGTTTCATACTGAACCTCATCAAGTGAAACTTGTGTAGGTGATGGACTAGGACTAAGTCTAGGTGAAGGTATGTGTGAATGTAAGTCAGAAGAAACAGTAGATGCTTCAGCAGTAGCAGAAGGGCCCTCATCAATAGCAACTGAAGGATTACCATAAGTAGTATTGGTAGAAGGTAAAGTAACAACATTATCCTCATCAGCAGCCTCATTCCCCTGAGGCAACATAGCTGCTAATAAAGGAAAATGTGTCCCCTCAAATTTAGTTCTCATTGAAGCAAATAGCTTAGAGGATAAAGCTCCTATGGGATGAAAAGCTTGAGTTTGGGTAGAAACATCTAAGATCATCTGCAAAAACCTAGGGTACATTAAAAACTTGCCCTTTTTCCTAGTTATATTCTCAACCATATTATCGAAAATAAACTTAGAAAAATTATAAGTTAAACCCTGAGATAGACATATAATACCACATCCCAATTGAGTAGAAAACTGATCCCATCCTCCTGATTTATTGCTTAAACTCTGAAGCAATGTATGAACCAAAAACCTCCACATAGGACAAAGCTGATTCTTTAACCACATGTCAGTCCTTGTACCTTGATATCCAATTGCTCTTAGCCCATCAAGTACCACAGCAGCATTAGAATGATAAACTCCATTCTCATCATTCAAATGAAGTTGTCTTCTTATCAGCTCCTTTGTCACCACATACTCTGTTCCATCAATCGTTGCTACAATCTCTGTATCACTCCTTTTCGTAGCCGATGCCCAAAATTGAGTAACCAACGATTCATATATTGCATTCGGAGAATGTGTTAGAGCATACTGAATCTTTGATCTCTGTAAGAATTCAACCATCGGTCTATACAACTCATCACCCTTAGCTGTTCCCAGAAAAGCGACTTTATTATGATCATGCTTGAATTGAAGCGCCATGAGAAATATTGAAAGTTAGGGTTAAGATTCACACAAGTGGAAGTGTTTTGAATGTGAGTAAAAAGAGAATCGTTTAATTTGAGACGAAGATATGCGAATAGAGAATAAGTAGTAGTTTCCCAATTTTGGTCAATGTTGACCAGTGCTGACGTGTACTTCTACGTTTACCCAATTTAACTTTCAACTTCGGTAGAAACACTAGCCATTCTGCTGAAGAATACCAATCAACAGAAATAGATCACGTATTCAAGAAGCTTCAGTAAATATCTTTTTACTGTTTCACCCACTCGCATTAAATCTCTTTAAGTCTTGAAACTGTCTATAAAACAATCCCAATGCACACATAACTCTTCATCAAAAACCCTCAAATATCATCACAAACCCTAATTTCATCAATGCTCCAAAATTAACCACAATAAACCATGAGTACCAAACCTGATATCATAGATCTCACAACATCATCCTCATCATCATCATCATCATCATCATCATCATCATCATCAAGTGATGATTCCAACCCATGGCTTCATTACTTTCCACGACCATATCCACGACCAAAGAAATCACCCTTTCTCCCTTCTTCAGAAGATGATAGTGTAGTGAATCCAAGTGAATCTGCTGATGATTCTGATGACTCCTATAAGGAGAGAACATCTTACTCCCAACCTCCAGCACTTCAGCCTCAACGAAGGCCAAGAGCCAGAAATCCGCCACTCCCTAAGGATAGAGAGGTGGTTCTAGGTCTTTCTGCACTAGGTTTTGGTGCATCAACACATATCGTATAAGGGAAATGCTTAAGGATAGTGAATGGATTGCATTTTGGTTGAAATCAATAGATGAAGCACAAAGGACATATTATTTTTCTTCATCATCATGATTTGCATCAATCCATCCTTTCCATTTTGATCCTTAGCATCCTCGTCATAGTAGTCATGTATCTCCAGCCATCAAGATAGAATGAATGGGTGGTTATGCAAGACACAAATGCATATCCAGCATCTAGTGTGAAAGATGTGAGCGATCATGCATATCCAACATCCTGTTAGATGTTGGAATAGATGATATGTACTAGATTAAGATTAGTAGATGATGTTGCATTTTATGTTGATTGTACTCTGTAATCTGTAAGCTGTAAACTGTTTCTTGAATGAATGAATGAACAATTTGCTTCAGTACTTCTCTTGAATGAACATTATAACTTTAGTACATTGTCTTCAGTAGAAACAAATAGCTCACTTCAGCACTTTAAATTCAGTAGAAACAAGCTTTAGAGCTTTCTTGACCATAATACAAATTAACAACTATGGTAAACTCCTGCTAGAATAACCAATCTGCAAAACAGACCAAACATAGAGAAACACACAAACCAACAAAGAAAAACAAACTAAGATTACATTAGCTGGTTAGTATAAGAACACAAAATCAAAAATTATACACAAAACAAACAAATTTACATAAAAACATGCAAAGTGTACACAAATCCTCCCCTGAGGCATATGCCTCCCCTGAGGCCTATGCCTCCCCTTAAACTTTGCATTTAAGGGTTAAGCATACCAATATGGACCACAAGGTGTTGAAACCTTGGTCCATCAAAAGCCTTAGTTAACAAATCTGCCACATTATCATCAGTGTATATTTTAACCACTTTTATCAAATGTTTATCATATGCATCTCTTATAAAGTGGTGCCTGATTTCAATATGTTTTGTTCGACTGTGAAAAACTGGATTTTTTACAATGCATATGGTACTTTGATTATCAATAAAAATTGTTGTGTTCATGAAGTTATACCCGTAATCCAACAATTGATTTTGTATCCAAAGAACCTGTCCACAACAATTAGCAGCAGCAACGTACTCTGCTTCAGTAGATGAGGTAGCCACTATAGTCTGTTTCTTGCATTGCCAAGAAATCAATCTCTTTCCAAGGAATTGGCAACCTCCAGTGGTGGACCTCCTATCCAGATTTGCACCAGCATAGTCACTATCACTAAAGGCTTCCAACTTAAATGGAGATTCTTTTGGGTACCAAAGGCCTAGATGAGGTTGACCTTTGAGGTACTTAAAGATCTTCTTGACAACATTGAGATGGGAATTAAGTGGAGTAACTTGATGGCGTGAACAAACACTCACAGCAAAAGTAATATCAGGCCTTGAAGCTGTTAAATACATCAAAGAGCCAATCATAGACCTGTATAAATGAACATTCACAGGTGGATCTGCTTCATTGTTGGTCTTTGTCTTTGGAGCTTCATAAGGTGTAGTGGCAGCCCTTACACTCTCCATACCAAACTTTTTCAAAATGTCCCTCACATATTTGTCCTGACTGATAAATATACCATCAGGTTTCTGCTGAACTTGAAGAACCAAAAAGAAAGTCATCTCTCCCATGGCACTCATCTGAAACTCTCCCTTCATAAGCTCCTCAAACTCCCTGCACCAAGCTTCCTTTGTGGATCCAAAAATAATGTCATCCACATACACTTGCACAAGAATAATGTCTGTGGAATTCTTCTTTAGGAATAGAGTCTTATCAATTGCACCTCTTCTATAACCATGCTTCAGAAGAAATGTAGAAAGCCTAGCATACCAAGCTCTGGGTGCCTGATGTAGTCCATAGAGAGCTTTGACTACCTTGTAAACATGATTAGGATGATCTGGGTCTTCAAATCCTTTAGGTTGAGTGACATAAACCTCCTCTTCAATTTCACCATACAAGAAGGCTCCTTTAACATCCATCTGATAGACCATAAAACCCATATAAGATGCATAAGCTAAGAAAATCCGTATGGCCTCAACTCTTGCCACAGGTGCAAACACTTCATCATAGTCTATCCCCTCCTCTTGTCTATACCCCTGTGCAACTAATCTTGCTTTGTTTTTAATGACAACACCTCGTGCATCTCTCTTATTCTTTAGAATCCATTTAGTCCCAATTGCATACTTACCATCAGGTAGTGGTACCAATATCCAAACCTGCTGATTTTGAAATTGTTGCATCTCTTCCTGCATTGCCTCAAGCCAACTTGAGTCTTCAAGAGCCTGAGTAACACTGGTTGGTTCCACTTGTGAGAGAAAACAAGCAAACAAACAATGTTCATAGTCTGTGTGATTGTCTCTCTGCTGATTTAAGACATAAGAGATAAAAGCCACTTGACCATATTTAGAACTCGTTACAGTACCCCTTGTTCTAATAGGTGCATTAGGATCACCAATAATATTAGACTGTGGATGAGCATTGTTGATCCTTGTAGTAGCAGTGGTGTTGACATCAATGGAGGAATCAAGATTAGTCACAGTAGGTTCAAACTCAGTGTCATAGGAAGGTGAGTTGAAGATTCCTGCTTTAGGTTGATGATGACCAAGATCTGAAGGTTTTGGAAACCGTGTATAAGGTTCTCCAAGGTCTGTTGAAACTCTAGTAGAGATAGGAGTAGAGTCAACATGTCTTTCAGCAGAATGGGAGAGGTAAGGAGAAACAGAATCACTTTCAGCAGAATTGATGTTCCCACTGATTGCTTCACTTGCACTCTCCTCAGCATTCCTCTCAGCATCTAGATTGGCTGCATACTCTTGTTTCTTCAGTCTGGCAAGGTCCTCAGCATAATGGAAGTCATCTTCACTCGCATCAGTATAATCTCTAGAAGTGTCACCTGTAAAATTGTTAGGGGAGAAAGAAGGCACTACAATGGGTTGTTCATCATCTTCAAACTCACTGTCAGAATTAGCATCTATAGTACCTGCACTTTTAGTTGGAGATTTTTGAGTACCTGCATGTTGGTTAGCCATATGTCTAGAATAACCCAAATAATCATTTAAGTAATCAAGGTCAAAAGACCAAACATGACCCTGTCCTTGAACATTAGGCTTGTCTTCTAGAAACCTCAGGTTCAATGTCTCCTCAATCTTCTTAGCAGATAAATTGTAAACCCTGTACGCCTTACTATGAGCAGAATATCCCACAATGTAACCATCATCAGCTTTCTCATCAAATTTGCCCAATGGATCACTTGTATTTAGAATGGTTACTTGACAGCCAAAAGGTTTAAGGTAATGAATAACAGGAACTTTCCCAAAGAGAAGTTCATATGGTGTTTTGAGGTGTGGTCTAGTAATGGACACTCTATTCAGTACATAACAAGTTGTGCCAACAGCTTCAGTCCAAAACATGGTGGGTAGCTTAGAGTCTACCAACATTGATCTTGCAACCTCTATTAAGGTCCTATTTTTCCTTTCTACCACCCCATTTTGTTGAGGGGTTCTTGGAGTGCTATAGTCCCGTTTGATCCCTTTTGACCTACAGAGTTCTATAAGTATAGCATTCTTGAACTCTGTCCCATTATCACACCTAATTCCTTTAACCTTTTTGTTCAACTGATTTTCAATAAGGGTAATGAAGTCTTTCAACACTCGAGATGTTTCATCTTTGGTCCTTAGAAAGAATACCCAACAAAATTTGCTATAACCATCAGTGATAACTAGACAAAAATATTTATGATCAATGCTTCTCACTTGAGTTGGACCAAACAGATCCATATGAAGCAGCTGAAGAGGTTCAGAAATAATGCTCACTGCAGTAACACCTTTGTATGAGGCTCTGTGTTGCTTTCCTTTGTTGCAGGCAACACAGTTATGATCATTGGTGAAAACTTTGGAAGGAAGACCTTCAACAAGGCCCAGTTTAGAGAGCTTGTTTATGGTCTTGAAGTTGACATGGGCCATCCTTCTATGCCATTTGGTAGACTCATCCAAGGATGCTTTAGCCACCAAACAAGTTAAGTCACCTGCTGGTTTGGCATCAGTTAAGTTGAATGTATAAAGATTGTGACTGCGAGGAACTTTCAGCAGAATTGAAGTTTCTTCTGGAAGTATGAAGTCTTTAGATAGCACAAGACATTCATCCTCTGTGAAGAGTACTTTGTTCTGGGTGTCACAGATTTGTGAGACTGAGAACAAATTGAAGTGTTGAAGTTCCTTGACATAATATACATTCTCAAAGTCCAGTTGAGGTGTTTTGATGGTCCCTTTCCCAGTAATTCTTCCATCACTTCCTCCAAAGGTTACATTGCCTTCTCCTTCAATGGGTACAAAGTTATACATCATATCCCTATTTCCTGACATACTTCTTGAACAACCACTATCAACTATGCCAACATCTTTACGCTTAAGGGGATGATCCTGCAACAACAACAAAAAATATACAGAGAATTAGTACACTATGGAGGCTCAAGTCATTGCTAACTTGAACCTGCCTTGTGGATCATATGAGTTATGCCATGCAGATGTATAAGATCCACTATTGTTCTTGGGTTTCCATTGAAACTTAGGTCCCTTTTTATTCCAAGAACAACCTGCTGAGGACTTGACAGCAGTACCCCAGTACCCTTTCCTATCAGTCATAGAGTCAAAATATCCAGGCCAAAAACCATTCTTAAAATATGCACTTTTTGGTTGCACATATGGTCTTACAACAGGTTTTCTCCAATGAAAAGGAGAATTAGAATAAGTTGCTTGTGGAACATAAGGTGGTATTGCATTCACATTGATCTAGATGCCCTAGAATCACCACACCTACTCATCCTTTGCTCATGATAATCACAATCCTTAATTAAATGAAATTTACTTCCACACACAAAACATGTCTTCTGTTTAGAAGATTTATTTAAACCAAAAGATGTTCTATTACAAGCAGAAGTATTCAAACCAAAACCATGAAAAGAATTGTTTTTAACAGTATTATTATGCAAAGAATTAAAAGGTAAGTCTTCAGAGGCAACTATCTTGGAAGAGGGTTCCTTGGCAGCAACTCTGACATGCTTAATGGTAGTCTCGGGTGTAGGCAGGGGTGAAGACTTGGGAAGGTCAGACTTGTCATTTGAATCACACTCTGTAGATCCTTGCTTGGAGGACTTATCACTGTTAACACAAGAGACAAAGTCATTTGAAGAAGTATCAGGGTCTGGCAAGTCATTTGACTTTTTGCCATAGAGATGGTGTGATCCATCAAAGTCAACAGTAATGGAAAGGTCAATGGGCATGTGCTCACCTCTAATAGGTCCATGTACAGCATGTAGGTCACCTTCTTTCACAAAATTAGCTAGGCATGCTGGTGTAGATTTGCGTGTGTCATACCTATCTTCTAATCCTACATACTTCTTAAAGCCTAAACCTATAGAAGTATTTGGAGTTTGACTAGCATAGATGTGACTAGCTAACTTGTTTCCATTTAATATCCATTCTTTATGCCTAGCAATCTCCTCATTAAGTTTCTCTTTAAGCTCTAAATTTTCTGACACTACATCTGCTCTTAATTTCTCAGACCATTTTAACTCATTTTTTGAACATTCGAGATCCCTTTCTAATACACCTATCTTCTCATCATAAGCTATTTGATTCTTCTGAAACCAAACCTTTTGTCGTTCTAGTGTTTTTAAAGCCTGTTTATAAGCTTCAACTTCCACATAGCATTCATTATATTTAGGTGTCAAAATATCATAAGCTTCTTTGAGTTCATTATAACACTCACTACAACCAAACAAACAGTTTTGTACCTGAGAGATGCCCATCAAGGCAATCTGATCATGTCTGTCCTCTGAAGTACAGCTTGCAATCAAACCAACATTTTCATTACCAGGACCATCATTATCTTCCTGCTCATGCTGCTTCCAATCCACATTGCTATCTAGAGTGACCAAGGCAACTGATCCCTTTGAAGTTCCTGCCTCCTTCTGATTCTGCTGATAAGAAGAGTATCTTGTCTCATCACCAGCTTTCCTATCTTTGCACTCTCTAGAGAAGTGACCCATCTGTTGACATGTAAAGCACTTGACCTTCCTTTTATCAAACCTTGCTGGATCTCTTCCTTGAAAGCCAAACCTTCTCCCAGCTTTACGCTCAAACCTCTTGATATCCATAGACAGCATGGCCACCTGCCACTTCAGCTTCATCTCTTCTATCTCAAGTGGGTCCACCTGATCAAAATCCTCATAGGCCAGATCCTGCTGAGGATCATAATCAGCAAAGAAGGATCCAAGAACATCTTCCATAATACCACTCGATTTAGAGTGAGAGCTTGATGAAGGAGTAGCATAAGATGATGATGAGTATGTTGGGCTTGGACCATAACTCATCTTTGGGGTAGAGGCTCCAACGAATGCTGTGTGACTAGCAGTAGAAGATGATCTAAAAGAACTTCTCACATCATGTTCAAGAGCTTTAAGTTTGTGGTATAGCTCATCAAACGTAATCATATCCAAACCACCTTTAGCTTTTAAAGCAATGCTCACTTGTAGCCAGGATTGAGGTAAAGACCTCAGAAACTTAGAATTACAATCATCATTATCTGGCTTTGCCTGTAGCTGATTTAACTGACTTAAAATCTTATGAAACTTGTCATAGCCCTTGTGAATTCCTTCCTCTTCAGAGATTTGAAAATCTTGAAACTGTTGTCTCAGCATGGACTTTTTCAGTCTCCTAGACTCCTCATTCCCACCAAACTTTGCCTTAATTGCTAACCATATGTCCTTAGCATCTTGCATGAAGTGAAAATCACTCAAGTGATCTTCAGGAATAGCTTGAAGAAGAATGGTTTTAACCTTGGTTTCTCTCTGAACCGCCAGTAACTCTTCAGCAGTTTTGGGAGGAACATAAGTCATCTTACCAACAACATCTGTGGTAGTTCTCTTCAAACTGTTTCCCTTCATTACTATCTCCCATAGATTCCAATCAATGTTGGAGATCCAGTTCTGCATCTTCATTGCCCAAAGATCATACTCCTCCCTTTTCAGGTAAGGAAACTTAGCATTGCTATTGGAGAGACTTAGTTGTTGCAGATGGGTGGAGTTATTGTTGTTGGTGATTTCAACATCAACATCTGATCCAGGCATGATAAATTTTGTTATGGTTGTATGGGTGTTTAGAAAAACCTGTCCTTAGTATCGTAGAGACTCTCACGAGGCTCTGATACCACTTGTTGAAACAAACAGACCTTGATAGATCTTGAGCTCGTGGATCGTTAGCTATGCCTATGTAATCACAAGCACAGTAAAAGACAATCTCTACTACTTGTATTTAGTAGCGGAATATAAACACAAGTAACACAAATAACTAAGAACTCTGTGATCCTCTATGGATCGTTATATTAACTAAAACTTTGTTTTTCCAATCGATACATAACTCATACTATTGTGTTCCTTTTATAGACAAGGAACCCTAAACAAAACCCTAAACCGTTTCCCAAGAAACGTATAAACATAAAACTAAATAAGATATACAAAAGCACTTCCTAATAAAGCTCATGTATATCCAAACTAAATATACTAAACACGGAATAATAACTTCCGCAGAAACAAACTATTCACTATATAGCTTCAGCAGAATTATGTCTTCGGTAGAATCCTCACTACTTCAGCAGAATCCCTTTGGCAGTAACCAGACTTCACATAATTCCCAACAATTCGCTTTTCCCATTTGTTAAATTTACCAACTTCGAGTCGAGGGGCAATAGCTGAATAAGCTCCACCCTTTTTGTCGACAAGTTGGGGTACATCAATTTCAGCCATTAGGATCCTAATTTAAAACCTTTAAGAGCGGCTTAAAAAAGTTTTATAATTAGCCTTGCTCTGATACCACTTGTTGTTCCCTATTCACTATCGTATAAAATAGTTAAGTATTTAAAAAACAAGTTAATAGTGAATCAATGACTGAATGACTTAAGTAAAAACACACTGATAAATTTTCAACGTCTATATTCTTATTAGAAATGAATCAAAAGAATACATTACCCAAGTACTTGCGGAATAGTACTTGGGATTGAAATGACAAAGGGTTGTAACTCCTCACCAAGCTCAGGCTGAGTCTGAGCACAACTACAAGGAACCACTGAGCTATCTCAGGGACAAAGTTGTATTTGGAGGAGTGAAAGATGGCTTGCGTGTGTGTGTGTTTTACAATTCACAAGCTTAATCTTTCACTCCATCTCTTATGCTATTTATACAAGTATGAGTGTTAACTTTATCCTAAGTAACAAACTGACATTTTACAGAAGACAAAATACTGATGTATTTTGTATCTGTTTACAAAGACTATATTAAGTAAGAGACAAGGCTGCTTTCCATAAGTCAGTGCTGACACTGAGCCTGATAGTTTGCCATTCAGGGAAAGTTGAATTTTGTTGATAAGGACTTCGTCTTATCTGATTCAAACTTATCCCGCCTTGTCCTGCTCATTCTTCAGTCTTCATTGCCTTCAGTCTTCTACTTCAATTTGTCTTCAGTGTAAGTAGTTGGTGAGGAGTTTAGGGATTCAATGAGTTATTGTCATCACTCACTGAATCCACCATCTCCTTCTTGACTCAGTGTTTACCCCTTAAGTTCTGCCTTACTGAGTGGAGAGACTTCTTCTTTGACTCTTACTGAGTATCCTGAATATGGCTCACTGAGAGACTATGCACTCAGTGACATGTTAGTGTTTAATGGTCTAAACACTTAGGGTATTTTCTATTCAAATCCTAGTCTTAAGGGGTTTGGGTATTTACTGAACCCAACACTTTTCAACATTCCTGGTGTTTCTATTGAGACTGTTATGCTCCGTGTGTTCCCCATGACTCTTACTGGGGGAGCAAGAAGATGGATTGAAAGATTGCCCATCGGGGCAGTTGACACATGGGCTCTCCTAAAAAAGCACTTCATCCAAAGATATTGTCCTCCTTCGAAGATATCTAATCATCTAATGGAGATCCATAATTTCAAACAAGATGACGATGAAATGTTGTATAAAGCTTGGGATAGATACAACGATCTCCTCTACAAGTGTCCTACTCACGACCTGAACAGCCAGCAAAAAGTCAACATTTTTTACAAAGGTATCAACGTGACTAAAAGACAGATGCTGGAATACCAAGGACCAATTCCGAGCATGACTCCTACTCTCGCCATTGAAGCCATCCAAAAAATGGCCGATCATTCCTAAAAGTGGCATGATGGAGGAAGCAAGAGAAGCCTAGGCAGATATCTTGAAGGAATTGCTGCCATTACTAGCAAACTTGAAAATCTTGGTCGGGACATGCTCAAGCTCAAGGAATGTGTTCATGCTATCCAAGTTGGATGTAAAAGTTGTGGAAAAAAATTGTCCTCTCATTGACAAAGATAACAAGGTTGAAGAAGTTAAATATGGTAAAAATCGACCGTTTCATGGGGATAATAGAAACGGTAATGGCTACCGTGGAGGACCTCCCCCATATTATAACCGTGGGAATTTTGGGGAAAGAAGAGCTAATTTGGAGGAAACAATCAGCAAATACCTCGATGACTCGACAAAAAGGCAGAAGGAGCAAGAAGAATGGCTCAAGAACTTCCAAGAAAGCACAAACAAAAGCCTTTTAAGTCATGACGAATTGCTAAAGAACTTGGAAGCCATGATTGGTAAGCTTAGCGAGGAGGTACAGAGGATAAATGAAGAGCAAAAGAACAAATCTATAGCATGCAAGGCCGTGTTTTCTGAAAAAGATAAATCCGACGATGGTTCTAGCATAATAGAAGAAGTTGATGCTGATGTTGATGACAGAAGTCAGTTACGCCGTAACCAAACATCAGAGTTATGGCGTAACTGGGATACGTGTTCTGACAAGTTTCTCGAGTTAGATGAATCAAGAACGCATATTATTAACGGGTGGTCCAGTGATACAAACATGTGCCCTCAATCTTCATCCAAGAGGAAGAATCACTGGTGCAAAGCAATACCAGTGGATAATAGTGATTGGTACGATCTATGGGCCTCATGCAACCCTCATAACGAAATTTGCGATGGAGGAGATGATAAAGAGAGGGTTAAGGATAACAAATATATGTGGTCTACATTTAATGATGATGAAAGGTTGACAATGCTCTCAATCAAAGAAGAGGAAGAACCACCTATTAAGCACTGCTGCAATCCCATAATGATCACGGAAGACGAGTCCACACGAACATGGCCTACATGCAATCCTTTCCGTGAATATTGCAATGTGCTAGGAATTAGAAAATTCAGTCATTAAAGTGTCGGTCACCTCAAGTATATGCAATCATTAGAAAGCTCGTAGTCCTAGTTATTTAATGTTAGTAAGAAGTTAGTTAAGTAAAACCGTGGAGGATGGACGGGTCTTTACCCACTGTATGCCTGATCCACAGCCTGTAGGAGGCGTTTATTGTAAGACACTATAAATACCCTCTACCTCCTAAGGTAGAGGGTTGGAGCTTCAATACCATTTTTCTTTGTTTCACATAGTTCCCAACTCTCTTTCCTTTCTCTCTCAATAACTTTCTCTCTCTAAAAACTTATATACGCCCCATATGGATTTGGTATGATGTGTTTGTGAAATCCTATATCTTACAATTGGTATCAAGAGCCATGGTTTGATCACTCATCTTTCATGCTCTTTGTTTTGGTGGATTTCATAAGGTTTTTGGGGTTATAAGTATTTAGGAGAGTTTGAATCATTTGGACAATTTCTAGTGTTAAAGTTTGAATTTTGATTGTACTTTTGTGTTTAGGATCATCATATGTGTTTAGGTTTTGAATTGGAAGGCTTGAATCATTTTGGTTTAGCTATTTTTGATTGATAAAGTGGTTGTTTTCAAATATTGTATGAACCGAGTTGAGCTACGGTGTTGGATTTCTTGGAAGCGAGTTGCTTTGTTCGTGGAAGCGAGTTGGTTTAAGCGACTTGGCTATTAAGCGAGTTGTATTAGCAGCGAGTTGGTATATGCGACTTGGCTATTAAGCGAGTTGTTTCTTTAGAAGACTTGAGTTTTAAAGCGACTTGGCTATTAAGCGAGTTGTATTGTCAGCGAGTTGGTTTAAGCGACTTGGTGGTTAAGCGAGTTGTCTCTGTATGCGACTTGGCTATTAAGCGAGTTGTTTCTTTAAGCGACTTGAGTTTTAAGCGACTTGTCTTTTAAGCGAGTTGACTGTTTAGCGAGTTGATACCAAAGCGAGTTGACTGTTTAGCTACTTGTCTATTAAGACTTGTCACTTCTTCGTGCTACATTTTTACGGTTGTTCTTTTGGTTTAGTAAAATCCCATGAAAGAATCAATTTCCCGATTTAATCAAAGAATAGTAAAATCCCGTAGAACTTGTAATCATGTCCAACAACGTACCTACTATCATTTCTTCTGTAGCTGAGGACATTCAAGCAGCTGGATCAGATACTCGTCCACCTATGCTTGACATAACTGATTATGACTCATGGGCTCAACGAATCAGGTTGTACTGTTTGGGAAAGGAAAATGGGGTCAACATTCTCAAATCAATTGATGAAGGACCTTATAAAATTGAGACTACAAGAGACATAATTGATACTACTGCAGATGGAACAATGATCTTTGGATTGGACAGACCAAAGACGTATGATGAGCTCAGGGATAAGGAGAAAAAGAGATTCGATGTTGATATCAGGGCTTCAAACATTATACTTCAGGGTCTTCCAAAAGATATCTACAAGCTTATCAATCACAACACTGAAGCCAAGGCAGTTTGGGATAATGTCAAGATGCTTCTCTCAGGTTCTGAATTGACTAAGGAAGACAGAGAATCACAAATGTATGATGAATTTGAGCATTTCAAGATGAAACCGGAAGTTTGTGAACAACATGAATCCCGAAGCTTGTGAATGACATGAGTATTATGTGAGATTCCACAAGCTTGTGAATGACGTGAGAAATATCAAAATGACCATGCCAAATATTCAGTTGAACTCAAAGTTTGTGAACAACATGAATCCCGAATGGCACAAATTCGTCACCTCTGTGAAGCTAACCAAAGGATTAAAGAACACCAACTATGAGCAACTATATGCCTTCCTTCTTCAGAATGAGAGACATGCTATGTTTGAAAGAATGATTCTAGAACAATTCAAAACTAAACAGGGAGAAACAAGTTCTTCAAATGATTCAACAACCTTTTACACCAATGTTGGAATTACCACCAAAGCTTCTCAAGTCATACCCACGGGTAATGATAATTACAAGCTCATTCCTGATCCAGCATATAAGCCTCCAGACTCAAACACACTCATGGAAAACTTCATCAATCAACTGTCTCTCATGGTTAGTCAAAATATGAATTCCCTCCCACACACCAACAATAACCTCAGAACAGCATCCAAGCCACACAATCAAGCTACTGTCAGAGATGGAAAGGTTATGGTGTAACCAGTTCAAGGAAGGCAGTATGAACAGGGAAGAGGTGGAATAGGTGGAGGGTATGTGGCTAATCAGAATCGTGGAAGAAATGTCAATCATGGACTAGTAAAGCCAATCAAGTGCTACAACTGTGGTGGTGATGGACACATTGCAAGGAACTGCACATCTCCAAAATGCCCTCAAAATGCAGAATACTTCAGAGACAAGATGTTGCTTGTGCAAGCTCAGGATAATGGTTCAGTTTTGGATGAAGAGGAGTTGTTATTTCTTGCAGAAGGGAATTCTAAGATATATGATGCAGATGTGGATGAGCAGCCAATTCAGGACATAATTCACAATCATAAATATGCCTTTCAAGTTACCGATTGTGATGCATACGACTCTGATGTCGATGATGAACCTACTGTCCAGACAATCTTCATGGCTAGCATTTCTCCAATGGTCTCTCCAAAGGTCCCATCAAAGCAAGCTGGTCCATCCAAAGAATCAATCATTTCAGAGGTATTAAAATTATATGATGAAGTTGATGAGCAAAAGATACATGATAAAGTGCAATCACATGAAACTTGTGAAACAGATATTGTTAATATGGGTAATAGTAATATTGTCCCATATGATCAATATGTGATCCAAAGTGAAAGTGTGATTGAACCAAGTGATGCATCTTCTGCAGTCAATGACGACTATGTTTTTGATGAATTCACTCCATGTGCCCCTGATGATTCTGTTATCTCTGAACTTAATGCCTATAAAGAACAAGTTGCCATTTATGAAAAACGCGCTAAGTTTGAGTTAACCACTCGTGAACAGGAAATTGATGACCAAATGCGTACAATTATTAGAAAAAGTAGCTTTAGGGAAGAAATACTTAAACAAGAGCTGGATTCCTTAAAAGAAAAGCTTAATAAAACGGCTAAGAAAAAACAAGAACTTCAAGAAAATGTGAAAGTGCTTAAGCAGGAATTTAATGCTAAGGAATCAAAACTTTTAAATGAATTTTCCAACCTAAAAACTTTGAAAACCAAACTTGAAAAAAAAATTTACGTACAAGGAAACACCATTCAGACTACTCACATGATCACTAAGCATAGAGTTCTAAGTGACAAACATAGTGTTGCATTAGTTGATGAACCAAACCCTGAGGCCTGTAAGAAAGCTAGAGAAGCACAGAAGGTAATTTATGATGGCAATGAAATCCTTAAGCCTAGACAGAAACCTAGTTGCGCTGAGAATACTGAGGAAGATAGGCAGTTAGAAGAAGTCACTAGAAAGAAATTGGATGAAAAACTTAAGAGCCCTTCATGCATAGAAAAGAAAATCAGTTATAAAACACCCAACTATGCTAAGGATAATTGGATTGCATTTAACAAGTTTAGACCTCAAACACAACTGACCCCTGAACAAGTGTTATGGAAAAAGGATATGGACATGAAAAAAGCTGATGAGTTTGTTGAACGGAATCCCCCATGTAGGAGAATGCTTCCTGCCACTGTATATCCCTCCAATATACCAATGCATTTAGTTCCTAGATCTATTCCCACTAAGAGCAAGACCTTAATCAGTCGGTATGTTATTTATCAATTATTTGTTGATTTTGAGAAGACATGTAAGAAAAGGATCACACCTACTGGGATAACTGAAGGGGAGAGAGGTTTTGAGCAAACTAAAGAATGCTATTTAACTGAGGTCATGCCTTTTTTTAAACAATTAAAAGGTCAATTTGAGAGTCTTAAAAAGTGGATGGATTCAGATATTAAAGAAATGGAAAAGGAATTTGATGCAATGATAGTTGAGGTCAATGACTATGAGCGAGAATTAAAATATAATGAGATTGAGAGGAAAAACTTGCATACCTTAAATGAGAATCTGATTTCTGAATGTATCACTCAAGATGTGTTTTACACTGCCACGAATTATTCAATTAATGCATCTCAATTTCATGAATTATCTGTTGCTCTGAAAGTCTCCCATGATCGTGTCATTGAGCTTGAGAAAACTAACTCTAAATTGTATGAAATATTTGAACGGGATGATCATGATAACCTGGTGAAATAGTTTTCTAAATTGGAAGTTGAGCATCTTGCTTTGCAATTAAAATATCAACATCTAAAAGAAAATGTTAAAACCTCAAATATCAAGATATCCTTGGATGCTCCTGAATTTGATGCAGTTTTTGAAATCAGCAAACGTGATGAACAGATTCGAGCTCATTGTAACACGATCAGAAAAATGAGAACCCAAATTTCACAATTAAAGGGTGAAAAGAACAATGTGACAGGCTCCCAAATGCCTCCTCCTTTAGATTTTCAGAGTTTTCAGAGTTTTCATCTTCAAAATTTAGTTAATGTTCTACAAAAGGAAAATGAGAGTTTTCTAGAAGAAAATGAAAAGGTGAAACAACACTTTAAAGAGTTATATGATTCAATGAAAGTCACTCGTGACAAAAACAACGAAATAATAACGTCTTTACAAAAGGAAATTGAGAATCTGAGGAGTCAGGTAAAAGGGAAAATGCCACTTGTCTTTAATGAGAATGTTGCATCAAAGTCATCTGCAGACTCTAAATATACTGTGACTGTTAAATACATTCCTCCTCATCTTAGAAATAACGAACTTGTGTTTCATAACTATTTCGCTTACCTTAAGGATAGTCTAGAATGTCTCCGAGAGATTGTAGAAGAGGATTTCATAAATAAGCCACTTGATAGAGAAATTAGGTTTGCTTGCATTCAGGCCAAACGATCTCAGGAGCTGTTAGAATGTTTAAGAGCAACATGTCCTAAATCTTTTTGTGAGAAAGGTAAAGCTGTGATGCCTTGTTCTATGCCTAGCATTAAGAAAGTGAATGTTAATATGCCATCGAGCAGCTCAGATCCCATCACTTCTATGCCCAATGTTAAGAAAGTGAACTCTAGAGTGTCTTCATTTAGTTCAGATCCCTGCACATCTAGTTCAGGAATGCAAAAGGTAGCTCAACCAACTAATGTTCCCATAATTCCCTCTACAGGAGTAATTAGTGACACAAAGGCAAGCGGGTCAAAGCCTTCAGGCAATACAAAGCAAGATAGGAACTCACAAGCTAAGAATGTGCAATGGAAGAAAGTAGAAGACCACCCTAGGAACATTAAGTTTGAGTTGAATAAAACGAATCGTGTTGATTCTAGTATTAGCTATAAGCGTACTGTAATTAATTCGAATTCTGCTACTTTTGACAAAACATGTAATGATGATTGTTTGGTTTCTGTTACTAATCATGAATGTGGTGTAAATGAGTTGATTAATGCTGTTAAGTGCACTGTTAAGATAGTGAATAAGAAAATTCAAGGTAAGAAGGCTAGAAAGCAAAGGCGAAAGAAGGTTAGAAAACATTGGAAACCCACAGGAAGGAAATTTAGTAACATAGGTTATCAGTGGATACCTACTGGCCGTAAATTCAATCTTAATGAGATGTGCCCTAAATTATCTAGATCAATGCCCATTAGGAAATGGATGCCTACTTGTCACACCCCCAAATTACCTGTTTTGCAGCGGAATGGAATTCCTGGGGATTGACTGTCATAGCATCACAATCACAGTTATATTGAACGACCTAAAGTGTCGTTTGGAAAACACATCGTTTGATTTATTAAAAACATTCAGAGTTACAAAGATAGGTCCCAAATGAAAGTTACTATGTGCGGAAAATAAGTTTGGTACAAGTCAAACGATGTTTTTAAAGTTCATAAAACCCAAGTAAGACGCGTCGTCACCGCGACTCTATGATATGTCCACATGCATGCCATGAAGTGAATGCCTTAGATACCTGAGATAAAACATGCTAAAAAGTGTCAACACAAAGGTTGAGTGAGTTCATAGAGTTTGTATGGAAATGTAGAGCCTTTCAAAATCGTTTATGCAGCAAAGGCATTGCAAATCCACTCAGTTCCAAGTTCCGCCCATACAAAACTTGCAACCTGTGTGTTCACAACCCACTGCCAAAATGTGTATAGTTTATGTTCAACTGCATGACGTCAAATAAATTCACATAACAGTACATTACTTAATCTATCGATATTCAATCGATATAACACATATGAGTGTTGTTTCAAATAATACCAAGACATTTAGCTCAATGATAATCCCAAGACATTTAGCTCAATGATAATCCCAAGACATTTAGTTCAATGATTTTTGATATAGAATATGACTAAACATTCAGTTCAGATAAACATATAATTTGCAAATAATCTTGTTTGCCATAAAAGTTGTTGAGCATGTACCTCCCCCAAAGAGTTTAATAAAAGAATTAAAACAATTGAAAATGGGGCTATGGAACTCACTTGGACAACGATGCGATGGCAAAAGTGAGTACACCGAAATGTAGCGTTAATCACTAAGCTTGACCTATTATGAATGATATGATACATAATAAGTTATGATGTAATGTTATGCATGCAATTCGGATGATATTTATACCACTTATGAATTTTTGAAAACAATACTTCTCGTCGAAAATATAATCTTCTAACGTCTTGACCATTTTTAAATTACTTCACATGTATTTACGTTGAAATAATATCCGACGATAATCATTTGGTGATTTATTAATAAAATATAACTTTTCGTCGTAAAATAATGTCGTTGAAATTTCCATGAAAGTGACTAAAACGGCCTCTAAAAGCTAGTCGTAAAATGGTGCACGTCGAGTGTTAGGAAACGAAATCAACGGTTTTGGGAAGCTTGAAGCATTATCTCAAAGTTTTAGTGTTTAAGTTTTCATCCTAGAGGTCTCGATCACGGAGAAAAATATAGGTAAAGTATGGTACTTTTGTCCAAAATGTTGTTTGAGGATGGTTTTCGGCAAAGTTTGAGTGACTATATGTTATTCGTTACAACTCCGCTCAACAAACGGTTGGACATTTTGGAAAATATGCTAGGCGAACTTACTTTTACTAGAAGACATCACGTTATAAAAAGTTCTACATCATTGTTAAAAACGTCCGCCAACATGGTCCTTTAGTTGCCGTAGTATGTTTTTAATAGAGAATATATTAATTTTGCTAATAGAATAAAGTTACGGCAACTTGGTTTATCGCGTGTAATTTAATCGTTACAAGTCCGTTTTCTACGTTTTCTACATCCTTAGATTCGTGTCAAAGTATACTAATATATTTTTGATAATTCGACACAATTTATAAAGCTTAAGACTCATTTTTGACTCGTAAAGAGTGACATTTTCATGCTGAAATTTCCAGAATTTATAGTTTTTGACGCTCAACTTGAAAAATTCATAACTTCTTCGTTATAACTCCGTTTTAATCCGTTCAAGCGGCCACGGTTTCGTTTTAAAGTGTATTTTCTAAATATCTAGCCCAAAATATTATACCCACTGTCGGATTTTCCAGAATTTAATTTTAAGGACAGACCCTTTTCAAAACGTGTCGAAATGAGTTTTTCTCGCGCCAAACCTATTCTAACCCATTCAAAACAGCTCCGAAGCTATTCTAATCCTACCATACACCTTCTTAGGGTGTCACGGGTTCCTAGACATCACCAAAACTAATACATAACAAGGAGTAATTATAGGATGAATTATATATATTTAACACTTAAAAACCTTAAAAAGTGGTATAAACATCACATAACTTGCATGTTTCTCAAATAAAATGATATGACCATAATAATGAATATGAAATATTATGATGATAATGAATGCTTACTAGTGATTGATGAGGTTTAAGAGAACAATGGATTTTTCCTAATCACCTTAGGTTTTTATTGCAAAACCTTTACAAGAAGTGATACTAGTGTGTAAAAATCTTGTCTAGAAAATATTTGATGATCCCTCCTCCTTGGTCCTTGGTTGGCCGGTTGCAAGAGGAAAGAAAGGAAGAGAGAGTTTGATTTTTTTTACTTGAAAGAAATGAAGTGAATGTGTTACTAAGTGTATAATATGATATCAAGTTAGGATATTTAGCCAAATATCAAATGACTCACCCCCCTTGTCGACAAGGGGGTGTTAGTCACTACTTTATACATTTTTTTTAACTAAGTAATAAGATGTAAGTGGATAAGGTAAATATAAGTTATTTGTAAGTTAAGTAATAACTTGTATACACATTTGAGTATTTAAGATAGTGTTTGCTAAAAATAAATTTTAACGGGTCAAGATAAAATATATTGAGGTCATAAAAATTATAAAATACATTTCTTGCAAAATTTAAGTGAAATAAATATTTATCGAGTAGTTTTTAAGAAACCCGTCGTAATTATATAAATATAACAATTTATATACGAAATAAATTTAAAACACTGGGTAAACTTATAATATTATTTTTATAATCTTATTATAAGTATAAAAATATATCGGGATAATTTTTGGGAGTAATGGATCAATTATTCAAAATAATTAATTACGCGATAACGTTTATTTAATATGAAAATTACGCGTTTAAGGTAAAATGCAAAACCATGCATGAACTAATATGATGACAATGATGTTAATGAAATGTAGACTAAACTTAGTCTATATGAAATGACCTCGATGATATGATCATGAATTCACAGCTAAACCACTACGGTTACGTGAATTTGATACTTGTAAACCTAGTTTACGATAAACGATAAATGATGAAGCATGAATAATGTTTTGAGAATGACCTGAAAATACGAATTGTCACATTCGCCCAACCAAAAAAGAATTCAGTCCCTGAATTCAGTTCGTGTTAGTCTATTGAATTTTTGAGTTTGTGATGAATAACGAGGAGAGAAGATATGAAGAAGTGTCGTTACGGTTGTCGATGATTGAGAGTGTATAAAACATCATAGTAAAGAAAATATTGGATGAATCTCCCACGAGTAACACTTTGACTTTGGGATATGTGATAATTTTGCTTGCACTAAGATTTATAATTAACTGCTCCCAACCTAACATGATCCCTCCAGAATTAGACATAGTTAGCTAGGCTATGTATAATTAAGGAACGATAATGTGACGTTCGGTTTAGTTGTTATAACTCTCAATGTTTACAAAGATTTAAACCGTGTCGTTATAATGGTAATTAAAGTAGAAGGAAGTAAAATTCTCGTAAGTGATAACAAATCGAAAAGAAAATAAGTACGATAGATGAGAATATTTTACAACGAGTGGTTTATCAAAAAGTAATACATCTTAAGTTATAAAGATCCGGATACGAGGGAAGACATAAACTTAGTACGACATAGTACATAAGAAAAATTAAGACTGTTAGTTTCCGAACTTCTTCAGTCTTCCGCGTTGTTGAGACCATGACGAGCTTCTCCTCCTTCTAACAAGTATGCATTCCCATGAGCTCCTTCAACTTGTTGACCTTCGTTCCGGGGACATTGGTTCCGATAGTGTCCTTGCTCCCCACATCCGAAGCATGTGACTATGGATTTACCTCTACAATCCCTGGCATGGTGTCCTAGTTTTTGACACTTGTAGCACTTAACAGGGCAAAGACCCGAGTGATGATACTTACATCGATTACATAGTGGGTAGGTTCCAGCATACCCTCTGCCTTCTATTGGTGCAGCAACATAAACCATTGTAGCTCCTTGTCCTCTATTCAGCTGTTGATGATGGTTAGTGTTACGGTTTTGGTCGTCGTTATCATAACCTCCCTGGTCATTTTCCCATTTTCTTTTATTGTTGTTGATTTGGTTATCGTTATTGTTGTTGTTGTTTTTTTGGTTATTGTTGTTACGGTTGATGTGGGTAATGTTTCCTCTCTTTACTACTTGGGCCATGAGCTTTTGGGATACTCGAACAGATTCTTCAATTGTTTGCGGATCAGAGGAAATCACATCACCTTGAATAATCTCGGGAAGTCCTCCAATGAAAGCCTCTAGTAGCTTCTCATTATCCGAAACCATAGATGGGCATAACACGGCCAATTCTTGAAACCTTCGAATGTAAGTATCAATGTCATACCCAATAGTTACCAGTTCATAGAATTCGGTTTCTAACTTTTTCACCTCCGTACGCGGACACTATTTCTTCGTTAACAACCCTTTGAATTGCTCCCAAGTAAGCTTGAAAGCATTTTCCATTCCCATTGGTTGTGCATACGAATTCCACCACGACATCGCCCCATCCAGTAGTGTACTCGTAGCAAACTTAACCTTGCTATCCTCCGGGCAATTACATAACAAAAACACGGACTCCATTTTCTCGAACCATCTAACCATGGCAGTTGCCCCTTCAGTACCCTTGAACTTAGTGGGATCTCCACTTTTGAAATCCTTATACGAACAGCTTCTAACCCCGGACCCCCCTGCATTACCTGCAGCAGCAGCAAGTCTAGCGGCCTCGGCAGTTGCCGCAGCCTCAGCAGCAGCCGCCACCGATGCTCTCTCGGTCCTTAATGCATCAGCTATCCTATCATTCACATATTTCTGCATAGCAGCTTGAGTCAACTCAGGTGTGGCTTTCTTCGGCGCCATAACTTCTTCAAAATAAGAGGAAAGGTGAGACGTAGCAAAGTCTGATGTTAATAATAAACGCTCCAAAGAGATATGATATGAGGTGATAAGTTTGAGGTTATTTTTCAAAATAATCGATGGTTTCCTAAGAAATGGGTTATGAGATGTCGTAAGTGCTTCAAATGTATGATGGTTTAGTGACTTAATGTGTGAATAACGTGTAACTCGACATGTTAGTGGTGAAACAAAGGAGTGAGAGTGATTTTGCCGTTCTTAAAGGTTTTACCTCGGCATTTGACGTTATCGGTGATGAATCAGCTGATATTAAAATTGCGACAGGGAATGTCAAGGCATTCTCCACATTAGAGTATGAAGAAAGAATAATGGAATGGGTATATAAAGGCATCCATGTGACAATCGTTTTGAAACGAAAGTAAATAACTCAAAAAAATGTACGTATAAACCGCATGTAAAGTGAACATGCACTTATGACGAAATGATGAGATGCTATGATGATGTAGTTATAGTCTAGGGTCAATGATGCAACCTAGTTCTCTATAACTGAACCTCTGATGCCAATCTGTCACACACCCAAATTACCTGTTTTGCAGCGGAATGGAATTCCTGAGGATTGACTGTCATAGCATCACAATCACAGTTATATTGAACGACCTAAAGTGTCGTTTGGAAAACACATCGTTTGATTTATTAAAAACATTCAGAGTTACAAAGATAGGTCCCAAATGAAAGTTACTATGTGCGGAAAATAAGTTTGGTACAAGTCAAACGATGTTTTTAAAGTTCATAAAACCCAAGTAAGACGCGTCGTCACCGCGACTCTATGATATGTCCACATGCATGCCATGAAGTGAATGCCTTAGATACCTGAGATAAAACATGCTAAAAAGTGTCAACACAAAGGTTGAGTGAGTTCATAGAGTTTGTATGGAAATGTAGAGCCTTTCAAAATCGTTTATGCAGCAAAGGCATTGCAAATCCACTCAGTTCCAAGTTCCGCCCATACAAAACTTGCAACCTGTGTGTTCACAACCCACTGCCAAAATGTGTATAGTTTATGTTCAACTGCATGACGTCAAATAAATTCACATAACAGTACATTACTTAATCTATCGATATTCAATCGATATAACACATATGAGTGTTGTTTCAAATAATACCAAGACATTTAGCTCAATGATAATCCCAAGACATTTAGCTCAATGATAATCCCAAGACATTTAGCTCAATGATAATCCCAAGACATTTAGTTCAATGATTTTTTATATAGAATATGACTAAACATTCAGTTCAGATAAACATATAATTTGCAAATAATCTTGTTTGCCATAAAAGTTGTTGAGCATGTACCTCCCCCAAAGAGTTTAATAAAAGAATTAAAACAATTGAAAATGGGGCTATGGAACTCACTTGGACAATGATGCGATGGCAAAAGTGAGTACACCGAAATGTAGCGTGAATCACTAAACTTGACCTATTATGAATGATATGATACATAATAAGTTATGATGTAATGTGATGCATGCAATTCGGATGATATTTATACCACTTATGAATTTTTGAAAACAATACTTCTCGTCGAAAATATAATCTTTTAACGTCTTGACCATTTTTAAATTACTTCACATGTATTTACGTTGAAATAATATCCGACGATAATCATTTGGTGATTTATTAAGAAAATATAACTTTTCGTCGTAAAATAATGTCGTTGAAATTTCCATGAAAGTGACTAAAACGGCCTCTAAAAGCTAGTCGTAAAATGGTGCACGTCGAGTGTTAGGAAACGAAATCAACGGTTTTGGGAAGCTTGAAGCATTATCTCAAAGTTTTAGTGTTTAAGTTTTCATCCTAGAGGTCTCGATCACGGAGAAAAATATAGGTAAAGTATGGTACTTTTGTCCAAAATGTTGTTTGAGGATGGTTTTCGGCAAAGTTTGAGTGACTATATGTTATTCGTTACAACTCCGCTCAACAAACGGTTGGACATTTTGGAAAATATGCTAGGCGAACTTACTTTTACTAGAAGACATCATGTTATAAAAAGTTCTACATCATTGTTAAAAACGTCCGCCAACATGGTCCTTTAGTTGCCGTAGTATGTTTTTAATAGAGAATATATTAATTTTGCTAATAGAATAAAGTTACGGCAACTTGGTTTATCGCGTGTAATTTAATCGTTACAAGTCCGTTTTCTACGTTTTCTACATCCTTAGATTCGTGTCAAAGTATACTAATATATTTTTGATAATTCGACA
The DNA here is from genome assembly GCA_019973895.1 of Chrysanthemum seticuspe. NCBI lineage: Eukaryota > Viridiplantae > Streptophyta > Magnoliopsida > Asterales > Asteraceae > Chrysanthemum > Chrysanthemum seticuspe. The sequence continues at coordinate 166,026,743 of BPTQ01000002.1, forward strand.
CAATTTATAAAGCTTAAGACTCATTTTTGACTCGTAAAGAGTGACATTTTCATGCTGAAATTTCCAGAATTTATAATTTTTGACGCTCAACTTGAAAAATTCATAACTTCTTCGTTATAACTCCGTTTTAATCCGTTCAAGCGGCCACGGTTTCGTTTTAAAGTGTATTTTCTAAATATCTAGCCCAAAATATTATACCCACTGTCGGATTTTCCAGAATTTAATTTTAAGGACAGACCCTTTTCAAAACGTGTCGAAATGAGTTTTTCTCGCGCCAAACCTATTCTAACCCATTCAAAACAACTCCGAAGCTATTCTAATCCTACCATACACCTTCTTAGGGTGTCATGGGTTCCTATACATCACCAAAACTAATACATAACAAGGAGTAATTATAGGATGGATTATATATATTTAACACTTAAAAACCTTAAAAAGTGGTATAAACATCACATAACTTGCATGTTTCTCAAATAAAATGATATGACCATAATAATGAATATGAAATATTATGATGATAATGAATGCTTACTAGTGATTGATGAGGTTTAAGAGAACAATGGATTTTTCCTAATCACCTTAGGTTTTTATTGCAAAACCTTTACAAGAAGTGATACTAGTGTGTAAAAATCTTGTCTAGAAAATATTTGATGATCCCTCCTCCTTGGTCCTTGGTTGGCCGGTTGCAAGAGGAAAGAAAGGAAGAGAGAGTTTGATTTTTTTTACTTGAAAGAAATGAAGTGAATGTGTTACTAAGTGTATAATATGATATCAAGTTAGGATATTTAGCCAAATATCAAATGACTCACCCCCCTTGTCGACAAGGGGGTGTTAGTCACTACTTTATACATTTTTTTTTAACTAAGTAATAAGATGTAAGTGGATAAGGTAAATGTAAGTTATTTGTAAGTTAAGTATTAACTTGTATACACATTTGAGTATTTAAGATAGCGTTTGCTAAAAATAAATTTTAACGGGTCAAGATAAAATATATTGAGGTCATAAAAATTATAAAATACATTTCTTGCAAAATTTAAGTGAAATAAATATTTATCGAGTAGTTTTAAGAAAACCGTCGTAATTATATAAATATAACAATTTATATACGAAATAAATTTAAAACACTGGGTAAACTTATAATATTATTTTTATAATCTTATTATAAGTATAAAAATATATCGGGATAATTTTTGGGAGTAATGGATCAATTATTCAAAATAATTAATTACGCGATAACGTTTATTTAATATGAAAATTACGCGTTTAAGGTAAAATGCAAAACCATGCATGAACTAATATGATGACAATGATGTTAATGAAATGTAGACTAAACTCAGTCTATATGAAATGACCTCGATGATATGATCATGAATTCACAGCTAAACCACTACGGTTACGTGAATTTGATACTTGTAAACCTAGTTTACGATAAACGATAAATGATGAAGCATGAATAATGTTTTGAGAATGACCTGAAAATACGAATTGTCACACTACTGGTAGAACTATTCCTTTAAGATGTGAACATACTTTGAGTAGGTCAAATACGAACACTAGCATTGCATCTATCCCTGATGATTCCATTGTTTCTATTTCTGATGTGGGTGTTCCAATCACTGTTACTAACCAAATGGAACCCATTCTTGCATGGGGATCCCAATTATCCAGTTATCCATTTTTGTCTGTGTTCAATTGTAGATCGTTCAAATCGTTCTGTGGTACCTGGACTCAGGCTGTTCCAAGCATATGACTGGAGACCGGTCACGGCTCATGAACTTTGTGAGTAAATTTATCGGGACTGTTAGATTCGGGAATGATCATTTCGGTGCAATTATGGGTTATGGAGACTATGTTTTCGGTGATAGTGTTATCTCCAGGGTATATTACGTTGAAGGTCTTGGTCATAACTTATTCTCTGTCGGTCAATTCTGTGATTCTGATCTAGAAGTGGCCTTCAGAAAACATACTTGCTTCGTTAGAGAACTTGATGATAGAGAACTTTTAAGAGGAACACGTGGTTCAAATCTATCGAAGATATGATGAAGTCTTCTCCAATCTGCTTATTGTCAAAGGCTTCGAAAACAAAGTCATGGTTATGGCATCGTTGTCTAAATCACCTAAACTTTGGCACCATAAATGATCTTTCCAGAAAGGACTTAGTAATAGGCTTACCTAGACTAAAGTATGAAAAGGATCATCTTTGTTCAGCATGCCAATTGGGAAAAAGCAAGAAGTATGCCCACAAACCCAAACCTACAAACTCAGTTACGGAAGTTCTTCATACCATTCACATGGATTTATGGGGACCCATGAGAGTGCAGAACATTTACGGGAAGAAATATGTGTTAGTTGTGGTTGATGATTACTCTCGATTTACTTGGGTTAAGTTCTTGAGGACAAAGGATGAAACTCCAGATATCATCATCAAACTTATCAAACAGCTGCAGGTTCGACTTAACAAAACTGTCAGAATCATCCGAACAGACAATGGAATTGAGTTTGTTAACAAAGAACTTAGTGAGTTTTATGAAAGTGTTGGAATCAGTCATCAAAGAAGTGTTCCACGAACTCCTCAACAAAACGGTGTAGTTGAAAGACGAAATTGAACTCTTGTGGAAACCGCTAGAACAATGCTGATTTACTCAAAGGTTCCAATGTTTCTCTGGGCTGAAGCCATTGCCACTACATGCTATACTCAAAATCGATCCCTTATTCACATTTCTCATGGAAAAACTCCATATGAACTTGTCCACAATCGAAAACCTAATCTTTCATTCCTTCGTGTGTTTGGTGCATTGTGTTATCCAACTAATGAGGGCCAAAACTTAGGCAAACTTAAAGCTAAAGAGGACATTGGAGTATTTGTAGGATATGCACCAAACAGAAAAGGATACCGAATCTACAACAAAATAACCCGAAATATCATGGAAACAATTCACGTTACATTCGATGAGCTGACCGGACCAATGGCTCCAGGACAACCCAGTTCTGGACCCGCATCATCAAGTAGTCCCATCAGTTCTACTCTTGTATACGATTCTTCGCCAGCAACTCCTTATGTACCTCCTTCAGAAGATGACTTGAAGAAATTTTTTGATCCAATGTTTGATGAACACTATGAGCCAATTGCTAATGATCTGCCAATTACATCAACAGAGGCAGCTCCTATCCCTGTCAATGAAGTTAACCCTTCAGTTTCTATGTCGTTAAGTCAAGAAGCGCCTGCTGCTGATCACTCTGTCTCATCAAAAAATCATCAATCATCGAGTGTACATCATGGAATTGTTTCTGGCACCCTTGATGGAGAGAATCCCTTTGCTACTCCTGAAGATGCCCCATTTGAAAACATATTTGCTCCTGAATCATCATCAGAACCATCTTCATCAAGAGAAATCGACTCTGCTACTTCAGTTCCTCAACAACAACCACACGAACACCTTAGAAAATGGACACATGATCACCCATTGGAAAACATCATTGGAAATCCCTCTCGTCCAGTATCCACTCGCAAACAACTTGCAACTGATGTCTTATTGTGCTTCTTCAACTCCGTACTATCCAAGGTCGAACCAAAAGATGTTAAAACTGCCATGAATGAAGACAGCTGGTTCAATGCCATGCAAGAAGAAATTCATGAGTTCGATCGACTAGATGTATGGGAATTAGTGCCTGCTCCTGACTGTGCTATGATCATTGCTCTAAAGTGGATCTTCAAAGTAAAACTTGATAAGCATGGTGATGTTTTAAAGAACAAGGCTCGATTGGTTGCAAAAGGATACCGTCAAGAGGAGGGTATTGACTTTGAAGAATCATTTGCTCCAGTTGCTCGTATCGAGGCAATCAAAATCTTCTTGGCTAATGCTGCAAGTAAGAACATGGTAGTCTATTAGATGGATGTAAAGACGGCTTTCCTTAACGGAGATCTTAAAGAAGTTGTATACGTCAGCCAACCTGAAGGTTTTGTGAATCCAGAGCATCCTACTCATGTCTATCGCTTGAAGAAGGCTCTTTACGGTTTGAAGCAAGCTCCAAGGGCATGGTATGATATGCTATCAAAATTTTTTTCTATCTACTGGATTCAGCAAAGGAGCAGTTGATCCAACACTGTTCACCAGAAAGTTAGGCAAACATTTAATTCACGTTCAAATCTATGTTGATGATATTATCTTTGCCTCGACTGACCCCAATGAATGTGGCCATTTTTCTAAAGAGATGGGCTCCAAATTTCAAATGTCCCAGAGGTATTTTTATTAATCAATCTAAATATGCAAATGAAATTTTAAAGAAATTTGTATTTGACACTTGTGACACCGTTGACAGTCCCATGGTGGAACGTACCAAACTGGATGAGGACCACTCAGGGATCATGGTAGATCAAACGAAATATCGAAGTATGATTGGATCCCTGATGTACCTCACAGCCAGTAGACCTGATATTCTGTTCGCTGTATGCATGTGTGCTAGATACCAGGCTAAGCCTACCAAAAAGCACCTTGAAGCGGTTAAACGGGTCTTTCAGTATCTCCAAGGAACCATCAACATGGGTCTTTGGTACCCGAAGGACACCGGTATGTCACTAACAGCATATGCAGATGAAGACCATGCAGGGTGTCAAGATACACGTCGAAGTACGTCTGGAGGTGCTCAATTTTTAGGTGATAAGCTTGTAAGCTGGTCTTCAAAGAAACAAATGAGCACGTCCATATCCTCTACAAAGGCTGAATACATAGCCATGTCATCTTGTTGTGCTCAAATCCTATGGATGAGATCCCAATTATCTGACTATGGCTTTGAATTCAACAAAATCCCTCTCTATTGTGATAACAAAAGTGCCATTGCTCTCTCTTGCAACAACATTCAACATTCAAGAGCAAAGCACATTGACATTCGACATCATTTCATTCGGGAACAAGTGGAGAAAGGTGTGGTGGAACTCTATTTTGTGAGGACTGAATACCAGTTAGCAGACATATTCACCAAAGCTCTTCCTAGAGAACGTTTTGAGTTTATCCTTCCACAACTTGGTCTAAAGAGTCTACAACCGGAAACACTCAAACGTCTTCAAGAGGAAGACGAGGAGTAAATGGTTTTTCTTCATCTATCTCTTGTATATATTTATTCAAAAAGCAAAATACAAAATTTCAAAACCCACAAAAAGAAAATAGAAAAATATAAATTTTCAAAATCCATAAAAATTAGAAAATCTTGAAAAAATCCTAAAAATATTGTTATTTTGTCATGTCTTTTCTTATTCGATATCATCTACGGACTTTGTGTTGACATTCAAAGAATGTCACGGGTTTTTAGATGTTCTTCGAATGTACATTTTTTTGTTAAAAAAAAATGAAACTGAGAAAAATGATGGTTTATTGTCATTTTCAGGCAGTAACCCGTTTTAAAAGTAAAAAAAACAGAGCCATGCTTAATCTTTTTTCAAATCTCATGCTCTGATTCTTAAAACAAATGTTTGTCACCAAAAATACAAATGTTTTCTTTCCAAATATTTTTCCGTCTAATGATTCTTCTGAAAAATATTTGTCATCTAATGAAAACAAAATTGCTTTGAAAATACCTCGTACTCTATTATTTTTGAAAATCATATGTGCTTATCATCTGTCAAAATCTCTATCTCTCAATCAACAACCTGTGTCATTGATTGAGGGGGAGAATGATTTCAATCGAATTAAAAAGAGTATTTTTCAAACAATTGGCACGTGAACGAGCAAAGTCTACTTTTGGATAATCAAAATGAACAATGTTTTATACAAGTGGTTCAAGACCTTGACTATTGTTATGTTTTCTTTAGATTATCAAAGCATGTTTAATCCGTGGAGTTTAAAGTCTCAGATTTGATCCTTATCGGTTAAATGTTTTCATAAGCAAGTCACAATTCTTCTCAAAAGCTTTCAAAAACAATTTAAATCTATAAAGCAAGGTTGTCAGGATCGGGATCATACCTAGGATCGATTTCGGCTTTGCAAGATCGTAATAGTAGGATCGGATCGGGATCGTAAGATCCTATGAAAATGAATATATTTTTGTATAGGGGTTGTTGTTTTATATTTCTATATAATATTTCATATGATAAACGAATCTAAATGGATGATAAAAGAAAAAGTTATATGTTCAAGTACCGTAGTAGTAGAATATTAGATTTAGGGGTAATTCTCAAAAGAGGACAAAAAGGTCCATAGTGATCACTTTGAGGTACACAAATAAACTCTCTTCCCAAATTGGTCATGTGCGAATGTGCGAACGTGCGATTCCACTGAGATGTTGACACGTGTTCAGACAATAAGTACACTTTCAATCATTGGCAAGTACAGTCACTATCAATCCCTTGTTTGACTTATTTATACAAACGTGCGAATGGTAAATGTGCGATTTGAACATAACTTTATTGGGAAAGACCACATGTAAGGAATAAAATCTTATTTTTATGGTACAAAATCTTTATTAAAATTTTAAAATAATTATTTAAAATATTTTAAATAAATTAATATTTATTTAAATTATAATAATTTAAATAAATATTTAAATAAATATTTTAAAGAATTATTTTAAATAAATAAATATTTATTTAAATTATAATAATTTAAACAAATATTTAATTATTTAAAATATTTTAAAGAATTAATAAATAAATATTTATTTATTTAAAATATTTTAAATAAATATTTAAAATATTTATTTAAGTTATTATAATTTAAATAAATATTTATTTAAATTATTATAATTTAAATAAATATTTATTTATTTAAATAAATAAATATTTATTTAAAAAATTTTAATATTTACAATATTTAAATTATTTATTTAAATTATTATAATTTAAAAAAATATTTATTTAAATTATTATAATTTAAATAAATATTTATTTATTTAAAATATTTTAAATAAATATTTTAAAATATTTATTTAAAATATTTATTTAAAATAATTCTTTAAATTATTTATTTAAATTATTATAATTTAAATAAATATTTATTTATTTAAATCATTTTAAATAAATATTTTAAAGAATAAATAAAGATTTTGTACCATAAAGTAAGATTTTATTCTTTACAAGTGGTCTTTCCTAATAAAGTTATGTTCAAATCGCACATTCGCACATTCACCATTCGCACATTTGTATATAAAAGTCAAACAAGACATTGATAGTTATTGTACTCGCCAATGATTAAAAGTGTACTTATTGTCTGGGCACGTGTCAACATTTTAGTGGAATCGCATATTCGCACATTCGCACATGACCAATTTGGGAAGAGAGTTTATTTTTGTACCTCAAAGTGATCACTATGGACCTTTTTGTCCCCTTTTGGGAATTACCCATTAGATTTATTGCAATGCATACTTGCACAAAGTTACTACATACCTTTAATGTTTTTTTATTATAGGTTTTTCGTGATAACATTTATAAAAAAGATAACGTTAATTTATTAGCACGTGATTCTGTAACTTTTTTGTTGAAATATATAGACTAATGCAAAAGAATAAAAGGATTGTATCTGAAAATGAAACGACATAATTAATAATAGAGGGCAACATAATGTTTTTTTCTTGATGACCAAATAAATTAAATTAAAATATTCTGATAGTATTATTGAATTTTTTTTCTTGATGACCAAATAAATTAAATTAGAATATTCATGCTTTTATAGGTAACATAAAATAAAATATGAACAAAATTGGGTAGTATGTAGATAGTTTACTTCAAAAACAAGCTTCTGGCATTTTACAAAGCGCGAAATCATTTTTCATATGAAACCCTATAAAAACACATCTAAACTATTTTTAAATAGTCCATAAAAACATAATGATTTTACACTCATTAATCTTGCAAGAGACAATTAATTAACAGCACCAAAATAATATTTTTTTTGGAAAATTCTTAGTCATTGGGCTTTAAGACATGAGCTTTAAAAAAAACTAATTATAGGCGATCCTATACGATCTGATCCGATCCTACGATCCTACGCGCGATCCTACCTGGATTACGATCTTGTTAAGATCCTGATCGTTTTTTGTGTGTAAGATCATAGGATCGTACGATCCTACGAGCAGGATCGCGATTTTGACAACCTTACTATAAATATCAAAAATCTCAAATGATTTGAAAATTGTGATCGGGGGAGAATTTGTGATTTAAATTGGATTTAAACTGATAACTCGATAATTGGTTTTATAAGTGTTTAGCAAACTCTCCTCCATTCATGTGCCAAACGATTTCAAATTTTCCATGCACATGTTTAGGGGGAGCATCTATTTTAAACCAAAAAGGATTGAAACGTGATTAATTTATTCCAATGTGCAGGTTTTCCCTAATATGTGCAAAACTCTTTCAAATCTCGATGTACATATTAAGGGTGAGCAATTTTTATTGAAAACCACATTCTTTCCCGAAAATATCTTTAACTGTATGTGAATCACTGATTTTGATCGGGAAAGTGATGTCAATATTTTTAAAAAATATTTATCAAAAGAAGTGAATTCTTCCTCTTGCCTCCATGTGCCAAAATGATTTCAAATATATGCACATGTTGAGGGGGAGCCATTTTCTATAATATTAAAAACGATTCAGGTACAAAATGCTTTGATAATATATCACAAGTACTTGGATTGATTTTTAATTGGTTCCAATGGCTGATGAACAATACCAAAAGACCGACCAATTTATTTTATGCATGGTGTTATAAGGATGGTTAGGTTAGGTATTCGTTCCCAAGATCCCGCTAGAGCCGGAGGGATCTACCCAGGGACAATCCACTAGATAGTGTAGAGTCCTTAGGTATGATGAAAAAAAGGAGAAAAGTGAGATATGGGAAGAGTGCGGACTGAGATAGAGCTAGAACTGGAATAAACCCATCAAGGTTCTAGTAATGAAGTCTCGGTAAGCACTGAAGGGGTTGAAGAATGAAAAAGAAATGAATGTGAAAAGGGTGAAAAGAAATAGCCCTCCAATAATTCAACCTTAGGGCAGAAACCGGGTTCAATACATATGCTACTGGTGGTTACTAAGGTAACACTAGTATTGAAGACAAGACGTCATGGACCCAGTGACGCACTGCACTACATCTTCCCAAACTACTCAAGTTCCTCTTAAAAGGACTTGTTTCATTCTCACAATGGAACCTACATTATCTATCGACTTTCTCTTAGAGATGGTTGATATTGAAGAAGGAGACCCTCTCCCTAGTCTCCGGCATAGGAACCAAATGTGCACAATTGAGTCTAGAGCCACGAGATCATCAATAAATCTCATTAAGGACACAATCAATGAAGACTCTCTGTTTCACACAATGTGGAAAGAGAGAATATATATTATCAGTCCTTCGCATTATCCTTGTGGTATTGCCAGAACATCTGAGTGATATGCAAACATATTCACAATGAAGATGGAAAGCCTTCTAGACCCAACATCAAACAAGTTCTCGGTGGGTGGCATGTGAGATCTATCCAATAGATCAACCATGTGACAACTGAACAGAAACAATGGGGCGATTCAAACTTATGAATCAATCCTGGTTCAGGTTATGGATTGACGGATATCTTTGAAAAACCGGTCGTTGTGCTTAAAAATCTTTTTTCCAGCACATCAACTGTGTATTAATATTTCAATATAAAAGGTGTTTATGATTGATAATTGATTTTTGTTAAAACCTTCGTTGTATTGCAAAATCACTTTATTTTGAGCAGTACATGATTATTTTTCAAATCTCTTTTCATCAATCAGTGAATCTCAAATTCGCTGGTTCACTCACTCCGTGTTGTCTTCTTTGAGACGTTCCGGTTTGAGAATAGCTAGAGCAGCTGCGAAACCCTATCAAGGAGATTCTTCAGAATTTTACCTGATCATAGGCAGTACTTGTACTGATCAACGGGGAACCGTGGGCCGTGTACCTCAATTCAACGAAAGTGATCAAAGACACTTTCGTGCGCCTTATTGCTAACTGTTGTATGCAGGTACACCCGACGCTTGCAGTTGATCAGAATGGAGAGGTCAATCCATAGCCGCATGCTCACACAACACATTCATTTAAAAAGAAATCATGATTAGTGCATCAATGACTCTGATATTCTCACTCCATGCTTCTGCTACGCTGCTGCAAATATCATGAATCATCTAAAGCTTCCGCTACTCTGATAAGAAGAAATCATGATCCAGAATGTGAGCATGTCAGTCCACTGTCACAACGTCACATAATGTCAACACAACAATGGAAGAGTCAGAAATTTATGCAAGCTGATGATCTCAAAGCTGGCTCAAAACTCATCATCACGTGGATCAGTTAAAGACCTCCACTTGAACTATTCAAATATGGATAACATGAAGAATCAAAGACTACGAGCTACTGAGCAAAGAACTTAAACAAGAATTCAATAACTTTCTCTCTTCCCTTTCTCTCTCTATAACTTTCTCTCTCTAAACACTTGTATACGCCCCATATGGATTTGGTATGATGTGTTTGTGAAATCCTATATCTTACACAATGGGAGTGGTAATATGGAGGGCAAAGACATGCCCTCATGAGCTCGAAAGACATAATGTTAAGTTCGGAGATCTATCCTTTGATGATTGGTATTTGGTACGATTCGGGGATGCTATAATTAATCCAAATCTTCTAGAAAAGCTCAAGCTCGACTATGAAGAACATTGTCTCCAAAAAGAGTCCATAAATGAGGAACCAATCAAAGATGATACCTACTGCATGTAGGTTCCCTCAAGCAACACCAATGATCAAATTTCTTGAAAGCATTGGAGTGAGAAGATAAAAACCGTTGGCAAAGTTGTTTGGGTGTCTTGTAACCCGTTTGATGATGAATGTAATGGGGGAAGCAGCATTGTGAGAATTGGGGATGATGAATTCTTATGGACCTCAACCAATGATGAGGAGAGGACAAAATTACCTCGGCTAGACAAATTAGGATTTGACGATTGGGTCAAAATCAAATATGGAAAGGTAGATGCTTTGACTAAGGAGAAGATTTGGAAAGCATGTATGAGTAAAGAAAACCCGAGCGAAGAAATTCCAAATGATGTATGTGAAGTGATAGATGAAGATATCAAAGATTCGACGGGTAATGAGAAAGAAGAATGCAAGCGTGTGCTTGTGGAAGACTTATTAGATGATAAGTGGTTTAAAGGTACCGAGTACTGACCCCGATGATGAAGCATATGAGCAAAGAAGGTGCAAACTTCTTGGTATTCCGTATAAGAGGCCGCCACCAATTGTAGCTGAAAGATATGAATTTACAAGATACCACTTGGGGCCGGACGAAAAGTTTTGTAAAATTTGGAAGATCAAGACGAAGGAGTATCTCCGCACCGCAACCAATGTTGCTTGGGTCAGGCATAATTTGTTGAAGGATATGGAGGAAGTTGGCCAAGTTCATAGGCCACCGTTAAAGCCACATGGCTTTGAGTCTAACTTAAAGACTCGTTAATAAAGAAAAGTGCTCTTTCGAGAGACAACCCGAATTATCCTTTTTATTTCTTTTATTTCTATTTCTGTTGGGTTTTGTGTTTTTAATAATTTTTGCAGGAAACGAAGAAGATTGCAGCAGCAGCTAAAACGGGGACAAGGTCTGTCCATCAGTTACGGCGTAACTCACCCCAATGGTTACGCCGTAACACACCTCCAGTAGCGATCCTCTCCAGAGCATTACCAATTATGGCGTAGTCCCATGCAATGGTTACGCCGTAGCTACACTCCAGTAGCGTCTGCCAAGTTTTGCCATAATTACGGCGTAACTCCTTCTAGAAGTTACAACGTAACTATCCTCCAGTATTTATTCTTTCTTTTTATAAATACAATAACCTTGTATTAGTTTTCAAATGAACTTTGTGGGTATGTTCCCTGTAAGCCCTCACGAGACTACACTCGTCCACTTGGGACACCAAGTGGATTAAAAGGCTTGTTGCATACGCTAAATGCAACCATGATTCCTACGAAAGTGAGTTAGATTTCTTTTCGTTTTTCTTTTTCTTTTTTAGAATTATGCTTATTGGTAGTGTGATTTCAGGGAATGAAGTTTGCTCGTGGATACTTAAGCGAAGGCACGATTCTTTTCGTGGGCCTTCTTTCTTTTTAGGAGCGAATTTCAGGGAAGTTCTCGCTCTAATTCTACTTTCTCTTCACCTTTATTTAACGTTTAGTACAAAAAGGACTTTGTACATTTCAAGTGGGGGGGGGGGCGGGAGTTAAATTATCTCTTGAACTTTATTATGCTCTCGTTTTTCTAGTTTATTTTGAAAAATTATGCCATTTTTAAAATTTTGACATGTTTTTCTTAACCTAACTAGATTAGACCTTAACCGAGCACATTATAACCCTTGATATTATATGGTGAGATTAGCCTTATCCGTTTCCAAATATTTACCCCAAATCCACCAAATTATGAGTGTGTCGGTAGCTTGTAAACTTTAGAACTTGGCCTTTGCATCATTTCGAGATCATAGACGAGGTATGTTGAGTTAACTTAATGTATTTGGATTATTCAGTTTAAGAAGGCAATATTATAGGATTATCACCCAAATAGCCTATCCTTGTGTGTCTATCGATTAGTCACCTCGAGTTCTCGACCCCCATGTTAAACCCTTTTGTTGCACTCACCTTTAGTGCAAGATACCCCTAGATACACCTGTCTAAGCCATTCCTTTCATTTTGTTCACCCAATATATTGTTTCGATACACCCATTCACCTTAGGCTTCTGTGTGGTCTTAATTTGTGATCGGGGAGTCATTATTTGCCTAAGTTCAAGGTTCAAGTATAAAGGTTCGGAAATCACGCTTTCGTCAAAGACATATATTTGAAGATCATTGAAGACCCCCATATTCTCATGTTATGTTCATCTGAAGTGGGGGGATGTTATGTTTAGTTATGATGTTAAAAAAATGATGGAAGTGATTTGGAAAAAAAGTTATAGTTATTTGTTTATTGTAAAGTGCGAAGTTATAAGCACTATGTTTAGAGCTCATCAAAGACTTAGTATCGAGGATGCCACCTCGATCACATTTGATGAATGAAGTTGGCAATTATTGCGCCAACAGTTGAAGAACAAGTAATGTGCCAATCATGACGTCCTCTAATGGCACATCTACTTGATATATCATGATCCAGTTTCTTAGCCTTGAAACTTGAACTTTGGATGAACGGTAAGTGGTGATGACTTGGTTATAGGTTTAGACTATTTGCTTGTTATTTTTACTTTACACCAATTATATCCCATGTCTTATCCTACCCTTTAGTCATGAAGTGTGTCAAGGTGATGAAGCGGGCAATCTTTGGTGTCTTGGCCATGGATTTGGTCATGTATCATTGATTTTGCCCACTTCTCCGTGACATGTTAGAATGACGATTCACCCTTAACCTTTGTCGTGTCTACCCATATTGCCTTCGAGAATTGTTTAGTCCTTAACTCGTGGTGGAGATTTGTGTAACCGCCAAGCTTATGATAGAATACATGCTATGACTGTGCTTTGAGTGATCACCCCGAAATTGACACTTAGATTAGTTGAGAGATTTTGAGTGTTTTGTTCCCATTTCGTGAGGTGTTCGTCTTTGTTTTATTCTAGCATAAGGGATTTTTAAACTTATATTTTTCAGGTAATGGGAGATATCTTTTTAGAAATTTATCTAATAAGGTCTACTTGAAGGCAAGTAGAGTTCAAGTGGGGGGATATTTGATAACATCAAATACTCCTGAATATTAAGTGTCAATTTTCCCCAATAATGCTCGTATTTTATATCATTTATATGGATTTACGCTTGTTTTCCTCTATATTTCACTTTTAGGTAAATTACGAGCATTGGAGCTAAAGAGACGTGGATTTGGAGATTTTTTAAAGAATTAATGATAGTATGCCCACTGTGATGAAGCTACGGCGTAACTCCTCTCTCACATTATGCCGTAGCTAATGCGTGACTCAGAAGGCCAGCTCAGCAGAAGATTACGGCGTAACTCCCACCAAGGATTACGCCGTAACCCATTAGGTCAAAAGAAGTTCTACCCACTACAAGCTACGCCCTAACTCCTTCCAACGATTATGGCGTAATCATGACATTGTAACCTGTATTGAAGATACGGCGTAACTCATCCCAGGTGTTACGCCGTAACCAGCTATTACGAGAGCATTATTATGGAAATATTTAGGTTACGGCGTAACTCTCAACTTAAGTTACGCCGTAACTAGATTTGCCTATAAATACCAGCCCTAAATTCTGCATTTTCACATCATTCACTCTACACCAAAAAGCAAAGAACGTGAGTTGGGGACCAAAGGCAGATCTTGAAGAGCATACGGAGCCATCTCCAAGGTAGAAATCACTCCCTAACGATAAGCATTAGCCATTATCTTTCTTTTTACTTTCGATTCATGTATTTCAATATGTTAAACATTGAATTGATTGTTTCATTTAATATGATCGGCTAAACACCTTTGGTGCTAGCCTAGTTATGATTCCTTAGTTGTTGTGTTTATGTTTACATTGCTTCCGTATAATTGTTTCTAGTGTATGCATGCATAGTTCTTTGGTAGCTACCCTTGTTTAGGTAGTTTTGAATGGCGGTAGTGTATAGTTGCTTAGGAGAATTGACCAACTGACCCTAAGTAGGTAGACTGAGTGGGAAGGGTAAGAATTGACCAACTGATGACCCTTCTTCGCTTGTGCGAACTGACCAAATGATCACCTGCCGTTTGGATGAACTTAAGAAGTTAGGTATGAGTGTCTAAGATGCTAGAGCCCGGGCACTCATTGTTATCAATCTTGCATGTAGCGGAACTTTATGACTTGGCTTAGGGGACTAAAAACAACTGGACTTTCAAGGGTAGTAGCTTGATCTCCGGTGGAAACCTTTGCTGATAGGTTAGGACGAATTGACCAAATGCTTTCCTAGCAGCCTAAACCCCCACTTGAATCAATTGGAAGTAATTAGACGTGAGCATAACATGATAGGATGATTAACTAGGTTAGCACACTTTTCCCATATTGATCACAACTCTACCGTTTATTTGCTTTCTGTCATTTCTTGCTTTATTAGTTAATTAATTATTTCAAACCTAAAAACTAATTAAAACCAGTGACACCTAGACTTAATTAGAATCCGCTCACATAGCTCTTGGGACGACCTCGGTTTTACCGATTACTACACTACACACGACCGGGTACACTGCCCGTTAGTGCATAGAGTGGACCATAGGTAAACGAGACACTTATAAATATTAAAACCTGGTCAGTAAAACCTGTATCACACGCCTTATTTCTGGATGGCGTCTCCCTTTACTTTTATAATACCCTAAGTTATAATTTACTAAGTATGCAAGAATTTAAGAGACTAAACTAAGTCTTGAATTATGAAAACACTAAGTTAAGCTTGTAATATATAAACATGTACATAATATTTAAAACCATATGTTTAACCTAAGTACATGAACCTATAAATTTTATACCTAAAGATTAACTAAGGTAACCTTAACACTAAACATATGTACACACCTCATATGGTATCTACAAGACCAAAATGAATAAATAAGTTGTACACAACCTCAAGATGTCTAGATACACTGAAAATCTTAAACATGGAAAGCGTATTCTAATCCCATTGATTTCGGCAATTCCTCTCCCCCTCACCTCTTATTTTGGCCGATCCACCCCAATTAATCTCACACAAATTGAAAATCAAATTTCACATATCTATCTCCAAAAACTAGTCTCCCTACTCATCATATTCGGCTAAGAAAACCACTCCAAGAAGAGTATTGTTTTTTAGTAGAACAAGGGTAGCCAAGGAGTGTCTTAGGCGTGAGACTTTGTTTGGTGGTTGCACGATCAGGTGGTGGTGTTTCGTGGTGTCTTTCCTTGCTCTTTTGGTCGACTAGGTAACCCACCCTCATCCCTCTTTTCTGTCGATTCAAATTAGGTTTTACACATGAGAATACGAAAATGAAAACCCTAATATAGCTATATATATAATGTTATAATTGATATGTATATGATGGTCATCAATCGGCTAATAAGACTTACATAAAATAATGAATTCATGAATATATGTGTATGTTTGTCGCATGGTTTATCAAAGCTAGACTAGGGTTTCTTATCCACTACAAGTGTAGAATGTAATCATGAATCAACAAGTCAAGATCAACATGATATGCTTCAAAACTGTGCCACCATTCAATCTCAAATTCAAAATTATGCTAACTTGATAAAACTGCAACAAGATAAAAGTGCTTCCTTAGAAAAGAAAATCAAGGACATGTTACATGATGAAGAGTCTGAACGACCACTAGTTCTAAAAAGTCAAATTCTTGAGTTACAAAATGAGATTTTTCATTTAAAACGAAATTTCGAATTTTGATAAAATTAAAAAGAATTATGAAAACGAAGTTCCAAAAGTCAACGAGGATAAAGCTAATAGAATTCAATGTTTAACAAAAGCTTAAACTAAACTTCGCACTACCAATCAGACTATTCAAACTGTACACATGTTAATACCCAAACCAAATTCAATTTTGGATCTAAAACAAGGTATTAGCAGTCCTAAACCATCTTATCTTGAAATGGTTAAACGTATTGAACTTAGTTTGTATAATGCTGATTACGTGAGACGTGATACCTTAAAAGGACACAAATTTCTCCTACTTTAAAGAAGTGTTTGAAAGTTAAACAAAAGGACACAAATTTCTCCTACTTTAGTGCAGATTATGGTTTGATAAACAAGGAAAACATTCTTTCATGAAAATTAACAAATGTGGAAAAACATGTGGAACAGCTTTCTAAAAACCCATATGATCCACAAAAATATGACAGTTCGGCGAGAATAAGCTTTTGTAATCTCAAAATCAAATAAATTGTATGTTAGCCATTATTCGTGAAAAGAAAGAATTTAAATTGGCTGAACTTTTGAAATCCAATTCTTATGAAATGGAAATCTTGTAAGGAAGTCAAAAAGCTTTTGAAAACCAATATCGAGCCTTTCATGAATAGAGTTTGAGATGCAAACTGACTTAGCTTATATCACATCTCTTGAAGATGAACATGACCTTCTCAGCCTAAACTCTGACATTCAGAAAGAATATTTCATAAATCAGATTGAATCAATTAAACCACAATCTACAATATTAGAGGAGAAACTTGAAAAATCTGAAAAAGCACAAACGTTTTTAGATATGAAAAACCTCTTACTCAAAGACAGTTTAAGAGAATGTTTGCAAAAGAACATTGAGTTGAACGAGGAATTGACTTGTCGTACTGCCAGATTTGAAAACTCTTGTGCTAAACTTGAAAAAGAATCTTTAAAGTTTGAAGCAAACTGGCAGCGAAAAATTGAAGAAAACAAATACAACAAGCTCTCCTATGAGAATTCTTTAAAATTAATCTTAAAAGAGAACGAGGAACTCAAATCTAAAGTGCTTGATTTGATGAAAACCAAGAATCATGATTTTGTGGACTCCAACCAATTGAAAAATAAAACTTTTCATATTTTTTAAAACAACCAACATTTCTGGCAAGTCAAAAACACAAAACTCAAATTCTTGAGCCAAAACAAAAAGAGGTTTTATCTAATCATAAAGTAATTGCTCCTGGAATGTATACCTTTAGATCTAATTGTGTTAAGGAACCATATGGTTCAAATGATTTGATGCACAATCATGAATTAGCAATAGATAGGAATCAAGCATTACTTCGTAAGGATATGCCTCTAGATGCACCAATGTGTTCCTTGACTCTTCCTCCTATAGAAAATAAATCCAAAGAGTCAAAGAAACAAAAGAACAAGAAACGTAAAAAAACATAAATTAGAACAACAAGGTCAAGATACACACTCACCCAATGCAGATTTGCTTTTTGGTCCAGGTTTAGACATTACTTGTAGCAAAGAGAGACCATCTAAGATCAGTACTTTGAAGACTAGTGCCTCTCATACTTTCACTGCAGTAGTAGAAAAATCTAGAACTTTTAAAACTTTCAATAAAAAACGCTCTAAGCGAATGGATGACTGTAATGACTTAAGTTTGCATGGATCTGTTGTTTTTAAACACAAGAATGCTCGTTTACCTTATGTTACTTGTAATTCTGTTTCTGCTAATTGTGTGCATTCTGAATAAACATCCACTTCATTACCAGTTAGCGTAAATAAAGGTCGGAAGTTAACAGTTTTCTGGCTCGTATTTCCCTTTACTTTTGAAGCAAAATATGTCGAATTGGGAACATTACCTATTGGACTAGGTGAATTACCCATGTTAGATTCAGTAGTCGGAACCTGAGTCACACCAATAGGCTTGTTAGCCTTTTTCCCCACACTCGTTTCCTTGGTAGGAAACTCCATGTTCTCCATGTTATTAGGTGTTGAATTCAGTTCCACATTCACATCCATTTTCGAAGCACTATCAGCCCTAATATTACTACCACCATTTTTCTTATGCTTTCCTCCTCTCCCACCTGAATCCCAAAAACCTTTTTGCATTCTTGCATCCAAACAGCCTCAATAATGACCATCAGTAATCATATATCAGTAAGCACATTACAAGCAACACAACAAAAACGATCGGCACAAACCCTAAGATCGAATGTAACTCTGATCGTCCAAAATTGAAATGAAGAAAGAAACCATGATAAAGGATAGTTTAGATTGGTTTAATACGTAAATTAGATCAGGAAAATAATCCTACACTGAGGAATAGATGATTATACAAGTGATTATCACAAAACCCTAAAACCATAAGATCGCTTAATCGGTTATATAAATATATCAAAGCATAGAAGATTGATGATTTATGGAGAAAGTTAAAGAGAAACGATTAAAAAATCACTAAAGGGGGGCTAGGGATGCTAGATATTTTTTGCTTTTTAATGTGCCAATTTGGTAATTATCAAAGACATGGCCACATAAGTTATTGTGAGATGAAAACATATACATGATATGGTGCATATAGCAATGACACCTGTAATTACTCTTTAAAGTTTAGATAAGGATATACAAAATAGCATTTTGAAAGGTCATTACGCTTTAAATTTAATTAATGTTTAGATAACGATATCTAGCAACGACGAATGTAATTACTCTTTAAATTTAATCAAATGTCAACCTCAACATCATGTCAATTAAACAAAGTCAAATCCTTCGTGCAACAAAAATATGTATAAAATATTAATCGATATTAATACATAATGAAAACTTTATGTAAAACCCCACTCATGCACGCGTATTGTAACAAAATGGGTATAAATGATTTTACATATTTTTATAGAAATTTAACTACTCCGCATATGCACTCGAACAACATTTACTATGCCAAATTTAAAATTTATTAAAATCATATATTATACAATTCCATATGTGTACGTGGTATATAACTAGTTACATTATGAACCAAGAGTACTTCTTGCTACCCACTTAGATCGAAAATTTGATTAGCAGTAATTTAAAGTCGACACTTATTTTTGAACATAATAAATTAGCAATTTGTACATTTATTCTGAAACGGAAAGAGTAGTATCAAGAGTAAAACATGAACTCGTTCGTTCTTATTTCAACATGCTATATTAGCCATTGGTATAGTGATTACGGCCAAGTTGTTGGAATTATATAACATGACATTCAAATAAATAATCACAAAACATCAAAGTATTCAAGCGGAAGCGTATAGGATGTATTAACAAATAATTAATTAACATAAAAGAATATGCGTACCTTTTCTTGATTCTAGTCGAACAAGAATCAAATCCACAAACTAGCAACGGATGAACCCTAATTTGATTTAATTAGGATTATATGAATTACCCCTTACCGTTTTGTAATTCAATCCAAGAATAATAACAAAAGTATGTTATTACCACGTTCTTGTACACACGTACTAAACCGAATTAAAGTAATGCTAGTTTTGATAAAACAAATAACTTGTTGTGTGGAAAAGTGATGGATCGATCCCTTAGGGGTGTCGACCGGTTTTTGAGAGCAAAGAAAACACACACAAACAATTTAGGGTTTAGCAATGTGCACAAAAGATATAATTTACAAACACCCTAGGTTTTGTATATATACCCAAGCAAACTTGGTGAACAAGTTGGTCTTTGTTTCCTTTTTCCTTTGGCCGATCGGTTAGGTGTATCCCCAAGGGATTCCGGAAACTTCTAAACTTTACAATTTAGTCTTTTTCCAAATACATTTAACGCCCGTTAGTCCATTACATTAATTACTTAACGTTCGTTAGTTATTTCGTTTAATCAATAAATAAATATAACATTTATATTTAATTATTAACTTTAAATTCTCATACGTAAAGCGTGCAATCCCGTGGTCTCAAGTTCGATCCTAACTCACGTCTACTAATTTATATCCATAAAACTAACAGCTCCCACTTGGATATATCTTAATAGAGTGATCACATCGGTTAGCGTCTAGCAACACTTCGATGCCTCTAGTACAACTTGAGCAAGGCTCGTGGAAAAACCTTTTAATGATTTCTCATTATTATTATCCTTTTGTTTCTAATACCATGTTAAATAAAGATATGGAATTAAGTCATTCTTTATAAACTATTCTGTTTCTCGTTATAAGTGATTGACCAAGATTACCGAATCATCTAAACATATTTAGGGGAGATTTGGGTGCAGCCGCACAAACATCTTGTCAACCCTACGAGGGGCCCAGCAGTATTAAACTCCAAATAAATTTGAAGGAACAAATTCTATCTTGACTACAAGAATAACCCACAAACTTTGTAACATTTCTGAAAACAACCCTTATGACTACCAGTTACGTATAGCGTTAAGTTGCTCCACAGAAATGCACTACATTCATGACACTTATCTGGTATCTCAAGTCTGAGGATAACTATTCATAATTTACTTATAACAATATCCACAAAGTAAATTATGTAGTTGGGATAAGTCCTATATTCAATTCATTGAATATCATCTGAAATTGGTATGCATTCTCATCAATATACTTTCAAGTATATTCTACCACATCTCTCAGATTTGTCTTAATTTAATAATACTCCCATATCATTAATCGACAACGGACATTTAGAATAACTTAGTTACTCATGGATTAAACATGCAAATATAGGACAATAATATTATAAATAAAAATAAACATAATCCAAACTTTATTTCATCAAAATAATAAATGTTTTACAATATCCTTTATCCAAATACTAATCACAGTTATGCATAAAACTATTAGCTAAACGAAGTCCAATTCCATTTGCAAGTCCAACGAGCTTGTCTTAGCTAAAGCCTTAGTGAACGGATCAGCTAAGTTATCATCTGTGTGAACTTTCAATAGATTTATTTCACCTTCACGGACTTGTTCCCGAACATAGTGATACTTCCGTAGAAAATGTCTGGTGCCCTTCATGACTCCAGGTTCATTGGCAAATATGATTGCAGCAGAATTGTCTCAATACATATCAATAGGTGATTCAATTGAAGGCATAACACCAAGCCCTTAAATGAATTTCCTAATCCAAACAGCCTCGATTGCAGCTTCCGAAGCAGCTATGTATTCGGCTTCTGTCGCAGACATCGCAATCGTACTCTGCTTCTTGCTCTTCCACTCAACTTCTCCTCCATTGATGACAAAGACATAACCCGTCTGAGACTTCGTATCATCTTTATCACACTGCCAGGACGCATCACAGTAACCTGTAACACCAAGCTCTGTGTCTGGATTTCCACCATACACTAAAAACATATCTTTAGTATTTCTAAGATACTTTAGAATATGCTTAACAGCAATCCAGTGAAGTTCACCCGGATTCTGTTGATATCGGCTGGTCATGTTTTGAGCGAACGCCACATCCGGCCTTGTGCATCTTACCGCATACATAATAGATCCTACAGCCGAAGCATAAGGAACTTTCTGCATGCGTGCCACCTCATCAGGTGTTGAAGCACACATATCGCTACATAAGCCATGCTTTACTTCCATCGGCAAATATCCTTTCTTGGAATTTTGCATACTTAATCTCTTCAATATTTTATCAATGTAAGCGCTTAGACTTAAACCAATTAACCGCTTTGACCTATCTCGGTAGATCTTGATTCCCAGAATGTATGCAGCTTCTCCTAAATCCTTCATGGAAAAACACTTCCCAAGATATGCCTTAGCATTTTGCAAACTTGGAATGTCTTTTCCCATAATTAATATGTCATCGACATAAAGAATTAGGAAAATTACATCACTCCCACTAACTTTGTGATATACACATGGCTCATCAAGATTTTGAATAAATCCATACCTTTTGATTTCTTCATCAAATCTTTTATTCCATTGCCTTGATGCTTGCTTCAATCCATAAATGGACCTTTGAAGTTTGCATACATGGTTTGGAAATTGTGGATTCACGAACCCCTCAGGTTGCTTCATATAGATGTCTTCATCTAAGCAACCATTCAAGAAGGTAGTTTTGACATCCATTTGCCATATCTCATAGTCATAGTATGCTGCTATAGCTATGAGAATTCTAATAGCTCTAATGTCCGCTACAGGAGAAAAGGTCTCCTCGTAATCAATGCCATAAGTTTGAGTAAAACCTTGCGCAACTAGGCGAGCTTTATAGACGAGTATATTGCCATCCATGTTAGTCTTAATTTTATAGAGCCACTTACTTCCAACCACCTTGGCGTTTAGAGGTAAGTCAACCTCTACCCAGACTTCATTTTCTCTCATGGATTGCATTTCCCCATTCATTGCAACCTGCCATTTTTCCTTATCAGGACTTGCCATGGCAGCTTTATAACTAGTAGGCTCTCCAAGATCTCCTAACATAGTTTCCTCAACCTCTACGTTAAGACATAGACGTTCAGGTGCACGTATAGACCTTACGGATCTACGAACAGGAATCACTTCAACTTCTGGTGGAGGACCCAGACTATCAGGCTCTACCAGAAGTACGTTAGTGTTTTCAGAAGGTAATGCATCTTCTTGATCATCTTCCAGATCATAAACTCTCCCACTGAATTCTTGAGATACGAGATCTCTTTCAAGAAAATCTCCATACCTAGCAACAATTACTTTATTTTCAGTTGGATAGTAAAAGTAGTAACCCATAGTTTCCTTAAGGTATCCTACGAAGATACACTTTACAGATCTTTGTTGGATTTTATCTGCTGAGTCACGTCTAACATACGCCTCGCAACCCCAGACCTTTAAATAAGACAGGTTAGGAGCTTTACCATGCCATATTTCATATGGTGTCTTATCAACCTTCTTTGTGGGAACCATATTTAGAATGCGAACAGCTGATTCCAAAGCATAATCCCAAAAGGATAAAGGTAGAGTGGTAAGCTTAAACATAGATCGTATCATGTCCAACAATGTACGATTTCTTCTCTCAGATACACCATTTTGTTGTGGAGTATATGGAGAAGTGAGATTCTGGACAATTCCATTCTCAGCTAAGTAATCTTTAAACTCTTGGCTTAGATACTCGCCTCCTCTATCAGATCGAAGAGCTTTAATCTTCTTTCCCAATTGCAGTTCTACTTCAGCTTTGAAAACCTTAAATGTTTCAAACACCTCATGTTTATGCTTAAGTAAATAAACATAACCATAACGGCTGAAATCATTAGTAAAAGTTAAGAAGTAGCTAGCACCTCTCTTTGACACATGTCTAAGTGGTCCACACACATCAGTATGAATAAGACCAAGTAGATCAGAAGCCCTCTCCATATTGCTATGAAAAGGTTTCTTCGTCATCTTCCCAGATATGCATGACTCACATTTATCAAATGATTCATCATTGATATTTTGCAAAAGCCCTTCTTGTTGCAGCTTATGCATGCGAGCCTTGCCTATATGAGCAAGTCTACAATGCCAAAGATAAGAAGAATTCAATTCTAACTTTATCTTCTTGTTAATGCTAAACATCGAATTATTATTATTGTTAGATTCATTTCCAATCACATCAATTTCAAACACACCATTCACAGTAATTGCTTTAAAATAAAATACACCATTTAAAGAAACATCAATTCCATTACGTGAAATAGTATGAGTAAAACCATCATCCAACAAAACTGAAAAGGAAACAACACCTCTAATTATAGAAGGTGCGTAATGACAATTGTTCAATAACAATATTAAGCCTGAAGGCAATACTAAACTAAACATTCCTATGGCTTCAACAGCTGCATGTGCGCCATTTCCTACGTGCAGATATTGCTCTCCATAGGCAAGCTTCCTCTCCACTCTAAACCCCTGTAGTGTATTACAAATGTGGATACCACAACCAGTATCATATACCCAGGAATTTTTATGATTTAGAGTAAATAATTCAATGACAAATAAATTACCTGAAGAACCGACGCCCGAGGACCCGTCGTACTTCATCTTATTTGCCCGCAATTCATCAAGATAGAGAGCACAATTTCTCTTCCAATGCCCTACTGTCTTGCAATGGTGGCATGCTTGATCCTTTTTAGGATTATCCTTCCTATGAGTAGGGTTCTTCTTGGGTTGAGGTTGATAGGCCATAACCTGTTTGCCTTTGTCAACCTTACCCTTACCCTTCCCCTTCTTGTTGTTCGCACGCTGCGATTTTGGCTTATTAATCCTTCCACCCTGAATAGCAAGTACCTGGGAGGTAGGAACCTTTTGAGGCAACCCTTTCTCATAGTCAATTAGCAATGCGTGTAGGTCAGTAACTGTCTTCCCCACGCAATGCATATTGAAGTTTCTGACAAAACCATTAAAATCCTTGTTAAGGGATCTATTAATCAGATTCACAGCCATGTCATCATCATAAGTTTTTCCAAGTGCCTTGAGTTGATCCATGTATCCATTCATTTCCAATACATGAGCACTTACGGGTTTACCCTCTCCCTGCCTACAGCTGTGTAATGCGTCGGTCAAGTCATAAATCTCGACGGCAGCTGGTTTCTCAAACATAGTTCGAAGTTCATTGAGCATATTATATGGGAAATAATGTTCGAACTGCTTTTGAAGAGCAGATTCCATCGTTCCCAACATAATACAAGCCACATCATTATGACGCTTATACTCCAGTTTCCACTCATCCTTTTCAGCTTGAGTAGCTGTAGGACCAGTGGGTTCAGCAGGGCAAGGTTCATAAAGATATTTCAACCGGTCAGCAACTCTACAGACAATTCTCAAAGAGCGGTGCCAATCGTTGAAATTCTTAGAGCCAGTCAACTTTTCTCGATCAAAAAAGTTTTTGAACGCAGAATTTAGAGCAGTGTTAGTGTTATCGTTGTTTTGAGCCATTTCTACAGAAAAAAGTTCAAGTATTAGTATTTTCGATAATACAACTTTTCAAGAAATAAATATACCCAAGGTAATATAAACATATAACCATATAATTTTCTTGAAAACTAGGATCCAAATTATCATAGATTCATTACATCAGTTGATCTGCTAGTAACGAAAGCACATAATAAGGTAGTCTGTCGAACATTAATTGGCAAACAATTTCCAACTCCTAGATCATTATGGGATTTATATTTTCCAACGCTATTGCAAATATAAACATGTTTCATCCCGTCTTATGCCATTGAGTCCAGGTCTCACTTCCTACTCAACTTAAGTGTCTAACTTAAAGAACTGCAAATATGTCCATGTAAGGTCTGACTTTACATAGAGATTTATCTCTCCATCACAATCTAGCCAAGTACTGTCATGATGTAAATTGCAACTTCAAGTGTTCCTTTTTAATTAGATGTCATATAACTTAATTCAAAAGGGTACTAGTTTTGATTTTATGTGGTCAAATCAAATATGTACAAAGATGTCATGCATTCATCTTGTAGCATAAATTTAAGAGTAAATTGCAAAAATCGTCCTTGTGGTTTGGTCAAATTGCACGTTTCGTCCTTGTGGTTCATTAAGTGCAAAAATCGTCCGGATTTGGCACTGTTACGTTCACTTTTGGTCCTCCATCATTGCAAAAACCGTCCTTGTGGTTTGCCAAATTTCACTGTTGAAGGACCAAAAGTGCACGTAACAGTGCAAAATAAGGACGATATTTGCACTTATTGATTTACAAGGACGAAACATGCAATTTGACCAAACCACAAGGACGATTTTTGCAATTTACTCTAAATTTAATAAAAAAAACTTTTTATTACAAATTCATAAAGATCAAATTATCAAAGTCTTGACTGAGGTATTGGGTTCACCAATCAAGGAATTTAGTGTTAATTATCATCCATTATACCGTACTTTTGCATAAGTGTAAACACTTAGTGTTTTGGGTAATTACCACCGAAGTGGCGCATGGAATTAAAACTAATTCGCCCTTAAGATGATTTTGTACATTCTATGGCTTACTTAGTAGCTCCATTCGAACTTACAAGGGGCAGAGGACCAGGTAAGCGCAAAGCATAACCTAAGACATCCTTTCAGTGTGACTGTGCGCACTTCTTTATTAACCCCTTTATAGTTCATTCTAGTGGGTGAGCCGTTCAGACCATTTGTACCAAAGTCACCAATCAATTAAACTATTGAAAACTTAACTCTTCCAAAACAAATTAAATTTCACCATTGTCTAGTCCGTATTATTTTTCTATTCAAAAATTACCCTTTGCTTAAAACTGTCTAACATAATAAACAAACAAGTAACAAATAAAAAATAAACTACTAAAAAACAATGCGCACATAATAAACAATTTATACGTGTAAACAAGTAGCCACATGCAACTTATTCGATAAAACCCTATTAATAATCAATATCTAGGTTAAATTAATTTATATATTAATTAGGGCTTTCACTCCAGCGATAGAAAGTGAGCCACATACATCGATAAATCGATTGCGTAAACCCTTAATTGATAATATACCAATTTGCACATAATTGATTCATTAATATATATAATTGGAGTCTTCCCCAATTCAAGATTTATCGTAAATAAATATTCTTAACAATTAAACAATATCAAAGTAACTTATCCATGACTAACATGCATGTATAATCATGGATATCATAACAATTATACAAATAAGTCACAATATCGCATATAAAAAATTCCATGACACATAACAAATTATTCACGAATTAATCACGTAACTAATATATTAATTCTAGATTTTAATAAGGTTAGCAAACAATTTTCAAAACCCTAAAAAATTTTTATGTATGTGTCGACCTAAAAAAATTAGGGGTACGCCCCAATTAAAAAAAAATCGACCAAACAAAAAATTAAACATAAACCCTAGATTAACATATCAAACAACATACAATTATTTGTTTTATTACGTGTTTATGTAATTAATTACTCATTAAAACCAATGACTCGTGATGCCAATGTTGGAATTATATAACACGACATTCAAACAAATAATCACAAAACATCAAAGTATTCAAGCGGAAGCGTATAGGATGTATTAACAAATAATTAATTAACATAAAAGAATATGCGTACCTTTTCTTGATTCTAGACGAACAAGAATCAAATCCACAAACTAGCAACGGATGAACCCTAATTTGATTTAATTAGGATTATATGAATTACCCCTTACCGTTTTGTAATTCAATCCAAGAATAATAACAAAAGTATGTTATTACCACGTTCTTGTACACACGTACTAAACCGAATTAAAGTAATGCTAGTTTTGATAAAACAAATAACTTGTTGTGTGGAAAAGTGATGGATCGATCCCTTAGGGGTGTCGACCGGTTTTTGAGAGCAAAGAAAACACACACAAACAATTTAGGGTTTAGCAATGTGCACAAAAGATATAATTTACAAACACCCTAGGTTTTGTATATATACCCAAGCAAACTTGGTGAACAAGTTGGTATTTGTTTCCTTTTTCCTTTGGCCGATCGGTTAGGTGTATCCCCAAGGGATTCCGAAAACTTCCAAACTTTGCAATTTAGTCCTTTTCTAAATACATTTAACGCCCGTTAGTCCATTACATTAATTACTTAACGTTCGTTAGTTATTTCGTTTAATCAATAAATAAATATAACATTTATATTTAATTATTAACTTTAATTTTCTCATACGTAAAGCGTGCAATCCCGTGGTCTCAAGTTCGATCCTAACTCGCGTCTACTAATTTATATCCATAAAACTAACACAAGTACATAACCAAATGCTACTGAGGAATACTAATTGGTGGTTTTCGACAAAAAAAATAGAGTAAATTACACATTTAGTCCCCAAGGTTTTAGCAGATTTCATGTATAGTCCAAATTTTGACAAAATTACTGCAATCCTTCCCAAGGTTTGAAATGTTGCTCGCCGCTAGTCCAATTATGTGACTAGGTTAAATTCCACTTGTTATCTCATATCACGTGCAAGTCACGCAGGGTTAAGTTTGTCTTATCCTTTTTCAAAAAAAGTCACATACTATTTATCTTATCTTATTTCTTTTTGCAAAACAAAATCACATACTATTTATCCTATGTTTCTCTTTCATCTCTTTTCACCACCATCATCATCCTGATTCTAGACACTCATCTTTAAAGCCCGACTACCACCACCGTCAAGTCGTCACAGAACCACTAAACCTACATTAACGAGAAAAAAGTTATGTTTGGTTTTGAAAAGCACCTTGTTGATATTTAAATTTGTGAAATGATGTAAGAATGAACATAGGGAGCAAAGGGCGGGTTGCTGTTATTGATGGGGTGGAGATGATTGGCGAATACGATGTGTGTTTTATTCTTGTGCTTGCGTGAAGCGACCTAATAGGATGGGTCCAACCTCATATTGTGGTGACAAAGTGTTTTGTTTTTGTTATTTATTTATTTTATTTTATTTATTATTTTTTTTTGAAATTTTGATTCCATGGATGAAAAAAGAAAAAGGTAAGGAGCGGGTAAATTAGTTTTCAAGTAAATTGCAAAAATCATCCTTGTGATTTGGTCAAATTGTAGATTCCGTCCTTATGGTTTAGAAATTGCAGGCGGCCTCCTTGTGAGAAATGTTTGGATTCATTTTCGTCTTGGCTAAAGTGAAATGACTAAAATGCCCTAATATTCTTTTTTACTTTATTTCACTTTGTGACAAGGGCATTTTAGTCATTTTACTTTGGGCAAAGGCCAAAAAATTAATCCAAAATTTTCTCATAGAGAGATCACCTACAATTTCGAAACCATAAAGACTAAATCTGTAATTTGGCCAAACCACAAGGACGATTTTTGCAATTAATTCTTAGTTTTTAAAGAAGAACGGGAAAAAGAGATAAGGATATAAGGAATGCACATAAAGGAAAATCAGTATAGTTAACTGAACTTTTATTTCTTGAGATATAATAATAAAAAAAATTGATATCATTAATTTTTTTTTATAAAATGAAGTCTGGTAAGAGGAATGTAAGTTGTAATTGGAGTATATTAACGTGGAAGTATCAATTGCTATAAATTTAGTGAGAAACAATTGTTTAGGATTATGGGTGGGGCATGGGATACAATGGTGTCAATTAATGTACCAGGCAAGCAACACCTTAATGTGTTTGATTAAAAAACTGGGAATAATCAAAAGGTATGTTTTTGGAGTTTGAAGTTTTAACTTGAATTAAAGGCTCTTGTTGAATGTGACCTAAATTGTTGTGGGTTTTAATTGATGTTTGTGTTTGTGTTATTGAGCTAGTGGAGTGGATGGAGATGGGGTTTGAGAAAGAGTTTGTATTTGGTCTTAAATTATAGATTTATAGTGATGAGATGATGATAATGGTGGGTATTGTGTGTGAAGATGATAAAGAAAGATTAATTGTTGTCTGGTGGTGGTGGGACTTACATAGAAGCAACTGAAGACGATTGAGATGAAAAGGAAAAAAAAATAAAATGACTAAACTACCCCCGTGTACAAAAAGTGTACAATAAAAAAAAGATAAAGAAGAGGAAAGAAAAAAGTAAAGATAAATATATATATATATTGGGACTAGCAGCGTGCAATAATGCATAGGTTAGGGAGGACTGTAGTAATTTTGTCAAAATTTGGACTATACATCAAATCTGTAAAAACCTTGAGGACTAAACATGTAATTTACTAAAAATATATAAAAGGTTTTTCGTATGAAAAGGTGAACTCATATTAATAGGTTACATATATTGTCAAGATAGCAAACCATGGATCGTCCCCATGAGATCTAAGCAATGACCAAGATTAAACAAGATAATTTGCTATAAAGACACATATAAAAGTCTAAGTGCATACTACCAAGTCTCAACATACAAACAAATAAACATACAAGATACAAATCTGCAACATGAAGCAACAAAATATAAATGGTTTGACTTGAAGTAAAATCAAAGTTTAGTTGGAACAAGCATGAGTGGCACATTTCTTGGACATGCGAGCCCAAACTTCTCGCTCATATCCAAATCTTCAACTCTCATATTTCCTTCGAGCTTCCAATCAAAATTGTGAATGAATGAACTCAGCATTAAGTGTATCATTCTGTGAGCAATATTCAATCCCGGACACATTCTCCTCCCACCACCAAATGGAATAAGCTCAAAATTTTGGCCTCTATAGTCGATATCAACCCCCAAAAACCGCTCTGGCATGAATGTTTCTGGGTCTAACCAAACTTTTGGGTCTCGTCCTATCGCCCAAACATTACAAAGGATTTGGGCATCTTTTGGCACAACGTAGCCTCCAACTTCTACATCTTGTATTGCTTGATGAGGGACAAGAAAAGGGAGTGAAGGATGTAGTCGGAGAGTTTCTTTTATAACCGCTTGCAAGTAAGGGAGTTGAGAGATATCTTTTTCTTGTATAACTTTGTTGTTGCTGTTTTCCATGAGTCTATTAAGCTCTAACCGAGCAGTCTCCATTTTCTTGGGGTTACTAATAAGCTCTGTCATCGCCCATTCCAAGGTAGTAGATGACGTATCAGTACCCGCAATAATCAAATCCTACAAAAATAAATTAAATTATTCTATTGTCTAAAATAGATTTGATTTACCAACAACATAATATGACCATATATATACGTCTAAAAAAGATTAATCAATTTGACCAACTTGTTTCAGTTCAAATTGTGTATGGTGATAATTTTTTTACTTACAAAAAACAAATGGCTTATGTCATTTCGACTGAATTTTTCTTGTAACTGGAGATTGAGCAACAAGTCTAACACATCATCTTTTGTCGATGAACCCTCGTGTGATAATAAACTAGCTCTTCTTTGCAACCGTTTATCAATGATCCCATCCAAAACAGTAAATAAATTCTTAACATGAACAATTCCTTCTTTCCGTAAACCTTGCAGATCAAAGGGTTTAAGTATCGGAAAAAAGTCTACTAGATTTGCTTTCCCGCAAACTTCCAAAACGCCAGATACTGAATCTTTGAATTCTTCTGATGATATCAAAACGTTTTGAGAGAAATCTTCAGAGAACAGTACGTTGGATAACATGTTAAAACTTGTTGTAAAAGCAACTGCACCTATATCCACAGCCTTTTCACTTGTACAAAATTCATTAATCTTGTTAACAAGTTCGTGTACCTGTAAAATGAGACATATTTTCAAAATTAGCACAATAATTATTTTTATAGGCTTTGAAAATCTATGAGATAAAGAGAAAAAAAAAAGAGCTAACTTTAAGTATATACTCCTCGATAAAAGTTTCCCCTTACTCCGCTCCGGCGGCAAGATCGAGTATTGTTTGTTATTGTTGTACTCTAGAGAAAATTCAATAACTAGGATTAATTTTTAAAAGTATTCTAATATATATATATATATATATATATATATATATATATATATATATATATATATATATATATATATATATATATATATATATTGTCATTCTAAATTAAAACTAGTAAGGTCAGATTTTCCTTTTTTTCATTCTAGTTCTAGGATTTTGTACAGTTTTAGCCTTATGTTATAAACAAGCATTTGCTGCATTGATGGCCAAAATAATGATTTAAGAATAATGTTATGTGTAAACATGTTAAGCTATTCTTGAACGTAATTAACACAAACAAATTACGTTGGTGAAACATATTATTGAACGTTCATAAATTCAAATTAACGAACTAGACATGTGTACGTATATCATTATTCATTACTTCATTCACTAAATTAAATATACCGATTTACTTCTTTTAGTTCACTCAATAAATAGACAAAACTTATCATGTTGAAACTAAGTTACGTACTTACGTTACTCTCAAGTCCCCATTGCCCAACTCCCAACTACTCATATTGGATTTATTTGGTTCATGAGTTGTTCTCATATGCATGTATCACATAATACCAAACAATATCTATCCATTTCATTTTCATACCATCTTTCCTAGACCCACACACCGTAATAGGAATTTAAGTTATAAAACTAAACTGTTAAAATTGAGAAAGATACAGTCAACAAAAAGATTAAGAAAACTAATAATATTAAAACAAGGATGCATGGAGAAATGAAATGTAACGAGCTGCGCTGGATGAGATTTATTTAAAGGAAATTATTTGAAAAATCCTACTTTTAAAATAAGAAATGAACTAATCCTACATTTAGAATAACAAAACGAAGTAAATCCTTATTTAGAATACCCTATTCAAATTCGCTTATGTATTCTCATATATTTTCTACTTTCTAATGTGTCAATTTAGAAAATATTCCATGCATGCTATTTTAGAGTGGATGGGGGTTTGAACAGCACATGATACTCGTACCTTTTCTGAACGTAGTAGTTCGCTACCCTCAAGCGATGGTCCAGATAACAGATATTCTTTAGTGATTCTTCGTAGTTTTCGCCATCGATCTCCAGTAGGTAGCCAAACAATGGAATATTCATGGTGATCCATCAATTTGCCAACGTTTGGGATGGACCGGCTAGAAAATGCTTGGTCATGTGTGAGAAAGAATTCTTTGGCGATTTCGCATGATGAAACCACAATTGTTGTTATACTTCCAAGCTTAAGTGACATTAAAGGACCATAACGAGTAGACAGTTTCGCGAGTGAGCGATGGGGTTTGTCTCCAAGTGCTAAAAGGTTTCCAATGATCGGCAAAGGATAAGGCCCAGGCGGAAGCCGAGAATGACGGCGGTTGGAAATGCTGAAACCATAGATTAAAGTTACAAGGAAAGATAGTGCCAGGAGCAATGTCGAATACTCCATTGAAGTGTTGTGTGGTTGTGAATATCGTTATTGCGTTACATGCAATCTTATATATAGGGCTATATGCATGTCGACCCGCACATTTATTTGACTTTTCCTACATATCACTATCTCGTTAAATTTTG
Organism: Chrysanthemum seticuspe; assembly: GCA_019973895.1. Classification (NCBI taxonomy): domain Eukaryota; kingdom Viridiplantae; phylum Streptophyta; class Magnoliopsida; order Asterales; family Asteraceae; genus Chrysanthemum; species Chrysanthemum seticuspe. The sequence continues at coordinate 166,059,923 of BPTQ01000002.1, forward strand.
GTACGTAAATCTTTTTAGTCCGAAACAGTTATTAATTTATTATCATCATTTGTTCAAACATAAAGGGTCCACTAAAGAAAAGGCATATGGTATTCGTCGTTGGTAATTTTACTATCATCAATGATTTTATGGTAGATTTAAGTATATATTCACAACGCTCTGCTTTTCAAAAACCTTTTATCTGTGACATATCATATTTTTAATTAATCTTAAACTATCAAAAAAACTATTTCTGAGAACTCTCCGGGTGCACAAACTTTACAAAAGCTTTTCAAAGAAACAAAAGGACAATAGAAAATTAACTAGAAAATAGAACATGGATTAAAAAATTAGTACTTTTGAAAACCTTCAACCCTTAAAGAATTACAAGCTCTTGGCTAAACAACTTAAAAAGCTCTTTTACCGCAATGTCAAAAAGCTATTTGAAAACTTTATAAAACCGTAAAAAAGCTTTTGATAAAGTCATGTGATGCGGATGCTCTAAGATTAGAGAAAAATCAAGTTAAACATTAATTAACACGAGTTAAGATGTGCGTAACACATGCTCGCGTAAGTTGATTTTAATTTTGTTTATAGCACAACCAATAATGATCATTTATCAAAATGGCGTGACCATTTACAAAGATGTAAATATTAACCCAGAGTAGTGACCATTCACTCGTTAATATTACACAAATTTAATTTGGTCTCGTCAAAAAAGTTCAACCAACCCTCTATGTTTTATTCCCTTTTATGGGCGTGCAAATGTTTTCTTGTTTTATCAAATTACGAATTTCGTGTATCAAAAGAAATCAAATAGAGACAAAATATTGCATTAGAAAAGTGTTATCTAATGAACGATTCATGATTTATCTAAGAAACATTACACGAAATCTACAAGCTAATTAATACAATGTTTCTTTCATAATCATAGTTGGTAAATATGTGAAATAGAACCAAGAATCTTTAACAAAAAATAATTGTAGTATTTCATAGTGATAATCTTGTTTGTGCCTAGCAGTGGTTACTACATGACATCCAAATTTATAAAAATTAGAGACTATTTGCAAGTAAGTGATCCCTTTTCATCTTCTGAATTGAAACATTATTCACCTAAGTATTCATTGAATGACACATCCATTCATATGATGTACTTCTTCCGTCTACCGTTTCATATTAAGTACCGTTCACTCCATCGGGTCGGAACCCGACCCGACCCGATTATACCGACACCCGAAACACTCTAAAATCTATACCGAGTCCCGACCCGATTGATACTCGGTCGGGTTCGGGAAATTGGCGGGCAAGTCGGTCGGTAAGTCGAGACAAACGGGCCTAGCCTGATTTCACTAAATCTTCCAGTCCAGCCCAGCCCACCTTGATGACAATATGTTTCAGATCCATGTCTGTGATGTCATTTAGGCATTTACAGCTTTTGCATGTATGGTTGAGGAAGAAGACGACCTTGGGTGAGGGACTAGACAAGGAGACGCATGCGGAGTGTAAAATGAATGACAAAGTCGACTGTAACATGCAACATGACCCCACAGACAAGGAGACGCATGCGGAGTGTAAAGTGAATGACAAAGTTGACTATAACATGCAACATGACCCCACACATGTTCATAACAGTAATCTTCACGTGGTTATTGATGAGGGTCCCAACATGGATCAATTATTGGACCATAATATTGGACACTCAGTGGCTTGTTTTTTGTGTTAACGTAATTAATATCGGGCTGGCGGGGTTATTCGGGCTTGTCGGGTTTTTTACCCGAACCCGACCCGATACCGATTAACTAAGAAAATGAAACCGAGTCCCGACCCGAAACTGAGTCGGTCGGTTATTCGGGCTTGTCGGGTCGGTCGGTTTGTCGGGCTTGTCGGGTATCGGTCGGTTTTGCTCAACCCTAGTTCACTTTCATAGTACACAAAGTTTTAAGAAATCTTATTAACTACACTATCAACTACTATTATCATATTTAACTCATTAAAGTCTATTTTATTGATCGAAATACATTTATTATGAAATATTTTGAAATAGCAAATGTGGATGAACACTTAACATTAGATAAATGGAATATATGTTATGTGATAACATGGTAATTCAATTTAGGGGGAATTGCATATATACCCACTAAAACTTAAAAACTTGCATATTTCCTCATAATACAAGTTTTTATTGCATGATGTACAATGCATTTTAAGCATATTTTGGGTATATATGCAAATATGCAAGTTTTAATGAGTATATATGCAATTGACCCTTAAATTTATATACGTAATTATTGCATGAATGTGTTAGAAATTCAAGAACTCTTGCTTTTACTGATTAAATTGCAAGTGAAATATTTGATTACGTTCTAATAATATCTCGATAGCCTCCATCATGGAAAAACGAGTTTGAAATTGCTCAATGTTTCCGTGTATAAGTTTTGAATGTTGAATATGGAATATAAACAATTAATTGTTATTGTTGAATATGTAAAAGAATTTAACGGCTGTCATTAATGACGGGTAATAGTAAATTTTCATGTTTCACCGAGTAGACCAAATTTGACACTTTATGAGTAATTGTATAAATGCGGCTGTCATAACTGCTAAAAATTTGTCTTGCCTTAGGCGGCTCATTTTTAAAATAGGGTTAACATAAACATCGGGTTTTGGGAGGTAGTATATATTAGACTTGGTTCAGATGAAGGTTATTGACTGATATAGTCTTGATGTTTATGTATTCCTAATTAAATACTCAAGGATTTCGAGTTGTATATATTTGACTAGGATGTAAGGGTGTTAGTATAGGGTCGGGTTGATTTAACCTAAACGTGATAAGTTTTATAAGGTCGGATTTAATCGGGTTAGAAAAGCTTATCAGGTTTATTGGATCCGAACGCGATAACCTGATATTATTATCGGGTCAGGTTAAGGTTGAGTTATATATCTTATCGGTTATAGGGTCAACTCGATAAGACCTAAAAAATATTATTTAATTTTTTTTAATAAAGGTTTAGAAGCAGTATTTACATTGACTATCCGTTAACCGTATAATTAATTACTGCCAAGTATAGCAATTTTAAATTCTAGCAGTAGCATGATCTTATTTTTGGTGTGTGTAAAACATCATGTATATCTATATTTCTTGGTCTGGGTCTGATAATTTCTCAAAGTAGAAACTAATATCATTGAACATGTAAGAATTATCTTTGACAGGGCCGGCTTTAGGGGAGTGAAAGATGTGCGATTGTACAGAGCCATCATTTGACGAGGACCATCAAATTTCATGCACTTCTATTATATATATGAACACAATATAAGACTCGAGCTTAATTAATTAATGCACTACTTATACATATGTATATTCTGTGTGTGTTTGAGGGCCTTTTTGTAGTAATGGCACAGGGCTACTGAAATCCACGAGATGACCCTGATCTTTGATGACTAAAATTACAACATTGGTGTAATATAATTACTTTTTACATACATTGTTTATTTCTGACGCATTATTATGATTATAAATTGGATTCTATATTTGATTTTAAGTCTACAGCAATAATATTGTTATCGGGTAAACCCGAAACCTATTAGACCCGACTCGATTAGACTCGAGCCCGATAACTCGATCTCTTATCGGTTCGGGTTGCGGGTCATATTTTCGAAAGTTAAAACCCGAATCAACCCGACTTGATTAACTTGATAACTCGACAACCCGACCCGATAACACCCTAATGTAATTACGCAAGATACCAAAATCTAGAAGTGCATGTGTTTGGGTCAATGACAGCTTTGCTAACCTGTGATTAATATATATATATATATATATATATATATATATATATATATATATATATATATATATATATATACTAGCTTCATAACCCGCCCAATGGGCGGGTTCGCTTCATATTATTGGTTGACAATATCTAACCGGACGTAAGTAAATAATGAATAACGAAAAATATGTTAAACACATAAATTGGGTACAAAAAGACTATGTTCATGTACTATAAGAAAATGATAAGTGTGAGAACAAATAAATTATATGATGCTTATTCAAATACACGATAAAACTTCTTTGTACACAACGTTTGTTGTAAAAATTGTGCATTCGCCATCTTTGTTACAACAAAAAACATTGAAATTTTTTTTGTCTCGACTCTTAAAACAACTGCATAAAGTTGTCAGACGAGTTTACTTGATAATGATAAACGAAGACGTATTTCTCATCTTGTGCTCACCATGTCAAATGTTCCCCGGATAAAGTAATGAAGAATTGCATCGACAACTCTAAATATCGCATCATGTGACAACAATAGGTGATATCAGAGAGATATATAAATAATTAAGTAGTTATGACTATTTTTAGCATGCATACCTGATCAGGACAAAATTCTTAAGAGTATGCAACTATTTTCTTGACCAACTTTTTTACAACCCATGTGACTGATTTGACCACAAGAAAAGAAATGGACACCATTGCAATTAAAATGTTCAACTATTACTAATGACGGTTCTTTTAACCGAGTTAATAAGAGTTTTCATCATGCAACAAACATGATAAAACTTCAGCTACCATAAACAGTGGTATAAATTATTAGACAACCAAACATGTACGCTACTTCAGTTACATCAAGTAAAACAACATCGCATTATATTTACAGCTCAGACAGTCACACCACTACTTTCTTCTCATGCCTAAAGACTTATTTAAAAGTAGATATAATGTGGTTAATTATGCATTTAAATTTTCTTACTCAGCCTCATCCAAACATCGTCCACTATTATAGCATAATTTAGTGGCTTTGCCAACCACAAGATGCCAGTGGTTTTACTAAATAGTATCATAAATATGAGCTTTCTAGGCTCTTTCTTATAGAACAACAAATCTAAGGTGACAATTATATAAAGTCCTACTCAATCATATTAAGCCTAAGCTTTGTTCCAAAGAATATCTTAACTAATGCACCGTAATTTGGTCTTTTCTACGACATACAAAAGTAGTTATCTAAATCAAACTTTCATAAAAGCTTACTTTAACCAGAAAAGAGCGCAGGAGCTTAGTTTTTGGTAATAAACATATCTTTTTTTTTTGTGGTGTGATGTTATCCACAAGGCTCTTTAATAGCACGTTCTTCAGTCAATTGCCATTTGCTTATGTTCATCTTGGCTGAAACTTCATGTTTGTCATTGTGCGATATGATGCACGCCTAGTGAAATGAGCAAAGATTGACCACCAAACAACTAAATATACCCAGAATATTATAAGATTAAATCAACTTTGGTCAACGTATAGAAGTAGAACAATAAATATAGCTCATTATCAATTTTATATCATAAAGACTTTAGAATAGACATACCTCAGCACGGACCAATAAAGACTAAATCGGAGAAGTACAACTACTTTTGATTTTGCTTCTAGCTCTTGCTGTTTTTTTAATAGGTGCTTATACCTATTTTTAGTAGCATCCAACTCCTGTGGCAATCCGTCTTTATCTTGAACCACATATATATTTGAGAATTATGTTTCTGCAATGTGACCATGGAAATATTTCGCTCTTCAGTTACACATCTATATTCGTCAAAGATTCTACATTATTAGACAGAGTAGAAGGTAGCCATTTTTACACATTACCTATGCATGGGTCGATTCAGGTTATTTCTAAAAGACCAAACAGGTAAAAAGTGAAGGAAACCACCCAAGTGGGGTTGCACATTTACACGGGTCGAAAGTCACCCTATAAAAGATGCTTGAATAACTCCAAGTCATTCACGGTCTCATGTTTAAGTAACAAATTCTTAATATCATATTCAAGAATGCTTGTTGATCCTACTATGTTATTAGATTTATGAATATTTTATGATATAAATGATGCTACTAAAATATAAGTTGGTTCCACTAAGTTAGCACATAAGTAATTGATTATGAGACCCTTCTCCATTGTATATATAATTTTAACATGCTTAATCATACATATAAGTCCCCATTTATGAAGTTTGAGATCAAGCTTACCATATCCCATAATATTGAGTACTAATAGCAGCAACAGTTGCATAAAAAAGAGTAAAGTAAATGTCAAAAACCATTTACATTTAATGGTAGTTCAAAAGATACTACGGAGTAATAAAAAGAAGGCGTATTTCATCAACTTTTTGTGCATTCCACCAGTATTGTTAGAACTCACAATCACCAAAACAAAGAACTTCAGCAAGTATATTTAACTAAAAATTAGCAGCATAGTTTGTAATATAATTAGCACAATGCTGAACCAGATTATGATATAAACAAAAAAATATAAAATTCGTAATGAATAAAAGAGGCTTACCAAAGCTGAAAAAAGTAGTAAAACACCCACCATTGACCCTGCCAACACAACCCATTTTGGTCACGCTTAACCAATATCAAGTGACATCATGCTGGTAAAACAGAGATTTAGAGAGAACAATCTTCCTTGCACAAAACACATACTCTAATCGTCTACATATCTAAACTGTCTTACCAGGACCACGCATGAAAATGCGAATCATTCCTTCTAAAATAGCAAGTCTCTTGGCACACTCGAAGAAATTGGTTCCAACTCCATTGCGCTTGGTCTACTCAGGAACCAAAAGAAAATCCAGGTATGCGTCCGCCTTGAAATTTGAATGCCACTAAGTTCAATAGAGAAGATATATTCTGTAACGTACTAATAAGTAAATAGATAAATGTTTCGACATCCTAATCAATTAAAGTCTTATTATACATACTTTTTCTTCAATGGGTGGACTATCACAGTCTTTTGACACATTATGACGGATTTGGACTCCGACTGCTCCACACATCTTCTCTTCAACATATGATTTGCCAACCTAAATTCAATTTGTTTTATTCTTTTGATTCAAGAGTATGTAACAATAAAATCCATTTTAACAAAACCAACACCATGTGATTTTCATGAAATAATTGTGAAACAGGCTAAATAGGTGCTATGGGAATAAACTTACTACAATAAAAAAGAGTCCTCGCCACGACAACAGTCAAATAGTGCATCATGAAGATGCACATCATAAACACCAATCATATATAAATAAAGAATGGATAAAAGACATATTCTTTAGTGTCATGGATTCTTACAGATTTTTTGTCAAGCATATTCGGAGGCGTCTTCTTTGACAATACTTCCATCTTCATGTCTATCAGACTCTTATCAAAATCACCACAAGATTTAGGGTCAAATACTTAATTTTGGAAGTTCATCCAACATAAAGGAAGTAGTACAAAATATAAATTGATAAATAAGATCAATTCTAGACTACTTACTATCAAACTCATATGCTTGAGTATCCTTGTAGTCTACAGCAAACTCAATCGCCAAATATATCTGATCACGTAGTCAAAGTGTCAATAAACAATTACATGTGCAGTAGTTGCTACTTACTACTACCAATATTAAAACATGAACCAACCAAATACAACTTGATGTAAAAATGGATAATACAACTTGATTCGAAAGTGATAAATCAATTTATAAATTGCAAAAACTTACCATGAATCATTAAAACCTATTTTTTTTTGGAAAATAATGTTTAATGGATCGAATGTAAAGATTTACTTAGACTGAAATTGAAAATCAAACATACCTTATTATGATATTTGATTGTGAATCATCAATTCGTCCTATGAATCATCAACCCGAAAATTGTTATTTGAGATCACATGAATACATCCCAATAAAACCCCAAAAAATAAAGCAATCAATTTAAAAATTAAATCAAACAAACCTGGATAAAATTCGAAATTCAAATTCATTGACCTAATTTGTTGATTAAGGGAATATGCATTTTTTTTGGAAATGCGTTATGTAATTTGGCGAATATTTGTTTGATGTTATGGATGGATATGATTTTGGAAATGCCGAATGAAAAGGGGGAGGTTATGATAATGGTTGACTGACATTGAAGTTTATGGTATCAGTTGTGTAACGAATAGTACTTTCGAAATAAAAGTTTAAACATCAAAATGTGGATTGCCTAGGTGGTTGACGCACTAATCTTTGAACATCGAAACCCAAGTACGAACCTCGCTGGTACCAATTTTTTTTCTTGTGTAAACCGATATTGTGCCTAGTCACCATTTCCACCTCATCAAATGATATGCCATGTCAACATTAAAGTGTCTAGTCAGCATTAGTGATGTGTCATATGTAGTCCCATATATATATATATATATATATATATATATATATATATATATATATATATAGAGAGAGAGAGAGAGAGAGAGAAAGAGAGAGTTAGGATCAAATAAGAAGAATAAGAAGTACTATAACCGTAAATTCGAGATGCACCGACCTAAATTAGATGCATCCCTATAATCTTAGATGCATTATAACGCACCATAGTGTGTTTTCTAGCTTTTAATCAGATGCATATACGTATATTAGATGCATTTCATGATTTCTATTGTTTTTTGTTCCTCTGGACGTGCCGAAATCATGAAAATCAATTTGCACCATCTATACATCAAATTAACTTTAAAAACTTAAGATGTCGCATCTATATGAATAGAAATGCATCTAATGCAAGTCGTTGCATCTCAGATGCGTGGTTTTGGTCACTTCTCACTGTGAAAAACTAGAAAGGGGGGGGGGAGGGTTGAATAGTTTTGTCGATTTTAAGTTAGTTTCAAAAACTTTAGATTCGATATTATGTGAAATCGTATAGATATAGAGAAAGTATAGATCTAATGATAAAGCAAGTAAATAAAGTAAAGCAAGGGATAGAAATGACACAACCGATTTATAGTGGTTCGGCTACAAGGACACCTTCCTTGCCCTACTCCACTCCCCAAGTCACCTACTCGAGAGTTCAAGCACTATGTCAACAAACTCCTTCAACTTGGCGGAGAAGCCTTCACAACGTTGCTTACACCTTTTTCCGGTACAAAGCTAAATACCGAGTCCGTAACACAGTGGACCAAACCAACACGAATATTACACAACAAATATGTGAAATATCAAATACAAGATCTTTGCTACAGAAATATTGTGGAGGAACAAATCAATCAAGGACCCCTTGCTTGGATGACTTGTAGAATGCTCGTGATCTCGCCTTAGAGAAGGACCTATATGAGAATCACTAAAGAAAGAAAGAAGGAAGTACTCTCTAGATCAAGTGATATTTTGTTAGAAGAGAATGAGAGTATATGTGAGAATTAGTAAGATGAGGGGTAAGTTAGAATGAAGAAATGGCCTTCTATTTATAGGCAAAACTTGCCACTGTTCCTCGGATCCCACGGATCCCTCCCACAAGGGATCCGTCTAGTGTAAACCTAGGGATCCGTGGGACGCTCCTCTTTGCCCATGGGTTTTTTGGTTATGGGTCATGGGTCATGGGTTATGGGTTGGTCCATGGGTATTTCTTTAGATACAATGTATCTAATGAGTACAATGTATCTAGTCTTATGGGTATGGGTCAATACCATGGGTTATGGATAAGATCCATGGGTTGTGATTTTTACCCATCCTAATAAACTATTACAACAAATGATTTATTACAACAATTTGTATTAAGTGACTATATGTAAATGCTTTACAAAAATAACATGTATCCTTATAATTTTACTTATGATAACACTATATATTTGTTATCAACAAAACACAAAGAGATCGCAAAATATTAATAAACGTTTTTACGGTTTATTTGTATTAACAATCTCCCCCTTTTTGTTGATGACAAAACATAATGTTATGATGAGTAAAACTTAAGATTAGATGTATGTTTTGGAAGCCCTAAGTTTTACTTCTTCTCCCCTTTTTGTCGAAACAAAAAGTTAACCCATTGAAGAAATAAAATGTGAAAAAATAGTCCACGTATCGCCTACTCCCCCTTGACGGTAGCTCCCCCTAGTTTGGGGCGTCAAGTGAAGAAAAATAAAAAATCCTACAAAGAGAAAGGTTAGTAACATGCTTAAATAATCTTGTGATTGACGAGAATCAAGATTGGGAGCCAAGGTATGTAAACAAGGCCTTGTAATAAAACAACAAAATGTAATGGTATTTATGCCACATACAAGCATGTAAAAATAAGAACAAGACTTGTTCTTGAAAATGACTCAAAAGAAAAATACTAGAAAATAGTAATAATCCATGCTTGCATAAGGTTTTATGGATGGAGATTATGATGAGTAATGGTGTTGATGCGATCAAGAATGAGGTTGAGTATGAATCGTATTTCTTCCCTAACTTCTATTGCAATGTCCCTAGTGGATTGGCAATGTTCACGATATAAATGATGTGGGTAATGAGTGCGGAAGTTATCCGGGTTGTTTTGATATGTGAGTTGTGGAAGATGTGGTGGAAAATTAGGAAGTGGTGGTGGAAAAAAACCTAGGTGTTCTTGTAGGTTAATGGAAGCTAAGGGTGGTGACATTTTAAAGTCTTGAAAAGTTGTATTTGGTGAAGTGGGAGGTGTCAAAAAGGCTAGTTCTTTTTGTTTTGGTTGTTGAGATCTTGTTGGAGTCTTAAGGAGTTCCAAAAGAGTGACTTTTGGTGGTGAGTTGATGTATGATGAGGTTGGTGTACTTGTTGGTGATGAAGGAGGTGCTATAATGGAAGCATTTTGTGGTGAGTTAGTGGTTGGTGATGATCCATTTGATGATGGTTTTGCTAAGCACAGGCCGGATGCTAATCCGTGCGGATATCCTAGATTTTGATTGTGGTATTTTGGAAGGTGGTAGGACAAAGGTTTGTATTTCTTGAAATACATTGTTTGAATTCGGTGATTCATCTAAGTTGGAAGGTCTTTTGAAAGACATGGTGGTGTTTGTGAGGATGGGATGAATAGCAAACAATGTTGGGAATCCTACTTATAGAAAAAAATATGCATTGCAATGAATGCTTGACCCAAAATATGGATTAAAATCTAATGATTAAATATGAATTTAAGCTATGTGATCATGAGAAAACAAGCATTAAATCACATACTCCAAAATGAAGTGAGAAAATAGAAGATAAAACTAGCTTATGTCTCACAGATCCCACAGATCCTTCCCTTGAGGGATCCGTCCAGCATTAAGGCTGGGATCCGTGGTGCTGGTGATACAGGCAGCTCAAAATTTTCCTTTTGGAAACATTTATGCCTAGTGTGTGCCTATATGCAAACTATTTGGAGTTGCGGTTATCTCAACTCCTAAAAATAAAAAAAATAAACTAGAAGTGAAAAAGCATACTATTATGTGAGATAACCCGAGTGCTCCTAATTCATTGTTGCTTAAATGAATGTACCCGAAAACAAATATTAGTTATGTGTCCTCTTTAGCATTCAAAAGACATGAGATGCAATGAAAACGGGTTTTTACTTTGTATTAATAATGAAAAAGCGATTTGTCCTAGACGTGAGAAATTGCTTTTGTGAAATTGATACGGGAAGAGGTATCTTTTTAGAAAATATTTTGAAAAGAGGTTTCTATGTTGTGAATAAAAACGTTTTATTCTTTGAAAAGAAGATGTGTATGTGATTACGTGTTTGCAACTTGTACTTATTTTGAAAGAAAATAAGAAAAAACTATGAGTTATAAGTGAAAGACTTATCTTGGGTTTTGAAAATTCCCGTATTGTTTGTGAGTTGTGCGTGAAATAGAGATCCTAGACTCAGAAAGAAGAAGGCTAGTGTTTACATACCTTGTAGAGTTAAAAAGTAAATTATGACGATTGTTCCATGAGACCAAGACCAAGACGAAGTAGGTTGAATTGTTCCCGCTTCAACGGTTTGGTGAGGACGTCGGCTATGTTGTCTTCGGATGCTACCTTCTCAATAGAGATGTTCCCCTTTTGAACATTGTCTCTTAAGATGTGATGACGAATCTCTATATGCTTTGTGCGAGAATGTAATACCGGATTCTTGCTTAAATCTATGGCACCTTTGTTGTCACATAGAATGGCTATGTCACTTAGATGAATGTCGTAGTCAACTAACGCTTGTTTCATCCATAGTGCTTGTTGGCATGCTTTGCCGGCGGAGAAGTATTCGGCTTCGGTTGTTGATATTGCTAATGCCGTTTGTTTCTTAGAAAACCAAGATGTTAAACAACATCCCATAAAAGTACATACCCCACTTGTACTTTTTCGGTCAACATAATCACCTGCATGGTCAGAATCTGCATATACATTTGTTTCTACTCCCGTGCCCTTAGGATACCATAATCCTAATTGTGTTGTCCCCTTAATGTATCTAAATATTCTTTTTACGGCTTCTAGGTGTGATATTTTAGGGTCTTCTTGAAACCTAGCACATAGACAAACACTAAACATGATATCCGGCCTACTAGTCGTGAGGTAGAGAAGACTACCAATCATGCCACGATATTTAGTATTATCGACGGATTCGCCGTCTTCATCTTTTGTGAGTTTGGTGTCGGATGACATAGGTGTCCTAATTGGTTTCGACTCTTCTAGACTGAATTTCTTTAACATCTCTTTTATGTATTTAGATTGATTAGAGAAGATACCATCTTCTACTTGTTTGATTTGTAGACCAAGAAAGAAACTAAGTTCTCCCATCATACTTATCTCGAACTCGTCATGCATGATTTTAGAGAAATCATCACACATGTCTTGACAAAGGGATCCGAATATAATATCATTTACATATATTTGAACTAGGATTATATGTGACTCTCTTTTCTTAGTAAAAAGTGTGTTGTCAATTAACCCCATGGTATAGTTATGTTTGATTAAAAATGACTTGAGTCTATCATACCAAGCTTTTGGAGCTTGTTTAAGACCGTAAAGGGCTTTCTTTAACTTATACACATGTTTAGGTTTTCAAAATCAATGAAGCCCGGAGGTTGAGCTACATATACTTCTTCATTAATAAAACCATTTAGAAAAGCACTTTTGACATCCATTTGATAAATCTTTAGATCATTAGCACAAGCATAAGCAAGAAGTATTCTTATAGACTATAATCTAGCCACGGGGGCATAGGTCTCATCAAAGTCTATTCTTCTTGTTGGTTATACCCTTGGGCAACGAGTCTAGCCTTGTTTCTAGACACTACTCCGTTTGCATCTAACTTGTTTTATAGACCCATTTGGTTCCTATTATGGTTTGATTACTAGGTGGAGGGACAAGTGTCCAAACATCATTAGAAACAAATTGATTTAATTCTTCTTGTATAGCCATTACCCAACTTTCATCTTTTATGGCTTCTTGTGTATTCTTAGGTTCGATGGTTGAAACAAAGAAAAATAGGCTACTTTGGTTTTGAACTTGAGACCTTAAGGTTCTTTCGTTTAACTTTCCTATGACCTTATCTACGGGGTGATCTTTGGACTCTTTAATATTTATGACTTCATCATTTAAAGGTTCTTCTTCTTCATTTATCTTTTTCTTTATTACTATAGCTTCACTTTCTACAATCTAGTCATCGACAAGAGGTGGAGAGGGTTTAGGTGGACTTTCATCAAATTTTACATTTAATGACTCTTCTACCTTCATTGTTTCTTTATTTAATATGACGTAAGCTTTGCTATTTGGAGAGTAACCTAGAAAGACACCTTCGGTTGATTTAGGATCAAATTTTGTAAGGTAATCTTTAGTGTTAAGAAGAAAACATTTGCTACCAAAGACTCTAAAGTGATCTAACGTAGGCTTTTTGCCTCGAAGTAACTCGTATGGAGTTTAACCTAAGATTGGTCTAATTAATACTCGATTAAGTATGTACGTTGAAGTATCAACGGCATTACACCAAAACTTTTGAGGTATGGATTGCTCATTAAGCATGGTGCGACTCATTTCTTGTAGGGTTCTATTCTTTCTTTCAACTACCCCATTCGATTGTGGAGTGCGCGGAGCCGAGAAGTTGTGAGTAATACCATTAGCGTCACAAAAGGCTCCAAATTGCACTTAATTATCGAATTCCCTACCATGATCCGTTCTAATAGACACTATAGAACTTCCTAGTTGTCTTTGGATTTTCTTGCTTAATATTTTAAAATAATTAAACGTTTCCGTTTTGTTCTTTAAAAATTTTGTCCATGTGTACCTAGAGTAATCATCCACTATGACCAAAGTGTAGTAGTTGCCTCCATAACTTTAGATAGCGGATGGACCAAATAAATCCCTGTGTAGTAATTCTAGACATTTAGTTGTAGACACCATGTTTTTAGCTTTATGACTAGAATGAACTTGTTTTCCTACATTACAAGCATCACAAAAGTGATGTTCATATTTTAACTTAGGTAGATCTCTTATTAGATATTTGGATGATAGCGATTGAAGAAGTCGCATATTGGCATGACCCAATCTTCGATGCCATAAGGTCGAAGTATCATCCATAGAGGTAAGACAAAGTTTGTCTTTAGGTTCATTATCAATTTTAATGACATAGACTCCATGTTTCCTAATTCCTCTTCCTATGGTTATGCCATTTTTTAATATCTTACTACTGGTTTTGGTAAAAAGTACATTGCACTTTTTATCACATATTTGTCCTATACTTAAGAGGTTAAAGTTTAGGTTTTCTAAGTGACACACATCGTTAATGGTTAGAGATTTGTTAGAAATCGTACCTTTACCGATGATTTTACTTTTGCTATTTCCAAACACCACATTACCTCCATTGAAGGATTCATATGTGGAGAATAGATCTTTATTGCCGGTCATGTGCCTCGTGCACCAGCTATCCTTGACCCATTCCGGGTCTAGGTCAACCTTTAAGCACACCTAAGAAAACAATTAACTCAAAATTTTGGTCCCCATTTGTTCATGGGTCCATCAGTGTTAAACATTCCATTCATGTTAGACATGTATGGATAAGGTGAATATGCATTCCATGGTGCAAAGTTTTGAAGAGAAAAACCATTTTGCATATTTGGGTTCCATCCCATTTGATGGTTACTTCTCGGGTAAACGTTATTAGGTCTCCTAGATGGATTAGGTTTTGAAAAAGATGGAGCTTTGTTTCTTGCAAAAATAGGATTATATTTTGGAGGTTGTTGTCTAGTGGTAAAATGAGTTGGTTTCTTTTTATTAACGATAACAAAATTAGTTCTAGATGAAGAAGCTATGTTATTACCACTGTTTGCTTTAGCAGACCCACGGATCCCTGGCTGTACACTAGCCGGTTCCCTTTTTGTGGGATCCGTGGGATCCGCCACAACAGTGGCTTATTTTTCTAGTGCCTTAACAAATTGTGTTTCTTTGTTTTCACTAGTTGACGGATCAAGTTGTTGAATAGCTAGACCTTTTTGGTTGTTTCCGGTTTTAACACTATCTAATATCATATCTAAAGTATTCGTACTCATTCTAGCAATTTTAGAATCTAGTTGATCAACTAGCGTTTGAAGTTGAACGCAAAGTTCACATTCACCACTTGCTATTTTACCCTTTTCAAGACTTTTCAATTTTGCTTTTAATTCTATGACTTCCTTATCTAAACATTGTTTTTTGTTAAGTTATAGGAATGGTGTGTCATTCTTATATAAGAGTCTGTTAGTTGCACATGTTGTGCATTTTTTGTCGCCCTGATCGGGCTGAGGGCATGGGATTCACCCATGTCATTTGTACTTCAATGTTTTTTGGTGTAATAGAATTTTACCGGGGTGAATTAACCCTTTTACCCAAAAAAATCTAAGCGTTGTTTTTGACTTTTCAAAAGCTTGTTCTTGTTAATTAATTTTAAGCTAATATTGCAAAATTTGTCATATTCATTATGCAATGAGTCATCATCTAGTGATGAGCTACTATAGTATTCGTGACATACCTCATCATTTGCCATGAGACAAATTTCTTCGTCCTCCTCGTCGCTCATTCCCCACGTGCCGCTCACGAACGCCTTTTGATCGTCCCGTTTGGGACACTTACTAATAAAGTGGTTTGGGTCTCCACATTTAAAGCAAGCACGATCATCCTTTGGCTTCTCGTCCTCTTTGCTTTTCCATAATCCTTTCTTGTCGTCCTACGGTTGTTTGACGTATCTTCCCTTCCTTCTAAAGAACTTTTTAAAGTCCCTTACCGCCATAGCATACTCCTCGTCGTCACTATCCGAAGAGGAGTTCTCTTCATCGCTTGAAGCCTTTTTGGCTTTAAGGGCAAGAGATTTGTGTTTCTCTTTCACCTTTGAGGCTTCGGAGTCTTTAGCAAAGACAAGCTCGTAGACTTTTAAGTTGCCTATGAGTTCATCAAGGGTGAGGATTGTCAAATCTTTTGACTCTTCGATTGCCGTCACCTTGGATCTCCACTTAGATGGAAGTGCCCTTAGATATCTCCTAACATGGTTACGGCTAGAAAAAGATTCATCAAGTGCTTGTAAAGATGTAATAATAGTATTAAAATTAGCAAATGAATGATCTATAGTTTCCTCATCCGATATTGAAACTTGTTCATATTGTTGAACAAATAAATAAATTTTATTATTTTTAACTTGTTGATTACCTTGATGAGTTACAACTAAAGAATTCCAAATTTCTTTAGAGGTTTTAAGCATAGAAATTCTTTCGAATTCCTTTTTGGGTAAAGCATTATACAAAACCATTTTAGCTTCACTATTTTTAGAAAGCTTTTTCTTCATTTCATCGTTTAGTTTATCATGAGGTATGTTAACTAAATTTCCTTTATCATCTTTTGAGGTAGCCTCAAAATCGCCTTCAACAATAATGTACCAAAGATCAATATCTTTAGACTTTACATAGGTTTCGAATCCATTTTTCCAATATATAAAACCGTTAGTTTCAAGTAGTGGTGGTCGTTGCATAGATTGCCCTTCCTTGTAATTTTCAGAACCTATAGTGATCGAAAAGTTTTTAAAATACGGTTTACTTTAAAACTTTTATAAACTTAGCTCTTGATGCCAATTGTGGAAAACTAGAAGGGGGGGGGGTTGAATAGTTTTGCCGATTTTAAGTTAGTTTCAAAAACTTTAGATTCGATATTATGTGAAATCGTATGGATATAGAGAAAGTATAGATCTAATGATAAAGCAAGTAAATAAAGTAAAGCAAGGGATAGAAATGACACAACCGATTTATAGTGGTTCGGCTACAAGGACACCTTCCTTGCCCTACTCCACTCCCCGAGTCACCTACTCGAGAGTTCAAGCACTATGTCAACAAACTCCTTCAACTTGGCGGAGAAGCCTTCACAACGTTGCTTACACCTTTTTCCGGTACAAAGCTAAATACCGAGTCCGTAATACGGTGGACCAAACCAACACGACTATTACACAACAAATATGTGAAATATCAAATACAAGATCTTTGCTACAGAAATCTTGTGGAGGAACAAATCAATCAAGGACCCCTTGCTTGGATGACTTGTAGAATGCTCGTGATATCGCCTTAGAGAAGGACCTATATGAGAATCACTAAAGAAAGAAAGAAGGAAGTACTCTCTAGATCAAGTGATCTTTTGTTAGAAGAGAATGAGAGTATATGTGAGAATTAGTAAGAAGAGGGGTGAGTTATAATGAAGAAATGGCTTTCTATTTATAGGCAAAACTTGCCACTGTTCCCCGGATCCGACGGATCTCTCCCACAAGGGATCCGTCTAGTGTAAACCTAGGGATCCGAGGGACGCTCTTCTTTGCCCATGGGTTTTTTGGTTATAGGTCATGGGTTATGGGTTGGTTCATAGGTATTTCTTTAGATACAATATATCTAATGAGTACAATGTATCGAGTCTTATGGGTATGGGTCAATACCATGGGTTATGGATAAGATCCATGGGTTGTGATTTTTACCCATCCTAATAAACTATTACAACAAATGATTTATTACAACAATTTGTACTAAGTGACTATATGTGAATGCTTTACAAAAATAACATGTATCCTTATAATTTTACTTATGACAACACTATATATTTGTTATCAACAAAACACAAAGAGATCGCAAAATATTAATAAACGTTTTTACGGTTTATTTGTATTAACACTCACCACTTCTTATTTTAATTTACTTCTCACTGGATATATATATATATATATATATATATATATATATATATATATATATATATATATATATATATATATATATATATATATATATATATATAGGGTTATTATACAAAAAAGTTACTAAAGTTTGCGGGAAATTTGTCCTAAGTCACTAAAGTTTAAAAGTTGTCATTCAGGTTACTCAACTTATGAATGTTGTCATCCAGGTTATCAAACTTGTAAAAGTTATCATTCAGGTTATTGAACTTGCAAAGACAAAACATTTATGTTACTTAACATTTCAAAAAAATAAACGTAAAAATCGCTGAAATTTTTAACGTTGAGTAACCTGAATGACAACTTTTAAACTTTAGTAACTTAGGACAAATTTCTCGCAAACTTTAGTGACTTTTTTTGTATAATAACCCTATATATATATGTATATAAATAGGTTTGGGTTATTATGAAAAGTTTCTTAAAATGAAAATAATGAGAAGGCATGTGGATGTGACATGTGTCACATTTGTCACATCATCATGCCACATCACCATACCCCACCCCCACCCCCACCTACCCCTACCCCCACTCTCCCCGCCGAAAAAAAATTTTTTCCCGCAAAAAAAAAAACTTTTTTTTGGGCAAAAAATTTTTTTTCCCGCCAAAATATTTCCGCCAAATTTTTTTACTGCATCACAATCATGATTTTAGTGCATTAAGGCTATAAATTACTGCATCACAGTTATAAAGTTACTGCATCACAATCATGATTTTAGTGCATTAAAGTTATAAACTTGATTTTAGTGCATCATAGTTGATGCACTTAACTATTAACTATGATGCAGTAACTTATAATAAAGATGCACCATAACTTATTAGTGCATTAAGGTTATAAGTTACCGCGTCACAATTATGATTTAGTGCATTAAGGTTATAAATTACTGCATCACAATTATAAAGTTACTGCATCACAATCATGATTTTAGTGCATTAAGGTTATAACCTTGATTTTAGTGCATCATAGTTGATGCACTTAACTATTAACTATGATGCAGTAACTTATAATAAAGATGCACCAAAATTTATTAGTGCATTAAGGTTATAAATTACTGCATTACGGTTATAAAGTTACTGCATCATAATCATGATTTTAGTGCATTAAGATTATAAGTTAATGCATCACAGTAATGTTGTGATGCAGTATTTTTATAACTGTGATGCAGTAATAAATTTTGGCCGGAATTTTTTAGGGGAGAAAATAATTTTGCCCAAAAAAAAATTTTTTTTTGGCGGGAAAATTTTTTATTGGGGGGTGGGGGGGGGGGGGGCGGGGGGAAGGGGTGGGGGTGACACATAGCACATGACATGGCATGGTGATATGGCAAATGTGACACATGTCACTTTCACATGCCTTCTCATTCTTTTCATTATAAGAAAAACTTTTCATTTTAACCCTACACTATATATATATATATATATATATATATATATATATATATATATATATATATATATATATATATATATATAGGTTTGGGTTATTATGAAAAGTTTCTTAGAATGAAAAGAATGAGAAGGCATGTGGAGGTGACATGTGTCACCTTTGCCACATCATCATGCCACATCACCATACCCCCACCCCCCCCCCCCCCCCCCGAAATTTTTTTTTTTCCCGCCAAAATTTTTTACTGCATCACAGTTATAAAGTTACTGCATCACAAATCATAATTTTAGTGCATTAAGGTTATAAATTACTGCATCACAATTATAAAGTTACTGCATCACAGTTATAAAGTTACTGCATCACAATCATGATTTTAGTGCATTAATGTTATAACATTGATTTTAGTGCATCATAGTTGATGCACTTAACTATTAACTATGATGCAGTAACTTATAATAAAGATGCACCAAGACTTATTAGTGCATTAAGGTTATAAGTTACTGCGTCACAATTATGATTTTAGTGCATTAAGGTTATAACTTACTGCATTACAGTTATAAAGTTACTGCATCACAATCATGATTTTAGTGCATTTAAGGTTATAACCTTGATTTTAGTGCATCATAGTTGATGCACTGAACTATTAACTATGATGCAGTAACTTACCAATGGAGCATTAGTCCAATGGTTGGAGCACTTGTGCTTGAGTCAATTGACCCAAGATCAAGTCCCATCCTTGGCATTTGTTTCGTATAGGTACCCACCTCCGCAAAACCTGTGGACACACTGGAGAGACTTTGTGGAATAAGAGCTTAGGGGTCCGAGTCTTGGCTCGTGCTCACTCCAGTTGGTGACCCACTAGGCCAGGAGAGTTGCCGGAGCTATTCCTTGTGGGGTGGACAATGGCTGGTGCCAAAAGGCACCCGGGGTCAAGGTGTTCCCGCCAATCTACACCTTTTGTGGAATGATGCAGTAACTTATAATAAAGATGCACCAAAACTTATTAGTGCATTAAGGTTATAAGTTACTGCATCACGGTTATAAATTTACTGCATCATAATTATGATTTTAGTGCATTAAAGTTATAAATTACTGCATCACAATTATGATTGTGATGCAGTATTTTTATAACTGTGATGCAGTAATAAATTTTGGCGGGAAAAAAAAAATTTTGCCCAAAAAAAAACTTTTTTTTTGGCGGGAAAAAAAAAATTTTTTTGCGCGGGGGGGGGGGGGGGGGGGGGTGGGTGGGGTGGGGGTGGGGTGGGGGTGACACATGGCATGGTGATGTGGCAAAGGTGACACATGTCACCTCCACATGCCTTCTCATTCTTTTCATTATAAGAAACTTTTCATTTTAACCCTACCCTATATATATATATATATATAGAGGCACTTTATTTTCAGAACCTACTTTAAGTGCGAGAACTGCGAGAACCACATTTTTACAACTTATAATACACAATGTACATCATTTAATGCTCCATAGCATTTTGTTATTTTTATTTAATTCAAAAGGGTATAATAGTAAAAGACATTTTCATATTATTTTTGGTTTTTTTTATAATTCCTGTTTTTATAAATCTTAAAATTCGATTTTTTTTTTTTTTTTTTTTTTTTTTTTTTTAATGCAAATAGTCATGTGCATACATGTTTTTTATACCTAATTATTACTTTTTTGAAATCTCAAGGAGCATGCATGTTATTTATTTATTTATTTATTTATTTTTATTTTTTTAAATAGACAAAAGTGCATGTATGTTTTTTTTCCTAAATAGTCAAGGTGCATACATGTTTTTCCTAAATAGTCAAGGTGCATACATGTTTTCAATAAGTCAAAATACATACATGTTTTTTTTTATCAACCTACCAATATTTTTACTTGATCATTATTTTTTTTTGAAAGTTTGAAACACAAATTAAATAACATAAATCATTATAAAAAGAAAAACAAGATTTATATACTTAAATGTTACATTTCACTTAATTACAAGTACAAAAACACATGCAATAATCATATATCTCCAAAAGCCGCAAATTATCTTCATGTATAATCGTGTTCATCCACTTCCCGGTCTTATATGATATCCTCGTCTTCATGAATCAATCTGAAACAAGCACGCACGAAAACAATTAAACCACAAACAAATAAGAAACGAAAATTAATCACGACAACTAGGATAACGCTTATGCACAATCTTATGTATATTAAACTAATGATGTAAACATGTTTTTTAATCATAAACACAAAACATATATGTTTTATAATCCAAAACACAAAACATATATGTTTTATACGTAAACATATATGTATCTTTTCAAAACGTATATGTTTTATAATCCAAAAACTAAAAGGCCAACAAAAGACAACAAAAAGCCAATAAGCAAGTCAAATAAGCTCATCCAAAATGACCACCAGCTAAACTATATAAACTGCTTACTTATCAACACAACAACCTTAAAGCTACATAAAAAAGTGAAAATAATAAATAGAGAAAGTGCTTACCCCAACTTCACCAGGGATTAGATTCTTTGAGTGATAACATGTTTTTTACAAGTGAAAGTAATAGATAAAAAAAGTAAAGGAAGCTCCTCTGACTTGTTCACATATCTTTTATTAATTTTGGACGAGTCGAAAAACACATATTCACCTTAAAACACAAATGCATCATCAGTTGCAATTAGGAAAACAACAATCTGTATGTTTCATGTTTTTATATCAATTTTAAAATATTATTATCTTAGTATCTCTAGAAAAACAACAATCTATATGTTTCATGCTCTTTATTTTGTTATCTTTAAAAAACGGAAATAATAAACACCATCAATTGCAATTAGTGACAAATCAAAAAAGAATTGCTAATCTACAAAAGCTTTGGTCGTGAATAAGGAGAAAATATAATAAAAGCCATTAACACACAATCAATGACAATTAAAGCCACATGCATATCTATTCCACCATTACCGACATAAATCCACAAGAAAATTGCATTGTTGGCATAAATTAGATGATTATATGCGAAAAAGCAAAAAGTACATATCAGTTTCATATAAAAATAAAAATTAACTTTTGATTACCCAATAAGAACATGTATAAGAAAAAACTTACAATAGGTTGAAACCAAATGCAACACATTTGTTCGCCGCCCAAAAATCGGTGGTTGATCCAAATAATTGGTTATTGAAAGTGATTTCAAGTTTTCAAAAACCTTAGGCAACCACTCGTTAATAAAATCCTCATTGCTTTCTAGGTTAAAATCATCATCAAGGTTCTCATTAAAATCGAATGTGAGTTTTTCTGATGACGGTTTGAGGGAGGCGGCACAGAGAATTTGAGGGAGGCAGTTTTTACTTTTTAGGTTATGAGAGGAAAGAGGAGAGTGGTGAGATAAACCGGCTTCTCCATGTTTTTAGGGTAAATAACAAATGCCTAAATTGCCCTCACACCAATTACACCCATCTACCTTAACTTTTAGTTAATTACATAAATAGCACATCCGTTTTTAACCATTGATCAACTCATCTAACGGTGTACAATGAGTTCTCGCAGTTCTCGCATTTAAAGTAGGTTCTGAAAATAAAGTTTCACTATATATATATATATATATTGTAATCTCCTGGAAAATTTCAATGTACTTAACGCTTTAATCAGAAATTAAACACGATCTATTTCGTCATGAAATTTTCTAAGCATCACTTTTGCATATCATTTGGCATGTGCATGATCAACGCGACCTGAGCGTTCAAAAATACACCGTTGTGATCAGAATAAAATTCCCCACGATCATGACAACCTTAAAATACGTAACGAATACGTAAAAAATTGTAAAAACACGAATTTAATTATAACAAAAATATATAAAATTCGTATTGGGCCTCGAAACTCATTGGAATTTTTACCACCTCGTGACCCAATCCAACTTGTCAATGGGCCTCATAACCGGATCAAGCCCAAACCATTTTTTTATTGGGCCTCGTTAACTACCCGAGCCCAACTTGTTGATACTTCTTTTGGCCTTAGCCTTTCGCACTCAAGCCCACAAGCCTTAAACATTTATCGGGCCTCATTTCTTTACCTGATCCACGATCAAGCCGAGCCCAACACCCACATTTTTTTCACCTTGGGCCTCGTTCATGTCACCTAGCCCACAAATATGTTAGAAGACGTTAGGATTTATATGTTTTGTGGTCATCTTTCCCTTGGAACCGAATAAGAAACCAAACTAGCCAAAATATCAAACTAGAAAGAAAAACATTTCTCTTTTGAATTCTTGTGTTGTCGTGTGAAAAAGAGCAAAGGAGACAAAACACCCACCCTAAGCAAATAATAAAATAATTTGACCATACTTTGACTTCTAGGACCCTTGGATAATATGACTATTAGGCAAACATGGATTTGACTTAACAAACACACGCTCCTAATCATAGCCGAACCATGCACGCATGGAGACCAAGACCAAGAACACATGTCTAATAAGCCTTTGACCTAGAAAATATATGGATAAACAAATAATAAAAGCCATGCCTTTGCTTCACTATAAAAGATACACTCATGCTTAACCTTTCATCACAACTCAAACACAAACACTTCACATCATTTTATTTCCTTTGGTTTCTGTCGAGCAAGAAGAAGGGAGAAGTATTTGGGTAACAAGCAATCTAGGAAATTGGTTTGGGTTATTTGAGGAGAAAACTTGGGTAAACACTTAGATGTGTAGCATTATAAGGAGAACACGGGGTCTCGAGTTCATACCATCTTCTCGACATCTCATCCCCACTCAATCGAGTGTAGTAAGTCTTTGCAAAACTCATTTCATTTCCCTCTCATTTCATTTATTTCACGCGTATATAAATGTTATATCACACGTTATAAATGTTACGTGCACCTTTCACACTAAACCACTTCATGTATGTTGGAATGAATGACTTTAGACACTTAGCTACGCGTTAGAACTAGTTAAAACATGCCGAAAACACAACAATAACTCTTTAAAAAGTCTCGTGCACTTCGAAAACTCATGCAGGAACTATCGGGCCTGAAGCCCAAAACAAAAGCCCAATAAGCCCAAATGAAGCCCAATGAGGATCCAACCCGGCCCAATAGACTAGAAAGAAGTCGATAAGCACTAATTAGGAACTAAAAATAAGCTGAGAACACTTTTGCAAAAGTTTCATTTAGTAAAAATGTTATTCGGATGTGTTTTGCAAAAATACGAGACCAAGGGTCGAATATGGAAACTTTTCAAATGTAAAAGGGAAGATTATATATAAGATAAGTATGTTATAAAAGTATAGGGACTGAAAATGCCTATTTTCGAAAGTAAAAAGGTAATATGTACGTGCATGTGTATGCATGGAAATCACAAGGACCGATCATGTAAATCACTCAAACTAGTTGTAATATAACTTATGGGTTAAAAGTGTCAACTTTGGAAAAACAAGGGTTAAAGCATATAAAATGAACCTAGAGGGTTGTTTTCGTAAATTAAATGTTGACCATTGGTTAAAAGTGTCATTTATGAAAGTTGTATTAATAAAACATAATTCGGGTAAAAATTGCCATTTTATCAAAGTCCAAGGACTAAACTTGTACTTTTTGTAACTCGAGGGTAAAAAGTGTAAATTCGGGAAAAGTTTAGAAAAACTTATAAACCCATAATAACTTGGTAACAACGAGTACTTTGATCATATGAGTATTTTATTTTCGGATAACGTTAAATGTATTACGTATATATATATATATATATATATATATATATATATATATATATATATATATATATATATATATATATATATATATATATATATATATATATATATATATATATATATATATATATATATATATATATATATGAATCCGGATCGATTGAGAAGGTTTTTATTTTGAGAAAATTGAGAAGGTTTTCAAAAATGATAGATTTTTAACTTTGATTCATGCTTTTCAAGAGTAAAACTCATTTTAATATGATTAAAATTCAAAATGTGCAAATTGTTTTTGAATCAATGTTAAAAATCTCTTAATTTTGCGATATATGTAGAATACCGAATCATCTGTATAAATTTAATGAATCATCATTATAACTCGATTTTAACAATGATTTATGAATCAAATTTGTGATTTATAGATTCGATTCACCATAAAATGATGTTTACATGTGAATCAAATAAAAAACATGAATCAATTTGCTCAAACGAAGATTTCTCAATCTTCTCAAGATAAAAACCTTCTCAATGGAACCGGAGCATATATATATATATATTTATATATATATATATATATATATATATATATATATATATATATATATATATATATATATATATATATATATATATATATATATATATATATTTATAAGATTATAATTATATATATATAAAATCCGATAAAACACACGGGGAATCTAAATACGTTAAAATACTCAACAAATCTATTAAGATCACAACCAGGGAAAACATTTCACTTATGCGTAAGTGAGGATCACTAATTAAGACAATGTAGCACGAAAATTAATTTAAAACGTTAAGCACGCACGCACACTATTGGATTGGACAATCCAATGATCTATTGAATAAGAATATTCAATGCTCTATTATTTTGGTCGCGAACCAAAATGCACATTTACTGAGACTCGCCATCTCATCATTTTAGGTTTCGAGTTGGAACCTCCGCTACATTGTGCTTGATCTATTTGTGCGTGTGCATTATCATCAAGGTGAGTTTATATCCTCGCTTTTACTTTATTTTACAAACCCCGCGACGGAGATACATGCTCTAAACTAGAACACAAGGTTTTTCATAAATGCTCGATCCTCTTAATTATTGGTACTGCCTAAGTATTTAGCCACAAGTCCCCTGATCATGAACCATTAGTCACCGCGAGTGAACGTAGATATCGTGAATAGTACTATGGGGATTAACGAACCCCGTTTCGGTTACAGAGAAATAACCGGGGCGCACCATATTGAATTTCTTTAGGTAATTGGCTATTACCTCCTTTGGGGCATACTTACGTACACTGGTAATTCGGTGTATGCAGTTGAGTTTTGGTTTCATGAGCTTAGCGCATAATAATCTGTGATTTTTATTATGATATTGTTAGTTTACAATGATCATGATCTTATACTTGTGTTCAACTTATTTTAAACCTATGGATTTCACTCAACATTTTTGTTGACCTTTTTAAGCATGTTATCTCAGGTAATCAGTGAAGATTGATCAAGGCGCGGAATGGGGCATGGCAAGGCTTATCTGGTGGTGTAAAAACATAAAAGTTGTCATTTCTTTCAAACTCATGATCTTTATTTTGGGAAAAACACTTGATCTATTTACAATATTTTGTAACAAACAATGAGTTTTCGATGAATGATAATTATTTTAATAAAACGTCTCTTTCGAGTCATTTTCTATAATTATTGACTATGATCTCCATTCAAGTAACACCCGAATTAGACTTCCGCTGTCGTTAAGATTTTCGGGGGTGTTACATATTGGCATCAGAGCCAAGGTTATAGAGAACCAAAGACTTTTTCGAAAACATTTGGACTATAACCGCACTTTTAAAACGGGACTATTTTACACCACTGCTTTACACCCTTCCGAGACCGCTCTATGCATTAGGATTGATGCATCACTAGATCATAAGTAAATTGCATTCATTTTAGTTAGGCATGGAGATTTTCTTGGCAAATATATGTAGCTAACTAAAATCTTGTTAATATTATATTATTTGGCATTTTACTTACATTAATTTATGGGTTGTTACAGTACCATGTCTGCATCCCACCCGGTTGTTCAGTCCTCAGACACTGAGATGGAAGACACTATGTCCTCTACGACTGTCACTATGCCAGTTCATCACAGTCCAGTCATACTAGCTGCTGTTTCGGACGAGACTGAACCTTTTGAGGAAGGTGAAGTTGCCCGAACTTCTACTGCTCCAGCTGTGATTGCTCTCTCTCAAGAGCACAATGCTTTTGCTTCTATGACCCTAGATCAGTACTATGAGTCACAGCAATGGTTACCTGCATCAGATGTCGCTGTGGATGATGGATCATCCAAGTCATCCGAGAGCACTGACTATGCTTCATCAGACTCTTCTGGATCATCTTCCCTAGCGATCCGCCGTCGTCGACGTAGGATCCGTGTTCTTAAGCCTTATGAGCCTGAGCCATTTGGAGTACCTTATAGACTGCATCCTAAAGGTAAGACTTTCAAACACACTGCTAGGAAGCGTGTGCGATCCATCACTATGACCTGTGTGATACCATCAGCTCAGTCACCATCAGCTCAATCACCACCTACTCAGTCATCACCAGTTTCACCTACTGCTACTTCACCACCACTACCACCTACTGTGTTCTACCATCAGACCACCACTGTTCCTGTTTCATCACCACCTACAGCAGCACCTCCTTTGGACACTTTTAGTGAGCCACTCTTACCACTCTGCATCAAGTGCTATTCACCATCACCATCTGATCCGTATATGCCTACTCAAGTGGATAATGAGACTAGACCAAGGAAGAAATCCGGTGCTAGGCGATGGTCATTCTTGATACCTTTACTTCATCGTTGGAGAGAAGAGGAGGGAGCACCTAGTTCATTTGAGCTTGGAGAGAGCTCAACCATTTCACCAGCTCCAGTTCTACCTGTTACCGGTGAACCGGTACACCACACTATCCCCTGTTGGCTACGAGACTCGTCAGGCACGAAGACCAGTTGAGTGAGCTCCTGGCGCATTATGATGAGATTCCACTGGTTAGGATAGAGAGCTTGGAGGACGAGGTCGAAAACCTCGTGATAGGTCGCTACTCCATTGAGATTGTGTTCGATATGATGAGTACCCAGATTGTAGAGGCGAGAAAGGCTATGACCAGATTGACCAAGAGGTTGGAGACTACAGTTCGAGATGCTAGTACGTTGAGAGACACTGCTTTAGGACGAGAGAGAGTCCTGCATCACGAGCTTGCATCCGCTCATGCTCACACTGCTATTCTAGAGGAGAGGATTGATGATCTCGAGGCTAGAGATCGAGCCCGTGAGCAGCAGATCCGAGATTTGACAGCCATGGTTGAGGAGATCCGTCGTCATCAGGACGCATCAGGAGATGCGTAGATTCTAGTCATCTTTATCTTAGTATGTATCATAAAGCCTCCATATGAGGCATTAAGGCTTGTATCCTTTTTGTTTGTAACATTGGAACAAGAATTATGATGATGTAATCTATGGTTGTGAACAATACTATGTAATGATGTAATCTATGTATCATATGGTTGTACTTCTTATATTCTTGTGTTGTGATATTATTCCTCGGTAATGTATGCCGAACCGATCCTTATGTCCTTATATATATGTTATGATTTTGTTGAGAAAATCATGATTCACTTGTTGTTCATATAGATATCATATCATTGATTCAAAGTGACGATCTTGACAATTATGATATTTATAATATGTAATCACTTTTATTATCGATCGATGATTTCCTAAATCTAGGTATTTATTTCTTGGTAATTTTAGAAAAATGGTCAAGAAGAAAGCTACCTCATCCACCATCACTCCCGCAGTTGTTCAGAAAATGGTCGCTGAAAGCGTTAGCGCTGCTATAGCACAGTATGCCGTTGACACTGCTAGAGCCGAAGCTGAGCGCAACGCTGAAGCTGAACGAATTGCCCAAGAGGCACGAGAAGCTGAAATTGCAAGACAAGCTAAGATTGCAAGAGAAGCTGAAGTTGCAAGAGAAGCTGAGATTGCCCGAGAAGCGGAGATCGCTCGAGAGGCTGAAGCTGAGCGTGTCGCTCAAGCAGCACGTGAGGCTGAGGCTGCTCGTCTAGCTGAAGCAAACCGTGTCACAGAAGCTACACGTCTTGTTGAAATGGCAAACTCAAATGCAACTAACACTCCAACAAATCAAAGTGAGTCCACTGTAACTCGCAAGTGTAGTTACAAAGAGTTCATGAACTGCAAGCCGACATTTTTCAAGGGCACTGAAGGTGCTATTGGTTTAGTTCATTGGTTTGAAAGAACCGAGACTGTATTTCTTCTAAGTGACTGCACGGATGATTGCAAAGTCAAGTTTGCGACTGGAACTTTGTTAGAAGATGCGTTATCTTGGTGGAAAGCCCATGCTCAACCAATTGGAATGGAAGAAGCTTGTAAGGTTTCATGGTCAGATCAGAAACAACTATTAATGAAGCAGTATTACCCGAGAACTGAGATCAAGAAACTCGAAGATGAGTATTACCACTTGGCTGCTAAAGTTAATGATCTCAAGACTTACTTCAAGAGATTTCATGAACTGAGATCTATGTGTCCTCATTTGTTTCCCACCAATGAGAAGCTTTTGGAAGCTTTGATCGGAGGTTTACCTCGAAGCATCGAAGGAGATGTCATCGCTTCGAATCCAAAAACTGTTCAAGAAGTTGTCATTCTATCCCACCGCCTTATGGAACCGATATTGAAGCTTGCAAATGCACAAGGCTCAAGTGACAACAAGAGAAAGCTTGATGATCGGAAAAGCTCAAATTTCAACCACCATCAATCCACCAACAATAATCGGAACAACAACCAGTACCACCGCAATAGAAACCATCATCACAATCGGCAAAACCGAAGACAAGAAGCCGCAAGGGCTTATGCTGCACCCACTGCTGGAAAAGGGTATGTAGGACCACATCCCGAGTGTAACAGATGTTTGATGCACCATTCTGGACCTTGTACTATGAAGTGTGATAAGTGCAACAAGATAGGTCATCAAGGAAGACATTGCCGAAACCCTGGAGGGGGCAACATTGTCGCAAACATGAACTGTTATGGATGTGGAGAAAAAGGTCATTTCAAGAGTCAATGCCCGAAGTTGAATGTAGCTCAAATAAGCAATGCACGCGCAAGAGCGTACGTGCTAGGAGATGGAGATGCGCCGTTGAACCCTGACATTGTGACGGGTACGTATTCTCTTAACAATCATTCTGCAAAAATCTTGTTTGATTCTGGAGCCGATAAGAGTTTTATATCTACTACTTTCGCACCATTACTTGAAATATCCCCAATCGCCTTAGATACAACTTATGAGATAGAACTTGCCGATGGAAAGATAATAGGAACCAACACCGTAATCCGTAATTGTCCTATTCTTTTACAAGACCACTCGTTCCTCATAGATCTTTTACCAATCAAACTTGGAAGTTTCGATGTCGTAATTGACATGGATTGGTTGTCCAAACACCATGCTGGGATTATTTGCGACGAGAAAACCGTTCATATCCCAATCAACGATGAAACCTTAGTCATCCAAGGAGATCAAAGTAGAAAGTACTTAGGTATCATATCCTGTGCAAAATCGATAAAGTACATGGAAAAAGGATGTTATGCCTTCTTAGCTCAACTAATGGAAAAGAAGTCGGAAGAGAAACGACTAGAGGATGTACCTGTAGTCAAAGAATTTCCTGAGGTGTTTCCAGTAGATTTTCCTGGACTCCCACCTGCTCGACAAGTTGCATTTCAAATCGATCTTATTCCTGGAGCTACTCCTGTAGCACGAGCACCGTACCGTTTAGCGCCCTTAGAAATGCAAGAGTTATCCAAACAACTAGAAGAGCTATCTGAAAAAGGATTCATTAGACCAAGTTCCTCACCCTGGGGAGCACCTGTTCTATTCGTTAAGAAGAAAGATGGATCATTTCGGATGTGTATCGATTATAGAGAATTGAACAAGCTCACGATCAAGAACCGCTATCCCTTACCAAGAATCGATTATCTGTTTGATCAGTTACAAGGCTCGAGTGTATACTCGAAGATTGATTTAAGATCTGGATATCATCAGTTACGGGTAAAAGAAGAAGATATACCCAAAACCGCGTTTAGAACTCGATATGGCCATTATGAATTCCAAGTAATGCCATTCGGTTTAACTAATGCACCTGCTGTGTTTATGGACCTCGTGAATAGAGTCTGTAAACCCTATCTGGATAAATTCGTCATTGTGTTCATCGATGATATTCTCATCTACTCTCGTAATAAAGAAGAACACGCGGAACATCTAAGAACTGTCCTGAAGTTACTCAAGGATGAAGAATTGTACGCAAAGTTTTCCAAGTGTGATTTTTGAATTGAGACAGTCCAATTTCTTGGTCATGTGATCGACAGTGAAGGAATCCACGTGGATCCCGCAAAGATCGAATCGGTAAATAATTGGCCAGTAGCCACTAACCCCACTAAAATTTGTCAATTCTTAGGACTTGCTGGTTATTATCGAAGATTCATTGAAGGTTTCTCGAAGATAGCCAAACCACTGACCGAGTTAACCTAGAAAATGAAGAAATTCGAATGGGGAGACGATCAAGAATCAACTTTTCAACTCCTATAGAACAAGCTTTGCGAAGCACCCATCTTGGCACTACCGGAAGGAGTCGAAGATTTTGTAGTATATTGCGATGCTTCACACATGGGTTTAGGCGCTGTCCTCATGCAAAGGAACAAAGTGATTGCTTATGCGTCACGACAACTCAAAACTTATGAGAAGAATTATACTACTCACGATCTAGAACTTGGCGCTGTAGTATTTGCACTCAAGTTATGGAGACATTATCTGTACGGAACCAAGTGTATAGTGTACACTGATTACAAAAGTCTTCAACACATCTTAGATAAAAAAGAACTGAATATGCGTCAACGTCACTGGCTAGAATTGCTCAGTGATTATGACTGCGAGATTCATTACCATTCTAGAAAGGCGAACGTTGTTGCCGACGCCTTGAGCAGAAAAGATCGCCCTAAGCCACTTAGAGTGAGATCATTGGGAATGGTAATCAATTCACCCCTACCATCGAAAATTCTTGAAGCTCATATCGAAGCACTTAAAGAAGAAAATAGGCCGAATGAGAAGATTTATGGCATGCCGGAAAATGAGAATGGATTTGTGAAAAGATCGGACGGAACGTTATGTTTCAAAAATCGAAGTTGGATTCCACTCTTCGGAGGTATCCGAGAACTCATCATGCATGAATCACATAAATCGAAGTATTCCATACATCCTGGTCCCAACAAGATGTATCAATATCTAAAGCTTTTGTACTGGTGGCCTAACATGAAGGTTGATATAGCCAAATACGCCAGTAAATGTTTGACATGTTTGAAAGTCAAAGCTGAACATCAAAAGCCATCTGGATTGTTAACCCAACCAGAACTTCCCGTATGGGAATCACAATGGACTTCATCAAAAAGTTGCTGAAGACTTCTAATGGTTTTGACACCATTTAGGTTATTGTAGACCGTCTTACGAAGTTCGCTCATTTCTTGCCAATCAAGGAGAACGACGAGATGATTACACTCGCTAGTCTGTACATCAAAGAAATTGTTTCTCGTCACGGTGTACCAATCTCTATCATATCTGATCGTGATAGCCGATTCACCTCGAGATTTTGGCAAACACTTCAAAAAGCCATGGGTACCAACTTAGATATGAGTACCACGTACCATCCTCAAACAGATGGAAAAAGTGAAAGAACGATCCAAACTCTAGAACACATGCTAAGAGCATGTGTGATTGATTTCAGAAAAGGATGGGATAAGCACTTACCTTTGGCTGAATTCTCTTACAATAACAGTTATCACGCCAACATTAAAGCTGCTCCTTTTGAAGCACTCTATGGAAGAAAATGCCGATTGCCAGTTTGTTGGGCATAAGTTGGAGAAGTACAACTCACAGGCCCCGAAATTGTCCAAGAGACAACAGGAAAGATAATGAAAATTAGGCATACATTGCAAGCAGCTCGAGATAGACAAAAGATCTACGCAGATTTTCGAAGAAAACCAATGGAATTCCAAGTCGGAGACCGTGTAATGCTCAAAGTATCCCCCTGGAAAGGGATGGTCAAATTTGGAAAAACAGGAAAGAACAAACCTCGATACGTTGGAACGTTCAAAATTCTACAAAGAATTGGTCCAGTGGCATATAAACTCAATCTTCTCGAAGAACTTAGTCAAGTACATGACACGTTTCATGTCTCGAATCTTAAAAAGTGTCTATCGAATGAAACTCTAGTCGTACCACTCAAGGACATCCAGCTCAACGACAAACTTAGCTTTGTCGAAGAACCCGTCGAGATCATGGACAGAGAAGTTAAGAGGCTTAAGAAAAGCCGCATTCCTATCGTTAAAGTTCGATGAAATCACAAGAAACGAGGTGCAGAGTTCACCTGGGAGCACGAGGATGTAATGCGTTCCAAGTATCCCCACCTGTTCATCTAGATCACCCATGACAGCCTCTGCGAGTTTAACCGCGGGACGCGGTTCTCTTAAGGGGTAGGTACTGTAAGCTCCCAGAAAATTTCAATGTACTTAACGCTTTAATCAGAAATTAAACACGATCTATTTCGTCATGAAATTTTCTAAGCATCACTTTTTCATATCATTTGGCATGTGCATGATCAACGCGACCTGCGCATTCAAAAATACACCGTTGTGAT
Source organism: Chrysanthemum seticuspe (assembly GCA_019973895.1). Taxonomy (NCBI): domain Eukaryota; kingdom Viridiplantae; phylum Streptophyta; class Magnoliopsida; order Asterales; family Asteraceae; genus Chrysanthemum; species Chrysanthemum seticuspe. The sequence continues at coordinate 166,093,728 of BPTQ01000002.1, forward strand.
CAGAATAAAATTCCCCACGATCTTGACAACCTTAAAATACGTAACGAATACGTAAAAATTTGTAAAAACACAAATTTAATTATAACAAAAATATATATAATTCGTATTGGGCCTCGAAACTCATTAGACTTTTTACCACCTCGTGACCCAATCCAACTTGTCAATGGGCCTCATAACCGGATCAATCCCACACCATTTTTTTATTGGGCCTCGTTAACTACCCGAGCCCAACTTGTTGATACTTCTTTTGGGCTTAACCTTTCGCACTCAAGCCCACAAGCCTTAAACATTTATCGGGCCTCATTTCTTTACCTGATCCACGATCAAGCCGAGCCCAACACCAACATTTTTTTCACCTTGGGCCTCGTTCATGTCACCTACCCCACAAATATGTTAGAAGACTTAAGGATTTATATGTTTTGTGGTCATCTTTCCCTTGGAACCAAATAAGAAACCAAACTATCCAAAATATCAAACTAGAAAGAAAAACATTTCTCTTTTGAATTCTTGTGTTGTCGTGTGAAAAAGAGCAAAGGAGACAAAACACCCACCCTAAGCAAATAATAAAATAATTTGACCATACTTTGACTTCTAGGACCCTTGGATAATATGACTATTAGGCAAACATGGATTTGACTTAACAATCACACGCCCCTAATCATAGCCGAACCATGCACGCATGGAGACCAAGACCAAGAACACATGTCTAATAAGCCTTTGACCTAGACAATCTATGGATAAACAAATAATAAAAGACATGCCTTTGCTTCACTATAAAAGCTACACTCATGCTTAACCTTTCATCACAACTCAAACACAAACACTTCACATCATTTTATTTCCTTTGGTTTCTGTCAAGCAAAAAGAAGGGAGAAGTATTTGGGTAACAAGCAATCTAGGAAATTGGTTTGGGTTATTTGAGGAGAAAACTTGGGTAAACACTTAGACGTGTAGCATTATAAGGAGAACACGGGGTCTCGATTTCATACCATTTTCTCGACATCTCATCCCCACTCAATCGAGTGTAGTAAGTCATCACAAAACTCATTTCATTTCCCTCTCATTTCATTTATTTCACGCGTATATAAATGTTATATCACACGTTATAAATGTTACGTGCACCTTTCACACTAAACCACTTCATGTATGTTGGAATGAATGACTTTAGACACTTAGCTATGCGTTAGAACTAGTTAAAACATGCCGAGAACACAACAATAACTCTTTAAAAACTCTCGTGCTCTTTGAAAACTCACGCAAGAACTATCGGGCCTGAAGCCCAAAACGAAAGCCCAATAAGCCCAAATGAAGCCCAGTGAGGATCCAACCCGGCCCAATAGACTAGAAAGAAGTCGATAAGCACTAATTAGGAACTAAAAATAAGCTGAGAACACTTTTGCAAAAGTTTCGTTTAGTAAAAATGTTATTCGGATGTGTTTTGCAAAAATACGAGACCAAGGGTCGAATATGGAAACTTTTCAAATGTAAAAGGGAAGATTATATATAAGATAAGTATGTTATAAAAGTATAGGGACTGAAAATGCCTATTTTTGAAAGTAAAAAGGTAATATGTATGTGCATGTGTATGCATGGAAACCACAAGGACTGATCATGTAAATAACTCAAACTAGTTGTAATATAACTTATGGGTTAAAAGTGTCAACTTTGGAAAACAAGGGTTAAAGCATATAAAATGAACCTAGAGGGCTGTTTTTGTAAATTAAATGTTGACCATGGGTTGAAAGTGTCATTTCTGAAAGTTGTATTATAAAACATATTTCGGGTAAAAATTGCCATTTTATCAAAGTCCAAGGACTAAACTTGTACTTTTTGTAACTCGAGGGTAAAAAGTGTAAATTCGGGAAAAGTTTAGAAAAACTTATAAACCCATAATAACTTGGTAACAACGAGTACTTTGATCATATGAGTATTTTTATTTTCGGATAACGTTAAATGTATTACGTGTATATATATATATATACACATATATATATATATATATATATATATATATATATATATATATATAGTGTAAGGTTATTTTCAGAACCAAATAAATTGCGAGAACTGCGAGAACCGATCCTAACCATTCAATTATTAAATCAATGGTTATAATGATCAATGGCATATCTGTAAATAAATTAACATTCGAATATCTTATATTAATATTGAAAAGGGTATTTGAGGGATTTTATATTAAAGAATAAAAAACCGTCCCTATTAAAATGGATAACATACTCCCATCTAAATCAATTTCAACCCTAATCACAATCACAATGCTCTCTCTCTCTCTATCTAAGAGCCGCACCATCAACAATACAGTTTCTTTCATTTTGATTTTGATAGTGGCTGGAAATAAACAAGAACCATCATTGTCATATCTGTATAGATAATTTTCTCTTGGCAAACAAGGAAAAAACTATCATCCACCTCTCACTACTTAAGGTTCCCGTCTTTTTCATCATTTCACTATGAAAGAAATCAATTATTCGTACCAGGTGGTCTTTTATCAGATTGGTCTCCCCTCATTACCCCACCACCTTCCAAAGGTATCTTTATTATTTGTTACTTTAATTAAGGATCTTGTTTTAAGGATTTATTAAATATTGGGTGTTCTTTATTATTATTATTTTAGATTGGGAGTAGTTTTGGTGGAAAGGAAAAAGGGTCGGGTTCGGCGGCGAAAGTTGTTGACTAACGAAAGGCCAAAAAAAGTGATTTTACTTATGAATATTCTAAGGTATTTTGATGTTGTTTTGTCAAGATTTGGTATATTTTGGGATTTGAGGTTGTTTGGATGCATCTCGTAAACCAAAATCCTAGTCTTTTTATTATACAAATGAAAAATTAAATATGAAGTAAGATGTTACACTTTTGTTTCATCTAAAGATATTTTCGCTTGGAGGTGCCCTCTAGACTTAGATTTTTTTTTATTCCTTTTGAGTATTTATTTGTTGTGGTTATTATTATTTTTGGCGGTTGAATTTTAAGGTTCTCGGTAGTTGAGATCATTTTTCAATGGGATATAAAAGGTACATGTAGTGGTCGGTTATTTATCAAAGACGGGTCTCGGCTGTGGTGATTTGGTAGCGTTTTTTGCTATCAAAATGGTTATTTTTTGATGGTTTATTTGTTGTTAAAACGAGTTTGTTTGGTTGCCAATTTAGCTATAAAAATAGTTTACTCAGTTGCACTATATACTATATGTTATTGTTAAATGTTGTTATTGATCGATGTGATTGTGTTATATACTATATGCTATTGTTCAATGTTAATTAGTTCGTATTTTTTGTTTTAAAATAGTTTTTATAGCTGTTACTTTTTATTGCTCTTATCGTCTCAGTGTACACATGTGTTATTGAGAGTGCATATGTGTTTTTACAATTTTTGATGAATTTGAAACTTCTATACATATGTGTGTTTTTACAGTTTCACGCACTTGTTCCTTTTGTTAGGATTGTGCATATGTGTTTTGTTAATTGTTATGGTTAAATAATTCGTCTATTATTTGTCTTGAGGTAATAGGTACGAGTATGATGAGCAATATGAAGAGTGTACGTACGTATATAGAAGGGCATATGGACGAACTCAAATGCACATATGCATACAAAGAGATTAAGAGTGGCCAATGAGGAAAAATACATGTGCATAAGGATTAAAACACATGTGCGCAAGGAATAAAAACACATGTGTAGATTTCATGGGATCTTGAACCAGGCAAGAAGTACATGTGCATGCCTAAAAGATGAACCAACTGTTAAAGACATTGTATTATGCACATGTGCATTCTTCATATATTTGTAATAAAACATATTTATGTAATATTTTTTATAAAGTTTTGTTTGTTTGTATAAAATTGCATAAATTTATTAATAAAGTTTTGTTGTTTGTATACATATTTATGTAATTTTTTTTAAAGATACTTGTGCAAATACAAAATACCAATGCATAAACGGAAACACAATTATCACATAATGCAAAACACATGTGCATACAATGTTAAAAAAAAAAAAAAAAAAAAAAGACCTAGAATTACGGGATATAAAAAAACGTTTTTTATAGAAAAAAAAGTAATTTTACTATTATACCCTTTTGATTTAAATAATAAAAATTAATATAAGAAAAAATCTGATTGGTTGATGCTGGTTCTCGCAGTTCTCGCATTTTTTTTGGTTCTGAAGATAACCCTTCCCTATATATATATATATCTATATTATATATAACAGGAGGCATTTGACAATAATGTCACCTCAATGACACCTCAATGCCACCTCAATGCCAAATAATCAAATTTCATGCCACATAAGCATTTGTTGTCCAACTAAGCAATTTTTAAATCCACCTAAGCAATAATTATAAATTTCGTTTTTTTAATAATTATTTTTGTTAATTATTACAATTTTCAGAATTTTTTTTATTTATTAAATTGTAAATTTCGTTTTTTTAATAATTATTTTTGTTAATTATTACAATTTTTGGAATTTTTTTTATTTATTAAAATTTTGTTTTTTTTATTTTTCAAAAAATCATGCATGCAGCTGGATTCGAACCTGGGTCTGTTAGTCTACAAACAAATATGATTACCACTAGACCAACACATTTTTTTGATTATAACTTGGAAAACCAAATTTATAAATCTCTACAAAAATTATATTAAGTAATTATCTTCTTTAAAACTTATTATACATATCTTTTCCTTAAATTATGTATTAATCCAAGGAATCCCTACAAATTATAACCCTAATATCAAGATAAAAAAATCTCAGCTTATTCATAATATACTTTTTCTTGAAACCCTAATTTCATCTTTTAATCAGCCATCTCCATCATGATATGTATGCATGTAGCTTAGTCCACTAATGTTTGTATATTTTTTGTTGCAGGTTTTGATCCTTTAACCTATGTTCATTCTTATTCTGCACAAAGGTATGCTTTTTCCTTTAGATTTAATGTTAAAGTTATTGTATTCGATATATATGTGTTCTTAAAACCCCATGCAGTTTCAAACCTCGATCATAAATTGTTGAGGTTCGTCAAGGTATGCAAATTATTTACCATGTTTTTGTTTCAGGGTGTAAATGTGTATCGTTGTACAAATGGTGAGTAATTTATTAATGACGTTAGTAGATTATTTCAGTTTACCAGGCATGTCTTTAATATATACATGATCATTATAAATCTTTTACGCTTGCATGTAGTATGTTACTTTTTAGTTTGACATGTTATATCAGGCTGTCTCTCAACATCTAGATGTATTTTGAGACTCCCCTGTTATGAAATTACCAATGATGCAATCCAGTTCATCGAGACTTATTTAATCTGATGGTTGATCAAATCTGTTCAATGCAGGACGCATAATGGATGATGAGAAGTAGAGATACAAAAGTCAAAACACACAAGATTTCAAGTTTCAAGAGATTATAAAAGGTATGCATTTTGATTTCATATTCTTGATTGAGAATCCAACATGTGCTCGCGCACACAGTAACATGAATTCCTCACTCTACCAAGTCGATTACAAATCTGTAATAGAATGTTTAAAATGCCTTCTCCACCTTCTGTAATTGGCTATCTAACACCACTACAGTTAGGGTTTCATTATGAAAAGAATAATTCACATTGGAAGCCTCTCTAAGTAGAACCAGTGATGACAGAGGTTAGTCGGCAGAGGAGAACCAGTGACGTTAGGTATTTTCACTTGTGTGTGAGTGAGAGAGTACGAGATAGAGAGTGAGTGAGAGTATTGGTGTGTAGGGAAATAGAGTGGGTATGTGTGGATGATCTCCAATTAGCAACAAAACCAGTCTTTATCAGGTTTGAATATTTTGGTCAAAATTATAGGAATGTTTCTCTGTTTCCTATAAGTGGCCTCTATTACGAGTTCTCTACACCAGTTTTTGTAGTGTGTGATTCCTTAAACATGAATCAGTTATCAGCCTAAATTAGTTCATGATATGCTGAGAAATAAAAAGATTGACACTGATGGTTGCACTGCACTTACCTCTTGACTTAATTCGACAGAGAATGCTCAATCTTGCAAGTTTTTTTAACCCTCGGTACTTTTTTTATGGACATTATAGCATGGCCTACTTATGAAATCTACCTTTTGGCTAACGTCATGTGTCATATGTGGATTAGGTTTATACATCTTTGGAACAAATACATTACGTTTGTGATGTGCGAATATAAAAAAATAAATAGATGGGGTATTTCGACCAACAAACATATAAATTGATCAATTTTGGGTTATGTTTATATTTTACAGGTCAATTGTGGGTTTCATATATTTTGTCGCGATTAACGTTATTCATTTGATTGTACAGCAACCACCATCTACTTGGTTGATCAAAAGGCCCCGTGTTGATGTTAATCTTGGTAAGTTAACTTATCGCAAACTTATGCATGTATCAGTTCATGTATATTTATTATTTTTACCTTATACTAAATATTGCAGCTTACCAAGAAGAGCGTGAGGAGGCTGACAGAGAAGTGTTCCAACGACCCTTGACTCAGGTTACAATAGTGATGTTATTGTTTGCTTAATATTGTTCTGAGTTATATCTCTTTAATTTACAAAAGGCGAAGACTGATTGTGTCCCGTTTATCAACTTTGTCATTATACTGTCCGAAGGTTTTCTTCATCCCAATGTCCGTTTATTTGGCGCGGGCTTCAGACCCTTCAAATTCTCAACTGGTTGGATACTCTCAAACTCCATAAGCTGGAACGGATGCCTCAAAAAGCCACCAACTTTGTTGCAAACTTTGCGTACGGTTGTGGAACCATTAACCTCAATGAAGTAATTGTTCTATCTGATTATGCAGTACTCATCTCTCAAAAATACCAATAGAGATGACATAACCTAGCTGGATCTTGTCAACAAAACAGTGAGAGATGTTGCTTTTCATGGTACAATGCATGACATTTTCCAGGAAGAGAATTAACCCACATCAGTTTATCCATACATACATATTAGGACATTTATAATGATGCAAAATAATGAGATTAATTTCACCTCTTCATCTGAAACCACAAAGTCAGTGCTCAGGTATCGACCGTTGATATTATGAACATCCCACGTTCTGCATATCATCACCAAAATGGGCCCCTCGATGCCTTCTTTCAACTGATCAAGAGGGTAGTTTTTAACTGGTTTTTTGTTTGCCTTAGACATGATGCTACAAAAGGTATAGTTGGAAAGCGTGGGCTTTCGTTGCGACGCTGTATCTAAAGGGTGGTGTATGTTAGAGTCGCTAGGGAGTAAGAGTGTAGGACGGTGGGGATGTTTGGGAGAGAGATAACAAGAGTTGGAATACTACTGTAAAGGGTGGTGTAAATATGAAAGCCATGCAGCATAGATAAAGATAAGCACTAATATGTTATTGAATTTGATCTACCACATATTCCTCTCCCATGAAGGAAAACGTATAAGTCCACGAGTGCTGTTGCTGAGTCAGATGAAGTCCATACTGAAGTTACTGCAGTCGCTGATCATGTAGTGGAGGATGAAGGTTTGGATGAGAGATCAGAAGAATCCACTGATGAGTTTTCTGATTTTGTGGTATATGAGAAACATATTGAGGCTGAGGAGTTAACTGGGTATGATCTTGATAAAAAAAAACTTGGACGGCCCCATCCGTTTATTGATCCTAAAGTTAGGAAGCCAATAAAGGAGCCTCTTACTAGCGAAGAATTATGGTGGAATTGGAGGAAACCGGAGAAGGAGCAATGGTCTAGGTGGCAGAAGAAGTGTCTTGATGCTGAAACGGTTAGTAAAATAATATATGCTGATACAGATCCTAACGGATCAAACGGTTTGAAATTCGCCTATAACTTAAGTAGTAATAGTTATTTTATAAAGTTTACATATTAAGTATGTTGATTAACTTAACCTAACCTTTCATGGTCATATTAGGATCGTGGCGCAAACGGAGAATTTTTTTGGATGAGTTGATCGAGGTGGGTGTATTTGATATCGACTGTATTGTTTACTACCTTTCTTAAAGTCATTGTACTAAAATTACATGAACAAGAACGTTAGATTTCTTTTATTTCAGTTGTACCAATATTATTCGACTTAATACATGTTTATTCATTTATTTCAGCAACAAGAACGTAAGATTCATATCACAGTTTTGACATTCAATCAAACAAGACATCTGGAAGAACATTAAACATATAAGAAACAGACATGATGAATTGACAACAATTTCAATCAGTTAGAATCAGGTACGATCAACGTGGCCAAACACCCCAAACGACGATGGCTTAGTAGTGCTACTATCTTCATTTTTGGAACCATCAACTATTGAATTCGGGTGAGGAGCCACATCGTTATACGAAGGAGGATTAGCATTCACAACTTGTGGGTTTTTTATTTAGATGAAAGACCGAGGTCTGGAAGCCACTTTCCCCAGTGATTGGGGTCTGTTAATGGAATGACCACCACTGCTTCGCTTGGTTTCATCTGTAAAAGGCACGTGCTTCCTGACGGCGGAGTATGATGGAGCAAAGATATGACGTTTATATTTAGGAATACAAAGATATGACGTTTATATTTAAACAAGACATCGAAGAAGAAAAGAGATGTTGAATGGGATTAAAAGAAAAAGCTAGGGAGATGGGTCTATTTATATTTAGGAATACAAAGATATGACTTACTATGTGGTCTAAGTCAAGTCATATCAAATTTTGTAAATGGAACCATGAAGAAACTGTACATTAAACTACTTTTAAGTTATCCGTGGATGTCTGGTCCGGCAATGCACAACATACATCACACTAATTCAATTTAGTTCCAAAAAGGTACTTTTACACCATTTCATGTTCATCTTTTATCATCATTGAATTAATTATTCCAAACTCTTTCTGAATGCTTTTTGTATATGGTTGGCGATAACCAGGATGATCCAGTAGTGAACACTTGCAGAATTACAAGACGAGTTTATAAAGAAGAGTTAGGTTTATGCGAGAAATAAGAGGGTAAGGATATGCTCCAGCTACGGATCCAACAATATGAGACCCGTTGGTTAGAGTACGAGTATAAAATGAAGTCAATGGAATAACTATGGCAGAAGTTAAGTATTTGGAGACGATGCTGCGGCAGATTTGAACTTGGAAGAAGAACTAACAAGGTTAAAACAAGGTTATGAAGTATGGAAAAAGGATTACGAGGCAAGATTAAGGGTTTGGTAAATGAACTTGGTAGCTATAATGCACCAAAATTATGTTAATAAACTTGACGATAACAATAGATTAGTAATTTGTTTGTACTTTTTTTCTTACAAGTAAAGTAAAGTTTAATAATATTATAAAACCAGGTTCTGTATAAGAAAGAAAACATACATATCAGTGCAACTAAAAACAGTTTGAGTGGCATATATTAGTGGGACATTGTTAGATATGTGTTTCGCTTAATTACACTTCGCTAGAATCATTAGTCGCTAAGAACGTGACTTTGGAAAGCCCGTTCCGGCCTTTAGCTATAAAGATGAAGTCTCCAAGTCTACAGAACCTGGTAAAACTATATGAGAGCATTAGATCTTCACGTAAATATATAACTGGTGGTAGTTCTTTCGGACCTCAACATTACTTAAGTTGATCCATACAATTTTCTTGAAAGCTTGGATATTTTCACAATCTTGGTGACTTGAGATAACCATGCTTTGGTAATGTTATTTCAACTTTGTTCATTGACAGATAACTTATGTGTTAATTAACTAAGTTAGTTGCATCTAAAGATATATATATATATATATATATATATATATATATTGGTGTTCTTCTATAATCTTCAAGACCACATAAGCATTACATTGTTCATTAAAACTTCAACTTACAAACTTCTTTTTACAACGCCCTATATGTGGTTGTGATTGATTGTTGCTTGGAATAAGTTTGAGGTGTTTTTGGTGTTTGCTAAATTTTACGATAGTTAAGTTTTTTAACGATATTATTGCTCGCCCATCGAACGAGCTATGCTTTGATACTTTGTTCTTATGTACTACTTTGAAACTTTTTTTCTCTCATATTCGATAACCGTTTATTTCTTTTCGTTCTTAATGCATTCAATAAAAAATTTGGTACGTGTATATCTTATTTTCCGTTAACTTATTTTTTCAAAACGATAATTTCGCTATATCAAATTATGTCAACGATAATTATAAAACATGCCCGCCCATTGGGCGGGCTTCGAAAACTAGTATATATATATATATATATATATATATATATATATATATATATATATATATATATATATAAGATTATAATTATATATATAATCCGATAAAACACACGGGGAATCTAAATACGTTAAAATACTCAACAAATCTATTAAGGTCACAACGGGGGGAAACATTTCACTTATGCGTAAGTGAGGATCAATAAATAAGACAATGTAGCACGTTAATTAATTTAAAACGTTAAGCACGCACGCACACTATTGGATTGCACAATCCAATGATCTATTGAATAAGAATATTCAATGCTCTATTATTTTGGTCGCGAACCAAAATGCTCATTTACTGAGACTCGACATCTCATCATTTTAGGTTTCCAGTTGGAACCTCCGCTACATTGTGCTTGATCTATTTGTGCGTGTGCATTATCATCAAGGTGAGTTCATAGCCTCGCTTTTACTTTATTTTGCAAACCCCACGAGGGAGATACATGCTCTAAACTAGAACACAAGGTTTTTCATAAATGCTCGATCCTCTTGATTATTGGTACTGCCTAAGTATTTAGCCACAAGTCCCCTGATCATGAATCATTAGTCACCGCGAGTGAACGTAGATATCGTGAATAGTACTATGGGGATTAACGAACCCCGTTTCGGTTATAGAGAAATAATCGGGACGCACCATATTGAATTTCTTTAGGTAATTGGCTATTACCTCCTTTGGGGCATACTTACGTACACTGGTAATTCGATGTATGCAGTTGAGTTTTGGTTTCATGAGCTTAGCGCATAATAATCTGTGATTTTTATTATGATATTGTTAGTTTACAATGATCATGATCTTATACTTGTGTTCAACTTATTTTCAACCTATGGATTTCACTCAACATTTTTGTTGACCTTTTTAAGCATGTTATCTCAGGTATTCAGTGAAGATTGATCAAGGCGCGGAATGGGGCATGGCAAGGCTTATCTGGTGGTGTAAAAACATAAAAGTTGTCATTTCTTTCAAACTCATGATCTTTCTTTTAGGAAAAACACTTGATCTATTTACAATATTTTGTAACAAACAATGAGTTTTCGATGAATGATAACTATTTTAATAAAACGTCTCTTTCGAGTCGTTTTCTATAATTATTGACTATGATCTCCATTCAAGTAACACCCGAATTAGACTTCCGATGTCGTTAAGATTTTCGGGGGTGTTACATATATATATATATATGTGTGTGTGTGTGTGAGAGAGAAAAGTTCAAATGCTTACTCTTATTTTGATATTTATCAAAAGACAAATCTTTACCATATATCTAGTTTGATATAATGGTGAAGATTAACCTAATATTTATAGATAAACCTAAGTCCATGTTTTTTTTTCTTTCCTTTTTGTCTTTCTTTTTTATTTACATTTTTTGTCTTTTTTTTAATTCACGTTTTTTTTTTTTTTTTTTTTTTTTTTTTTTTTTTTTAACTCATGTTTAAAATAAAAAAAAACACGTTCTTTTTAATTCGCGTTTTTTTTCTCGCTTTCATATGTTTTCGTCCGTTTATACATTTTCGACCGTTTTCATACGCTTTCGTTCGTTTTCATACGTTTCCGTCCGTTTTCTTACGTTTTAGTCCATTATTCATACATTTTCGTCTATTTTCGTCAATTTTCAAACGTGTTTTTACGCTTTCATACGTTTTCATCCATTTTCATACATATTCGTCCGTTTTCTTACGTTTTTGTCCGTTTTTAAATATTTTCAGCCGTTTTGAGACGTTTTCATACGTTTATAATATCATAAGTGATTTTCTGAATATCATAAATGATTTTCTGAATATCACAAGTGATTTTCAACTAATGTTTTGTAACATGAAAATCACAAGTGATATTCAAAGTATTACAAAGTGATATCTAGAAAATCACAAGTGATATTCATAATATCACAAAGTGATATTCAGAATATAACAAAGTAATATCCAGAAAATCACAAGTGATATTTAGAATATCACAAAGTGATATGCAAAAAATCACAAGTGATATTCTGAACATCACAAAATATCATTTGTGATAGTCAGAAACGTATGAAAGATACGAAAACAGACGAATACGTATGAAACAGACGAAAACGTATGAAAGTGTAAAACCACGTCTGAAAGCGCACGAAAACGTAGGAAAATAGACGAAAATGAAAGAAATCTGATGAAAACGGATGAAAACGTATGAAAACGAACAAAAACGTATGAAAATGGGTGAAAACGTATGAAAATGGACAAAAATGAACGAAAACATATGAAAGTGTATGAAAACAGACGAAAACGCATGAAAGCGAAGGAAAAAACGCGAATTAAAAAAAAAAGACGAGTTTTAAAAAACGTGAATAAAATAAAAATGTTGAATTTATAAAAAAAATGTGTGAATAAAAAAGAAAGACAAACAGACAAGAGAAAAAAAACATGAACTTAGGTTTACCTTTTAAATTTTAGGTTAATCCCACCATTAGATCAAACTAGATGAATTGTGGGGATTTGTCCCTTGATAAGCATGGATTTGTGGGTAAGTAAAATAAAGTGCCTCTACGAGTAAATGAAAATAGTTGTAATCATAAGCAAACGATAGTTCAAATGCTTACTCTTATTTTGATGTTTATCAATGAACAAATCCCTGCCATCCATCTAGTTATATCTAATAGTGAGGATTAACCTAAAATTTAATAGATAAACCTAAATTCACGTTTTTTTTCTTGTCTTTTTGTCTTTATTTTTTATTCACATTTTTTTGTCTTTTTTTTAAATACATTTTTTTTTAAATTAAAGTTTTTCTTTTAATTCACGTTTTTTTTAATTTGCGTTTTTTTCTTCGCTTTCATACGTTTTCGTCCGTTTTCATACGTTTTCGTCTATTTTCATAAATTTTCGCCCATTTTCATACGTTTCCCCTCGTTTTCGTACGTTTTCGTCCGTTTTCATAAGTTTTCGTCCATTATTCTTAAGTTTTCGTCTGTTTTCATAAGTGTTTTTACGCTTTTGTACGTTTTCGTTTATTTTTTTTCGTTTTTGTCCTTTTTTAAATGTTTTCGGTCGTGTTCAGACGTTTTCATACGTTACTGAATATCACAAGTGATATTTTGTGATATTTAGAATATTACTTGAGTGATATTATGTGATATTCAGAATATCACTTGTGACTTTCAACTAATGTTTTGTAACATGAAAATCACAAGTGATATTCAAAATATCACAAAGTGATGTCCAGAAAATCACAAGTGATATTAATAACATCACAAAGTGACAATCAGAATATCACTTTGTGATATTCAGAGAATGAGAAAATCACAAGTGATATTCAGTTAATCACAAGTGATATTCAAAATATCACAAAGTGATATTTAGAAAATCACAAGTGATATTCTGAATATCACAGAAAATCACTTGTGATAGTTAGAAACGTATGAAAACGGACGCAAACGTAAGTAAACGGACGAATACGTATGAAAACGGACGAAAACATATGAAAGCGTAAAAACACGTCTGAAAACGGACGAAAACGTATTAAAATGGATGAAAATGAAAGAAAACTGATGAAAACGGACGAAAACGTATGAAAACGAACGAAAACAGATGAAAATGTATGAAAACAGACAAAAACGTATGAAAGCGAGGAAAAAAACACGATTTAAAAAAAACGTGAATTAAAAAAACGCGAATTTAAAAAAAACGCGGATAAAAAAACGCGAATTAAAAATAAATAAATAAATAACTTGAATAAAATAAAAAGACGTGAATTCAAAAAAAAAAGACAAAAAAAAAAAAAAAAAAAAAGAAAGACAAAAAGACAAGAAAAAAAATATGGACTTAGTTTTACCTTTTAAATCTTAGGTTAATCCCCACTATTAGATCAAAGTAGATGGATGGTGGAAATTTGTCCTTTGGTAAGCATGAATTTGTGGGTAAGCAAAATAAAGTGTCTCACATATATACACGGTAGAAACTTGATTAATTAATAAACAATTTAAAATAATATGTTTTTTCAAGTTTGACTCGTTAATTTATAGATAAATAAATATCGATTAATTAAAAACTTTTTTAGTTATTAAAAGAGGGACCCACTTCACACCATGTAACTTAAGGTGACTTGGTCACCAAATTGGGCATCGAAATCATCAACTCACGTGTAACTTTTTGGATGAACATGGTAGAAAAGGTGAGAATGACTGGTCGCAACTATTTCGATAGTCCTGACGAGGTGCCAACCTTCCTAGACGCGAATGACCAGGGTGGGTGCTCGTCCTTCCATCTCCTTTGCTTTATTAGTGTGAGCATTTCTTTTCGCCTTTGTATTTTATATAACTCTTGTTTTTGTTTGTTTCTTGCTGTGCATAGATGGATTTGTTCGGCGTTGTTCCCTTGGCAAAACCGAAGCAGGTCACTATGGGGGTGCGCCCTCTTAGAGAAGGAGAAGTCCCCATTTTGGATGCTACCGCGGGGCGCACCATGGAGATGAATCTGGAGGAATCGGGGGGTGGTTCCCCCGTTGTACTGGAGGCGACCCCTCTGCGTAGCGTGCCCAGCCCCAGGGTACACTCCCCTGGAGTGGAGCTTTCACGCACAGACGTAGCGGGGAGCGTGGGGGTCTTCGGGATAGAGCCATAGGAGGCAGGCCAAGGAGTAAAGCGCAAGAGAGCGCCTAGTGGTGATGGCGCATGCTCATCCAGGAGAAAACGTCATGTCATTCATGATGTGGAGTCGTCCTCAGATGATGTATCGCCCCTCCGTGCAACTGAGACTGCTCCCCCCAAGTAAGTATTGTCGCCGAAGCACTTGTCGCATTCCCTGTTTTATGTTATTAATTCATTTCTCTTGCGTGCAGTGTTGAAGCCATTGAGTTTACTGCTGAGCATTCTGTGGAGTCGCCCCCCAAGGCGAGTCCTGTTCGCGCTGACTCTTCTGAGCCAAAGAACCAAAGCGCTGAGCCGTTGGCATCTGGGGATGTGCCAATGGATCATCTTGTTGAGGAGCTGGTGTTGGCTGCTGCGCACCAGGCTACATTGGTTGCGCAGCTAAAGTCAAGGTATTCTGGGGAAAGTAGCCAGAGCGCGCAGAAGGATAAGCAAATTGCGCTGCTGGAGGCGCGGCTGGCCAGTGCTCAGGCTGAAGCAGAGGCAACGAGCTCCTATGCCAAAAAACTTGCTGAGGAAAAGATGTCTATGCTTACCCAAGTGAACCAGGAGCGTGCCGCATTAGAGGATTATAAGGCTACTTGCGTCTCAGCGCTTAAATATTTAGAGAATGGGAAGGACGAGCATTTCTCTCGGTTGGAGGAGTTTCGTTCAACCGTGGCTCATCAGCTGGAGAAGCAGGAGATGAAGCTACACAAGCTCACCATGAAATATGATGAAGAGCTATATCCTCAGCTGGATCCACGATTGCTGAGCGCAGGTGGCTCATTAGCCATGGTTTGCGCCTTGCTGTCCTCAACACTTTGGAATCTCGAGAGGTGACAGGCGCCTTCGGGGCTGTTGTTCAGTGCGCGTTGGCGCGTGGCAAGGTGGAGGCCATAGAAGAGCTTCATGAGAGTGGCCTGTTGACAGTGCCTGCCGCACAGGTGCCTGGGTATAATGAGCGTGCCTACGATGATATGGTCGCTGCGATGGAGAAGATGAAGCTGTTGGAGCTTCCTCAGATTTCCCAGTTGGAGCGCGACCAGGATTATCCCATAGGTTTGATTATGGAGGGGTTAACCTTGGCTCGCCACCGTTCTGATGATGCAGAGGCGCAGCCTGACTACTTTTTGAAGCCTGACGAGTCACGGCTGCAAGTGCCTATCTTTGCTCACCCACGCGATATTCTGAACCCCTTTGCGCTTGAGAAGGAAATCCCTTTGAAAGAATCTTTAGAAGCCCATGCAATGAGGCTTGCCAAGAAGAAGGGCGTGAAGGGAAAGGCCATTCTTTGTGGACTTGGCGCAGCGCATCTCTCGAGATCCGACGGGGTACCTGTTAGTGTGGCCACGGTATCGTGCCAAGATTCTGATCTGTTGAAGAAGCTTAAAGAGGCTGGGGACGCTGCGTGCCGTGTTGAGAGCTCATCTCTTAGGCGTTGTAATAGTATATAGGCTATATCATCTTTTGTAGATATCCTTTGTATGAACTTGTGGTCTATAATGAAATTTCCCTTTTTTGTTGAAGGTGTGTTGATCCATATGTTTGATCGAATGTGGTTGCGATTATAATGTTTGTACTTAGCTATTTGTCTTTGCATAAAAATGTCCTCGTTGTCTAAGAATCAAACGGTTATATAAACGCAAGTAATATATGAAGTCCATAATCGTGTATGAAAATCATGACTTAATGTACTTGAAACATAATTTCTACGTACTTGTATCATAATCGTGTATGGTGTGATATGCAGCGTACTGTAAATATCATATCAAGGAGTCAAGAGTCTTGATTCGTAGTTTGTTAAACGCGCACAGTATGCATTGTTGCGCATCCATCGTGGAATGCACATTGAACTTATTCCAACGTCTTGAGAATAAGGTGTTTAAGAAGGATGCATGATCCGATGTTGATGGGTTTGCAACCCTCTTACTCAACGAGTTATTTAGTAGGTTTACTCATCCTTTTACCATCGTGGGTTTTATTAAATGCATGCACGCCATGTAGGCAAAAGATAATATAATAACAATGTTGAGACATAAATAATATGTAAATAACAAAGTGAAATGTGTCGCGGAGTTAGCTAGAAACCGCGACGTTTTATTAATACTTGCAAGTTTTGTAAAAAGGAAAAAAGACATTTGCCTAAGTAAAACAGAATGTAAATACACGGATACTTATTGAGCAGAATGTAAAGTGTGGGGGTATCCGTGCGCTGGTCCGTAGCCGTTCCTAAAGATAACATCGTTTGAGATTGCAAATGTTCCATGTGCGTGGTAGCTCACGACCATCCATGTCACGCAGCTTGTACGCGCCCTTTCCTAATGCTTCAATGACCTCATAAGGTCCTTCCCACTTCGGTCCAAGTTTTCCTGTATCTTCTGCATGGCTCGCATCATTGGCGCGATATACAAAGTCTCCTAGTCTGAATGAGGTGCTTTGAACTTTAGCATCGTAGTATCCTTTCATTTTTGACTTAGCTCTCGCCTCACATATAGCTGCGCGTTCACACCTTTCTTCCAACAGGTCCAAGTCTATACGTTGTTCATCGTTGTTGGTTGTAACATTAACTTCGGTAGTACGAATAGTTGGCATCCCAATTTCGGCTGGTATGACGGCTTTTGTCCCATAGACAAGGGAAAAGGGAGTGCCTCCCATGCTAATTTTGATTGTCGTGCGGTGCGCCCACAAAACATGCGATAATTCCTCCACCCACCTCCCTTTATGTTTGTCTAAGCGTGCTTTAATTCCTTCACCCAGACTACGATTTGCACGCTCAACCAAACCATTCGTTTGTGGGTGTTTAACTGACGCGAAGTGCTGTGCGATATTTAGTTTCTCGCACCAATCCTTGAAAGGGTTGTCACAGAATTGTTTTCCATTTTCCGAAATGATTTCCCAGGTAATCCGAAATGACAAACGATATTATCCCAAACAAATAGTTTTACCTGATTACCTGTAATTGTCGCGACCGCCTTTGCCTCAATCCACTTAGTGAAATAGCCTATAGCCACAATAAGGAATTTCAGTCCCCCTGCTGCAATAGGGAAGGGACCTGCAATGTCGATACCCCATTTATAGAATGGCCATGGCGACGTAATAGGTGTTAGCTCCTGTTGTGGTTGGCGTGGGATGGATCTATGAACTTGGCAATCGTCACACTTTTTTATTAAATCCCGCGCGTCGCGGTGCATCGTAGGCCAGTAGTATCCTGACCGTAAGGCGCGTGCTACAACGGACCGTGGTCTTGAGTGCATACTGCATGAACCGGTGTGCATCTCTCAGAGTACGTAATCTGCTTGAAGGGGTCCGACACATCGAAGCCATAGTTGTAGAAATGAACTCCGATATAATATACCATCTCGAAGTTCAAACCTCTGTGATGTGCGACGTATTCGTCGGGCGTCCTTCTGCTCTTGGGCCAGTATGCCCCTGCTTATAAACTCGACGATGGGAGTCATCCATGTAGGACCTTGCTCCTCTATCACCGTGGATATCTCCATCTCTAAGATGGACTTGCTCTTAAGAGTCTCCACTAGTACTTGTTTTGACAGGTGTGCAAAGCTTGTGGATGCAATCTTGCTCAGTCCATCCGCCTTTCTGTTTTCCCCTCTAGGAACTTGTTTGATGGTAAACCTGTCGAAATCCTAGATTAGTGACTTGGTCTTGTCGAGGTATTGAACCATGTTTTCCTCTTTAGCCACATATTCGCCCAACACATGGTTGGATACCAACCGGGAATCCACATTTGCTTCTAGGTTGCGTATGCCCATTCGAGCTGCAATGCGTAATCCAACTATCAGGGCTTCATACTCTGCCTCGTTGTTTGTGGCTGTGAATTCAAAACGCAGTGCGTAAGTGAATTCGATTCCTTCTGGACTCATGAGGATAAGGCCTGCGCCTGACCCGTCCACGCATGAAGATCCATCCGTGAATAGGATCCATGGTTCTTGTAGTTCCGACTCGCTTTGTGAAGGTGCATCATCAGTACCTGGTTTTTCGATGATGAAATCTGCTAGTATCTGCCCCTTAACCGCAGTACGTGGTCTGTAGGAGATGTTATGCTCACCTAGCAACACACTCCACTTCTGCAGTCGTCCTGATGCGTCGGGTTTGGAGATGACTTGCTTGATAGGTTGGTCTGTGATCACCGCTATTGGGTGCGCCTGGAAGTACGTGCGCAGCTGATGAGTGTCTAAATACTCATCATTTTTGTACCAATTAAACTGCAAAAACATCTGAAAACACTCAGAAATGCATCAAAATGATAAAAATATCACAAATAAGTGTTTTATGTGTTTTAAATGCAAAAATATCAAAATCTGGTGAAAAACGTATCAAGTTTGCATAATTGGCAACTTTAGTCCCCCAAGTTTCAAAAGTTATCAGAAACAGTCCCTGGTAAATTTAAATAAAGAAAAATATCATTTTAAGTCCTTAGGGATTCATGAGTTGTCAAAATTGGTCCTTAAAATCAAAAATTGCAAAATTACAACTTTAGTCCCTCAAGTTTTGAAATTGTCACAAATGGTCCTTTGCAAATTTGAAAATGTCAAAAATAGTCCTTGCACTATTGAAACTTGTCAAAAGTGACCCTTGTGTGAACTTTGGTATATTGGCAGAAATGGTCCTTCAAGAATTGGAAAATTGCATTTTGGTCCTTATCATAGCTAAAACCAAGCCCTGTCAAAATACCTTTAGACCCCTGCCATATATACCATTTGGACCCTTGACCCTTTCATTTTGAACCCCTGGTCAAACAAAGTCAAAAGCTGCAAACCCCGCCCACCTTATCCCCTTCTTCCCCACTTGACTGCAACTCAGGCAACCTCTCCCATCACCTTTCCCTCCCCCTCATCATCACCTCTACCCACCTTTCCCACCACAATTAATGCCACCCCCCTAGTTGCAAAAATCAGAGCCTACAAGTCAAACCAGTTCTTCCCGCCAAAAAACGTGGACGGCCTAGATTACTCAAAACTCATCCATTGGCCAAGATTATTAGTGGGATTTGCTCAGAAGGACACGTGGAAGCTTTTTGGTGCATAAAAGAGGAAGAGAGGCAAGAGAAGAAAGTAGTACTTAGTTTTTTAATTTTATGTATGTCGTATTTTATTTTTATGTCTTTAATTAAGCTTTAAACTGTAATCTTTGGTTTCATTGTATCAAATTAAGTTGTTTAAGTGTATTCAAACTATTATCAAGTATCAATTCAAGTTTTTATTCACATTTCATATTTTATGCTTACTGTTGCAAATTTCCATTTCAAAATCTCATACCCAAGCTTCAAATAGCTTATTTCTCAGTTTAAACAAGCTTACATAAGCTTATTATAGCTTTTTGTAAGCTCACATTTAA
This sequence comes from Chrysanthemum seticuspe, assembly GCA_019973895.1. Classification (NCBI taxonomy): domain Eukaryota; kingdom Viridiplantae; phylum Streptophyta; class Magnoliopsida; order Asterales; family Asteraceae; genus Chrysanthemum; species Chrysanthemum seticuspe. The sequence continues at coordinate 166,113,904 of BPTQ01000002.1, forward strand.
GTTTCAAGCAAAGTTGGATTTTGGTCAATGAAAGTCAACTGAATCATCATTGGGCAATGGAAATGGAATTGGGTGATGCAGTGCTTGGATTTGGGTTGGAATTAGATTAGAATAATGGTATTGGGTCTGGTTTAAACTGCAATCATAGCTGGGACACTTGTGAGTTTTGTTTACCTCATTTTCATTTTTAGTTCAATTTGCAGTTTGTGCTTGTATTTGTATTTGTGGTCATCAAATAAGTTTAAACCTGTTTAATTAGTAGTAACTAGTGTAAGTAATCTCAGTTTAAGTAGGAATATTAGCTAAATCAGTCATGAGCTTAGTTTAAAAAGCAAAATCTGTCTCTAAAGTGGTGTTTGGATCAGTGGTTTACAAGAGCTTACGCTCTTGTCTGTGCTTGATACCTGTCTATTCAGTCTTAACTAAGTCCATTTGTATCATTTCTGTCTTAATATTGTCTCTGCACAAGCTCAAAGTCAAAGTTACTTAGGATCTGTCTTAAAGTACTTAACTGATGGAATTTTGTTAAGTCAAAGGTTTGTTTTGTGTTTAGGTATCATTAGCTTAGGTTGCATTAGTCTTGGTTTAACATAAAACATCATATTCAGTCATTAAATCAAGATTAAAGTTCATAAAAGTCAAAGTTATCAAATCTGTCAAAAAGTCAAAACTTGAAAAACCAGTTTTTCACCCAACTAGACTGATTTTTAATAGATTTATTACTGGTTCAATTTAAGTGAAACTTTGGGTGTTAAAACTTCAGTTGGTCAAGTATCTTATTATGAATTTTGTAGATTTTTAGGAATTTTGAATAAGCTCTAAAATAGCTTATCAAAAAGGCTAAAAATGCCCTGTTCACAAACTCAGTAAACACTGAGTTTGCACAGGTTTGTGCAGGCTTCTCAACAAGCTCATAAGAGCTTGTCCAGGTCTGATTTTTGGTTTTTAAGCTCTTAGCCAGGTCTTCTTGAGGTCCCAACATCTGGTTTTTGTTTCTCAGCTTATTAGGTAGCTTATTTTCTAGTCATAACTTAGTAGTAAAATATGTTATTTAGCACTTCAACTTAAAACATCAAATCTGTGCATCTTGTATTTCAGAGGTTAAGACTTGTTGTAATAAGTTGTTTTAGAGTAATTTTAGCAAAACTTAGCTTCTGTAACAATTTGGTTCTCAGTTGGACCCTTTGGCTTATTCAAAGTGCTTATTACATAAGCACTTGCATGGCAGTTTCAATTTCCTCCACATAAGCCACTGTTTTTCTATTTTTCTTAGATTCAGCATATTAAATTAGACTTTTCCTGAATTTTTCATATTTTTCTAGGTCAGTTTGCTATTTTTCTTAATTAAAAACAGTTTTTAGGCCATTTTAATTAGCTTTTAATACAATTAATTCAGAAAAACTTCAAAAAAATAAGTTTTCATTTTTCTTAGCTTAAGATAAATATAAAAAGTAAAAAAATTATTTTTCCAGATTTTTCATAGTTAAATTTGTAATTTTTAGTAATTTAATTAGTTTTAAATAGTTTAAAATTCATAAAAAATAGAAAAATAATCAGAAAAATATAAAAATAGTTTTGAAAATTCTCTTTTGTTATTTTAGATTTTTCCAAGTCATAATTTTATTTTTCTAGCTTTATTTCATATTTTCTTGTATTTTAGGCTATTATTAAATAGTTAAAAATAGTTTTTAATTAATAATAATTAATTAAATAGTTATAAAAATAATTTTCTTTTTATTAAAATTTTCTCTTATCATTAGGTTTGTAAAAATATCATTTTCATATTTTTAGGATTAATATTGCTTCAGTTTCACATTTTCTTGTGTACGTCACGTAGTTTTTAATTTCAGTTTTATAAAAGAAAAATCAAAAACATCAGTTTAAAAATAGTGATAGCGTTTATTTAATATAGTTTATCTTTTTAATTTTCTTTAATTTGCATTTAAGCCCCTGTAATTTATAAAACTTTTCTTTAGGTATAAATAAATCAAAAACCTTTCTGATCACTATCCTTAGTGATTATTCGACATCTGATTGTGTTAAACACCATTCATCCTCCGTGGGACTTAACGACCCAGGAATCCACTATATTCCTCTGATCTTAATTGCATTAGTGTTTGAACTGTTTTAAGTTTCTTACGGTTGGCCATTCACAAGTGGCTAGCTTGTGTGAGATAACTTGACGGTTCGGGACCAATCAAATTTTGGCGCCGCTGCCGGGGAGGCTGTAAGCGTGTCCTAAGCATTTTCAGACCCGTACTTGCACATATACCACCTTTTGTAAACAGTTTTTTGTAAAGTTATCATAAATCAAAAAGTTCATTAACACTTTTCCTAAAGTGTTAAAAACACCAAACAAAATATAAAACAACAAAACAATCGTAACGTTTTCTAGCTTGTGTTTCTTTTAAGGTGATTCTTAAAGAAATACGATTTGGTAAAACGAGACGATACCAAAAATATTGTCCAAAAGTTTTTAAACCAACAGCACAAATCTATACCTACGTCTTTTCAGTGGTACTTAATATATACATAAAAATCAACCACCGCAAATCAAGGCAGTACACCTACTAACTGGGGGTGTGACCATAATAAGTTCCCGAACAACAGATTTAAAACTTGCCTTTGTGTCCTTGTGATTTGGTGTACCTTTTTCAAAGAAGCCATTTCATTTGTGATTATTGGTTAAGTTCACTTGTCGTTTTGCCTCGCCTTTGTTTTGAAAATTGATTTTTATACTTAGTGCATGCGCACTCGTTCTTCCAGTTCTACAAGTCCACTTTCTGAGCTTGCAAATATTCCTCGTAGACGTAGAGGACGTTCTGCTCCTTCAGCCGTGACTGAGGAACGTCTACCACCACCACCCCCTGCCATAATGGCAGAAGACAAGCCGATGAATGAGCTTCTCCAAGCACCTATCGAGGGTTACGGAGATGCTATTGTTGTCCCAGCCATCGTGGCTGATACTTTCGAGCTCAAAACCGGGTTGCTTAATCTTGTAACCCAAAGCCAATTCTATGGTTTTGAGCGGGATGATCCTCATGCACACATTCGATGGTTTAATAAGATTGCATCTACCATCAAATACAAGAATGTCCCACATGAAGCAATTAAGCTTCTTCTGTTCCCATTTTCTCTAGAGGGACAAGCCCGGAATTGGCTTGAGAAACAACCCCCTCGTTCCATTGAGACATGGGAAGATCTAGTCACAAAGTTTGTTAACGAATTCTATCCTCCATCCCGAACTACAAGTCTTAAGAATGAGATAATGAAATTCTCTCAAAGATTTGATGAATCATTCGGGGAGGCATGGGATCGTTACAAAGAATTGCTCCGTAAGTGTCCGCATCATGGTTTTACCGAGTTAATGCAAATGGATACTTTCTACATTGGTCTGAACCAGACTAACCAAGACTCTCTAAATGCCTCCGCGGGAGGTAATTTCTTGAGCAAGACCACAAAAGAAGCCTTGCAAATCATTGAAAACAAGTCCCAGGTCCGTCCTTTCCGCACAAAGACATATCAGACTCAGTCTAATGCTGGACCTTCTACTTCATCTCCTGTGAGTAAATCTAGCACCGATGCTAAGATTGACAAACTCACGGATATTGTTCAGGCTTTGGTTCTTGCTAACCAAAAGAAAGTCACTTTCACACAAACACCATCACATGGTGAAGTGAAGAAAGTCGAAGTTTGTGTTACTTGTGGTGGTCCTCATGCATACTACAACTGTACTGCCACCGATGGTAGTCCGTTTGAAGCTAATGCTGTAGCCGGTACTTCAAATCAAGGAGGTAATCAATACCGTCCTCAAAATGAACCAAACTACCGTGCTAACACTTATCAGGCACCACCCGGTTTTAACCAGAATCCTAACCGGAATCAGAACCAACCTAGAATGAACCAAGGTTATCAAAACCAAGGTAATTTCTATTCCGGACCAAATCAAGGTTTCCAACATCAAGGAAATCTTAATCAAAACACTTTCAATCGAGGGAATCAATTTCAGGGAAATATGAATCCTAATCAAGGGAATTTTGGCTATAATCAGAACATACGGCCTCAAATTATCCCTCCACCTCCTGTATCAACATCTGATGAGCTTTTAAAGCAATTCATGAAGTCTCAAGAGGAGACAAACAGGTTGTTGGTCAGTCAGATCGCTGAATTAAAGAAGTCTTTAAATGATCAACCCTCGGGCTCAGGTACTTTACCTAGCAACACGATCGCTAACCCGAGGGAAGATGCAAAGGCGATCACAACCAGAAGTGGTGTTTCATACAATGGACCCGCTATTCCTACTACCTCTTCTTCTTCTATCCCGAAGGTAGTGGAAAGTGAACCTGAGGCAACAAAGGACAAGGAACTTCCTACTAATAACGGAGGTACCAACGATGTCCATCCTCAAGTTGTCCAGAAACCCAAATCCAATCCAGGAGTTGTTTTTGAACCTCCTGTAGCTCCCGTTGAAAACCACAAATCCAAATCTTCTATTCCTTACCCATCACGTTTGAATGAGCAAAAGCTCCGCGAAAAAGCCAGTCATCAAATGGACAAATTTTTTCAAATTTTCCAAGAACTACATTTTGACATAAGCTTTGAGAATGCTATCATGTTGATGCCCAAGTTTGCATCGACTCTCAAACACATGTTAAGCAACAAGGAAAAGCTGTTTGAAATGGCTAAAACTCCTCTGAACGAGAACTGCTCTGCAGTTATCTTGAAGAAGCTTCCCGAAAAGCTTGGAGTTCCTGGAAAATTTCTCTTACCTTGTGTATTTCCAGGAATGGTTGAATGCTTTGCCTTAGCCGATCTTGGTGCAAGCATTAACCTGATGCCTCATTCAGTATGGAAGAAACTTTCTCTTCCGGACCTTACTCCTACATGCATGACTCTCGAGCTTGCAGATCGTACAATATCCCGTCCACTTGGAATTGCCGAGGACGTATTTGTGAAAGTAGGAAAGTTCCATTTTCCAGCTGACTTTGTAGTTGTTGATTTTGATGCTGATCCACGAGTTCCTCTCATTGTTGGAAGAGGATTCCTGAGAACGGGTCGTGCTCTCATTGATGTATTTGAGCAAGAAATCACATTACGTGTTGGTAATGAAGCTGTCACCTTTAACCTTGATCAAACTTCGAGGTACTCCGCAAATTATGATTCTGAGTCGGTTAACCGAATAGATATCATTGATGTTGCTTCTGAAGAGTACTCTCAAGAAGTTCTTGGTTATTCTCATAATTCTGTGAGTGAGGATCCCACCACATCTTCTCAACCTATCATAGCCAATTCTACACCTTCTCTCACTCCGTTTGAGGGAAGCGACTTCATCTTGGAAGAGATTGAAGCATACTTGGCTAGTGATTCTGTTCCATGGGAAATTGATCACGCTCCAATTGACATCGAGGGGGACATACTTCTCATTGAGAAATTGCTTAAAGATGATCACTCATCAACCCCTCACACTAGTGATAGAATTCCAGAAGAGATTAATCACCATGAGATTAATCCGAAGGGAGATATTCTTATTCTTGAGAAGGTGTTAAATCAGGACACTTCTCCTCCACTCCCTCCCGTCGAGCTTCATAACAAGGAAGTCAAGTCAGTTGAGAAAACTGAAGAATTTCCTGAAGTCGAACTTAAGGACTTACCACCTCATCTCGAGTATGCATTTCTTGAGGGTGATGATAAATTACCTGTCATTATTGCTCGAGATTTGAGTAAAGATGAAAAGACTGCTCTCATAAAGGTCTTGAAGTCACACAAGCAAGCAATTGCTTGGAAACTCTCCGACATTAAGGGTATCAACCCTGAGTTTTGTACTCACAAAATCTTGATGGAGGATGACTTCAAGCCAGCAGTTCAACATCAGAGAAGGGTGAATCCAAAAATCCATGATGTTATCAAACAGGAGGTTATCAAACTTCTTGATGCAGGATTGATTTACCCAATCTCAGATAGTCCTTGGGTTAGCCCAATTCATTGTGTTCCTAAAAAGGGTGGCATAACTGTTGTCACAAATGAAGATAACGAGTTAATTCCAACTCGGCTGGTTACGGGATGGCGTGTATGTATTGACTATCGTAAGTTGAATGACGCCACCCGTAAAGACCATTTTCCTCTACCCTTCATGGACCAAATGCTTGAGAGATTAGCAGGGAATGAGTACTATTGTTTCCTTGATGGTTTCTCGGGTTACTTTCAGATCCCCATTGATCCACAGGATCAAGAGAAGACCACATTCACCTGCCCATACGGAACTTTCGCCTACAGACGTATGCCTTTTGGCTTATGTAACGCTCCTGGCACGTTCCAACGATGTATGATGGCCATATTCCACGACATGATCGGGGAAACAATGGAGGTGTTTATGGATGACTTCTCGGTCATTGGGGACTCGTTTCAAACATGTCTCTCCCATCTAGATAAAATGCTAAAACGGTGTGAAGACACCAATCTTTGTCTAAATTGGGAGAAGAGCCACTTTATGGTCAAAGAAGGCATAGTCCTTGGCTATAAAATTTTAAAAAATGGGATTGAGGTAGATAGAGCAAAAGTCGATGTTATTGCTAAACTGCCTCATCCTACTACCGTCAAAGGTATTAGGAGTTTTTTAGGTCATGCCGGTTTCTATCGTAGATTCATACAAGATTTCTCTAAAATTGCTCGGCCTATGACCCATCTTCTTGAAAAAGATGCTCCTTTTATCTTCTCACCTGAGTGCATCGAAGCTTTTGAAACATTAAAGAAAAAGCTTACTGAAGCACCCATTCTCGTTGCTCCCGACTGGGACTTACCTTTTGAGCTCATGTGCGATGCAAGTGATTTTGCTATCGGTGCAGTCTTAGGGCAACGTAGAGCTAAGCATTTTCAGCCTATCCACTACGCAAGTAAAACTATGACTGAAGCTCAAACTCATTACACCACCACAGAAAAAGAACTACTAGCTGTGGTGTATGCGTTTGAGAAGTTTCGGCCATACTTAATCTTAACCAACTGTGTAGTGTATACGGATCACTCGGCTCTCAAATATCTCTTTGCAAAACAAGATGCAAAGCCGAGATTGCTCCGTTGGGTTCTCCTCCTCCAGGAATTTGATATCATTATACGTGATAAAAAAGGAGCTGAGAACCTGGCTGCTGATCATCTGTCCCGATTAGAGAACCCTCACCAAGATGTTTTCGAGAAAAAGGAAATAAATGAAACATTTCCTCTCGAGACACTCAATGCGGTTTCTTTTCGTGGAAACTCTACTACCCCATGGTTTGCTGACTTCGCAAATTACCATGCGGGTAACTTCATAGTGAAAGGGATGTCAACCCAGCAGAAGAACAAATTCTTCAAAGATGTTAAACATTACTTCTGGGACGACCCCTACTTATTCAAAATCAGTGCGGATCAAGTCATCCGACGGTGTGTTTATGGACAAGAAGCTCTTGACATTCTCAAAGCTTGCCATGCTGGACCGACTGAGGGCCATCATAGTCCAAACTACACCGCCAAAAAGGTGTTTGATTCCGGGTTTTATTGGCCCACTATCTATAAGGATGCCCACGAATTTGTCAAAGCCTGTGACGCTTGTCAACGTCATGGAAATATCTCTCAAAGAAATGAAATGCCACAAAATGCCATTCAAGTTTGTGAGATATTTGACATTTGGGGTATTGACTTTATGGGGCCATTTCCATCATCTCGAGGAAACAAATACATACTCGTGGCCGTTGACTATTTGTCAAAATGGGTTGAAGCTAAGGCTTTGCCTACCAACGATGCCCGAGTTGTTGTGAAATTCTTGAAATCTCTTTTTGCTAGGTTTGGAACTCCACGATCTATAATCAGTGATCGTGGTACGCATTTCTGCAATGACCAGTTTGATAGAGTCATGCAAAAGTATGGTGTAACCCACCGTCTCTCTACTGCGTACCACCCACAAACAAGTGGGCAAGTGGAAGTTTCCATCCGAGGGATTAAAAGAATTCTGGAGAGGACAGTAGGTGAAAACCGTGCCTCTTGGTCGGATAAGCTAGATGATGCACTCTAGGCCTTCCGTACAGCTTATAAAACACCCATCGGGTGTACTCCATACAAGCTTGTATACGGAAAGGCGTGTCATCTGCCGGTTGAGCTTGAGCACAAGGCATATTGGGCCTTGAAACATGCAAACTTCGATATTCAGACAGCTGGTGATCACAGAAAAGTTCAAATGAATGAATTAAATGAACTCCGTGATCAAGCATACGAGAACTCTTTGATCTACAAAGAAAAGACAAAGAAGATTCATGACTCTAAAATAAAGAACCGCGTTTTCAACGTTGGTGATCGAGTCCTTCTTTTCAATTCAAGATTGAAGATTTTCTCGGGAAAGCTTAAGTCCCGTTGGTCTGGTCCATTTACTATCACTAAGGTTTATCCTTATAGCACCATTGAGTTATCTCAGCCCGATGGTCCAAATTTTAAAGTGAATGGTCATCGATTGAAGCACTATTTTGGAGAGGACATTCCTCCTGTGATTGTCCTGGATCTACAAACTTTCCCCATGAACCAATGAATGCGGGGATCGAGTCAAGCTAGCGACTCGGGAATCAAAAACAGTAGCATGCTACATGGGTTTTCACCCGTGTGTACCACCCTAGTGTGGGGGAGTTGCCCCCCGCTGTTGTATATAAAAGTTTCAAAAAAAAAAAAAAAAAAAAAATCTTGCTAAATAATGGCCGTAATATTTCCCTTTTACGTTCTATGTTTCGGCATAACCGCCAGTGCTTTGAATATTGAGGGCAATATTCATTTCTAGTGTGGGGGGGGGGGAATTCTCACGAATTTTATCATGTAATTATACCGCCCAATTCCCCCATTTTTGGCCAATTTTTTTTTGGAGTAAGTGTTTTTCACTTACTCATCTTATGGTTATCAGTCCGCCTTGTCTAATAAACAAAAGGATTGGCTAATCCAGGAGCAAACGGCTCTTGGTAAAGATATATCAAATCCGTTGACGGCTTGCAATTTGCCCAAAATTGTATGGTATTCAGCTCACCATATCCTTAAAAGTGAAGAGTTGGCTAGCCCGCAAGTTTATGGCTTGTGGTAAAGGCAGTTGGAAAACCATAATTGGTAATCAGCTCACCAAAGATATTTTATCTAAGAGTTGGCTAGTCCAGAAGCAAACGGCTTCTGGTAAAGACAAATCAAATCCGTTGAAAGCTGGTGATTTGCTCAAAATCATTTGGTTATCAGTGTACCAAGGTTCTTACTTGAACTGAAACATTTGGCTACTCCAGAAGTAATGGCTTTTGGTAAAGAGATGAAAATCCATTAATTTTTCTCAAAACATTGCTAGGGACTAGCAATATCTTAGTGTGGGGGATTGATGAGTGTCTAAATACTCATCATTTTTGTACCAATTAAACTGCAAAAACATCTGAAAACACTCAGAAATGCATCAAAATGATAAAAATATCACAAATAAGTGTTTTATGTGTTTTAAATGCAAAAATATCAAAATCTGGTGAAAAACGTATCAAGTTTGCATAATTGGCAACTTTAGTCCCCCAAGTTTCAAAAGTTGTCAGAAACAGTCCCTGGTAAATCTAAATAAAGAAAAATATCATTTTAAGTCCTTAGGGATTCATGAGTTGTCAAAATTGGTCCTTAAAATCAAAAATTGCAAAATTACAACTTTAGTCCCTCAAGTTTTGAAATTGTCACAAATGGTCCTTTGAAAATTTGAAAATGTCAAAAATAGTCCTTGCACTATTGAAACTTGTCAAAAGAGACCCTTGTGTGAACTTTGGTATATTGGCAGAAATGGTCCTTCAAGAATTGGAAAATTGCATTTTGGTCCTTATCATAGCTAAAACCAAGCCCTGTCAAAATACCTTTAGACCCCTGCCATATATACCATTTGGACCCTTGACCCTTTCATTTTGAACCCCTGGTCAAACAAAGTCAAAAGCTGCAAACCCCGCTCACCTTATCCCCTTCTTCCCCACTTGACTGCAACTCAGGCAACCTCTCCCATCACCTTTCCCTCCCCCTCATCATCACCTCTACCCACCTTTCCCACCACAATTAATGCCACCCCCCTAGTTGCAAAAATCAGAGCCTACAAGTCAAACCAGTTCTTCCCGCCAAAAAACGTGGACGGCCTAGATTACTCAAAACTCATCCATTGGCCAAGATTATTAGTGGGATTTGCTCAGAAGGACACGTGGAAGCTTTTTGGTGCATAAAAGAGGAAGAGAGGCAAGAGAAGAAAGTAGTACTTAGTTTTTTAATTTTATGTATGTCGTATTTTATTTTTATGTCTTTAATTAAGCTTTAAACTGTAATCTTTGGTTTCATTGTATCAAATTAAGTTGTTTAAGTGTATTCAAACTATTATCAAGTATCAATTCAAGTTTTTATTCACATTTCATATTTTATGCTTACTGTTGCAAATTTCCATTTCAAAATCTCATACCCAAGCTTCAAATAGCTTATTTCTCAGTTTAAACAAGCTTACATAAGCTTATTATAGCTTTTTGTAAGCTCACATTTAAGTTTCAAGCAAAGTTGGATTTTGGTCAATGAAAGTCAACTGAATCATCATTGGGCAATGGAAATGGAATTGGGTGATGCAGTGCTTGGATTTGGGTTGGAATTAGATTAGAATAATGGTATCGGGTCTGGTTTAAACTGCAATCATAGCTGGGACACTTGTGAGTTTTGTTTACCTCATTTTCATTTTTAGTTCAATTTGCAGTTTGTGCTTGTATTTGTATTTGTGGTCATCAAATAAGTTTAAACCTGTTTAATTAGTAGTAACTAGTGTAAGTAATCTCAGTTTAAGTAGGAATATTAGCTAAATCAGTCATGAGCTTAGTTTAAAAAGCAAAATCTGTCTCTAAAGTGGTGTTTGGATCAGTGGTTTACAAGAGCTTAAGCTCTTGTCTGTGCTTGATACCTGTCTATTCAGTCTCAACTAAGTCCATTTGTATCATTTCTGTCTTAATATTGTCTCTGCACAAGCTCAAAGTCAAAGTTACTTAGGATCTGTCTTAAAGTACTTAACTGATGGAATTTTGTTAAGTCAAAGGTTTGTTTTGTGTTTAGGTATCATTAGCTTAGGTTGCATTAGTCTTGGTTTAACATAAAACATCATATTCAGTCATTAAATCAAGATTAAAGTTCATAAAAGTCAAAGTTATCAAATCTGTCAAAAAGTCAAAACTTGAAAAACCAGTTTTTCACCCAACTAGACTGATTTTTAATAGATTTATTACTGGTTCAATTTAAGTGAAACTTTGGGTGTTAAAACTTCAGTTGGTCAAGTATCTTATTATGAATTTTGTAGATTTTTAGGAATTTTGAATAAGCTCTAAAATAGCTTATCAAAAAGGCTAAAAATGCCCTGTTCCCAAACTCAGTAAACACTGAGTTTGCACAGGGTTGTGCAGGCTTCTCAACAAGCTCATAAGAGCTTGTCCAGGTCTGATTTTTGGTTTTTAAGCTCTTAGCCAGGTCTTCTTGAGGTCCCAACATCTGGTTTTTGTTTCTCAACTTATTAGGTAGCTTATTTTCTAGTCATAACTTAGTAGTAAAATCTGTTATTTAGCCCTTAAACTTAAAACATCAAATATGTGCATCTTGTATTTCAGAGGTTAAGACTTGTTGTAATAAGTTGTTTTAGAGTAATTTTAGCAAAACTTAGCTTCTGTAACAATTTGGTTCTCAGTTGGACCCTTTGGCTTATTCAAAGTGCTTATTACATAAGCACTTGCATGGCAGTTTCAATTTCCTCCACATAAGCCACTGTTTTTCTATTTTTCTTAGATTCAGCATATTAAATTAGACTTTTCCTGAATTTTTCATATTTTTCTAGGTCAGTTTGCTATTTTTCTTAATTAAAAACAGTTTTTAGGCCATTTTAATTAGCTTTTAATACAATTAATTCAGAAAAACTTCAAAAAAATAAGTTTTCATTTTTCTTAGGTTAAGATAAATATAAAAAGTAAAAACATTATTTTTCCAGATTTTTCATAGTTTAATTTGTAATCTTTAGTAATTTAATTAGTTTTAAATAGTTTAAAATTCATAAAAAATAGAAAAATAATCAAAAAAATATAAAAATAGTTTTGAAAATTCTCTTTTGTTATTTTAGATTTTTCCAAGTCATAATTTTATTTTTCTAGCTTTATTTCATATTTTCTTGTATTTTAGGCTATTATTAAATAGTTAAAATTAGTTTTTAATTAATAATAATTAATTAAATAGTTATAAAAATAATTTTCTTTTTCTTAAAATTTTCTCTTATCATTAGGTTTGTAAAAATATCAATTTCATATTTTTAGGATTAATATTGCTTCAGTTTCACATTTTCTTGTGTACGTCACGTAGTTTTTAATTTCAGTTTTATAAAAGAAAAATCAAAAACATCAGTTTAAAAATAGTGATAGCGTTTATTTAATATAGTTTATCTTTTTAATTTTCTTTAATTTGCATTTAAGCCCCTGTAATTTATAAAACTTTTCTATAGGTATAAATAAATCAAAAACCTTTCTGATCACTATCCTTAGTGATTATTCGACATCTGATTGTGTTAAACACCATTCATCCTCCGTGGGACTTAACGACCCAGGAATCCACTATATTCCTCTGATCTTAATTGCATTAGTGTTTGAACTGTTTTAAGTTTCTTACGGTTGGCCATTCACAAGTGGCTAGCTTGTGTGAGATAACTTGACGGTTCGGGACCAATCAGCAGCCTTTTGGTGGCGAATACTAATGCCAAGACCAACTTCTCCATTGCGCTATAGTTAACCTCTGTTTTCTTGAGTGCTTTGCTTACAAAATATACCGGTGTTTGTACTGAATTCCTGTCCGTCAGTAGCACCGCGCTGACTGCTCCATGAGTCGCAGATAAGTACATAATTTATTCTTCCCCTGGGCGGGGCGCGAATAGCATGGGGAGCGCTGCTATGTGTTGTTTAAGCTGTATAAAAGCTTCTTCTGCTTCCGTAGTCTAGCGAAAGTCTCCCTTTTTTGTACACTTCTTGAGTGTTTTGAAGAGGGGGAGTGACTTATCTGCTGATTTGGACAAGAATCTGTTCAAGCCGGCTAATTTTCCATTCAGGGACTGGACTTCCTTCAACGTGTGCGGTGAAGGAAGTTGGATGACAGCCTTCGTTTTTTCTGGACACGGTTTAATGCCATCGGTCTATCAAATATTCAAGGAACATGCCTTCTGTAGCGCCAAAGGTGCATTTCTTAGGATTTAACTTCATGTTGATCTCTCGTAGTGTCTTAAATGTTTCCTCAATGTCGCGCACCAACTCGTCCTCAGTATGGCTTTTTATGACAAGGTCGTCAACATATACCTCTAGGTTGCGGCCCAACTGTTTTTCAAATGCATTATCTACCAATCGCTGGTAGGTGGCGCCTGCATTCTTCAAGCCAAAGGGCATCTTTGTATAACAATAGACGCCTTGGCATGTATAGAAGGCCATTTTTTCCTCTTCTTCTTTAGCCATTTGGATTTGGTGGAACCCTTTGTATGTGTCTAAGAAACATTTAAGTGGGTATCCGCACAAAGATTCTACCTTCCAATCTATCTCTGGTAGTGGGTAGCAGTCTTGTGGACATGCTTTGTTGAGATCTGTGAATTCCACGCACATCCGCCAACTACCATCGCTCTTTTTGACCATCACTGGGTTGGAAAGCCAGTCATGGTAATAGACTTCTCGCATAATACCTGCATCCTCAAGTTTGTGTACTTCCTCCAGAGTGGCTTTTGCGCGCTCTGGAGCCTGGCCGCGCTTCTTCTGTCGTACTGGGGAGTATCCTTGTCGGATTTTCAACTTGTGTTCTGTAATCGAACGTGGCACCCCAGTCATGTGCTTTGGTTCCCATGCAAAGGTATCCAGATTCCTTTGCAAGAGTGCGCACACGGCCGTCCTGCCTTTATCAGACAGCGATCCCCCGATCGGTACTTCTTGCTCTGGGTAATCAGGATGAATTGAGACCCTCAGGTTTGATACTTTAGTTTCGCTCTGTTCTGGGATGTGTGCTGTCTCACATGTAATCGTGTTATATTCTCCAGGTGGTACGGTGGTATTGTAGAGAGTAACAATGCCCCCCTCCACCGGGAACTTTAGCATCCCATGTGCTGTAGACGGTACCGCGCGCATGGCTGATATCCCTGGCCTTCCAATAATGCCATTGTATGACGAAGGTGATCTGATCACCATAAAGTTCATCCGGGCTGTCGTAGAATGTTCCTTATTACCAACGTTGATTAGTAGGCGTAGTTGCCCCATGGGCCATATCTTTTCTCCTGTGAAACCAGTCAATGACGTCCTGGCCGGGCTTAACTGACTTCGTATCTCAGGTCGCAGTCGCTTGAAACAATGTTCATACATTATATCTGCGAATGCTCCTCCATCAACATACATGCGGTGGATATCGTGACCCCCTGCATTAATTTCGATGGTAAGAGGTTCTACCCCTGCGTTGTCCGCAGCCAAGGTGGGGAAAGAAATTTCACTTCCACAGGAAAACTTTTGGCTGACCTTCTGCCTAATCTTTCGCTGCCATGATTGTATCATTGTAACATATTGGATTTCACAAACACACTAAATCATAAGCACTTGTGATACGTGCTTAGAAGTCAAGACAAGAAGCATTAGTGAAAGGTGCTTAGAAGTCAAGACTTGAAGCATTAGTGAAAGGTGCTTTGAAGTGAAGACACAAGACATTAGTGAAAGGTGTCTTGTAGATCTAGCCAAAGGCATTAACGAAAGGTGCCTTAGATGTACATTCGATATGGTGTGTTTCAATGTACTAGATAGACTAGCATTAGATCCAAGGATATTGATGTCCTTGATGATGTTGTAAAGGAGTAGATCTCCTTTGGGATTAGTCGTTGGTGTAGTGTGGTAGTAGTTCCTCCATTGCAATGGAACTAGGTGCTTAGCCTAGTACCTAATAAAGGGTAGGCGACGTTGTAAAGGTGTTGTTCACCTTGGTGTGAAAGAACTAGGTACTTAGCCTAGTACCTTATAAAGGGTAGGCGACGTTGTGTAGGTTTGGTTCACCTTGGAGTGAAAGAACCCGGTGGTTAGCCTAGCACCGGAAAAAGGGTAGGCGACATTGTGAAGGCTTCTCCGCCATAAGGAGATTGGTGTAGTGTTTACGAACTCTCGAGTAGGTGACTCGGGGAGTGGAGTAGGGCAAGGAAGGTGTCCTTGTAGCCGAACCACTATAAATACTCGCGTTGTGGTTTTGTGCTTCTTACTCTTATCTTTTCATTACATATCTTTATATGCTTGTTTATCAACATCCAACACACACAACCAAATAGATTGACATAAGTCGATCTAAATAGTTTAAAAGGAAGTTTTAATTGGTAAAACTATTCAACCCCCCCTTCTAGTTTTCCACAATTGGCATCAGAGCTTCGTTACCAAGTTTCTTGAAGTATATAGTACTTTACAAACTTAATACGATCCGTGGTTAATTAAAAACTACAAAGAAGGTTTTTCATAAAAACAAACACCGTGTCTTTTAAAACTATATGTTTGGATGTTGATTCGATAACAACATTTTTTTATATATATATATTTTTAATTGCACTAATCTTCTTTGTCATGTTGATTAGTCAAAGCTCATACCCACCAAGCTTTAGGAGTCGCTTGGTAACAAGAATACCTTCCTTAAGAAGGTATCTTAAACGTAAAGGAGCGGGAATAGTCTAAGTGACATTTGCTGTGTCATTTGTAAAGACATTCCTAAGTGCGCTAGAGGTATGATTTTCTTTTTACTTTGCTTGATAATTAAGTATACCTATTTAGGTATTTCTATGATTATCTTTTGTGCAAATTACATGTTTTACATGAAGCTTCATTAGGAAGCCTTTTTCTTTCATACGTGTCTTATTTTTCATCTGAAATCGTGATATATAAAACTTATGTTTTGTTTTCTTTTAATCCAATAATAAAACAAAACACGAATTTCAAAAATTCCTCCTTCCCTATAAAAACTCCCACCGTCGACCAATCTATCAAACCCTCACTTTTTCAAATCTTCCAATTTCAAAAATTTCCTCTCACTCATAAACTTCATCTTCCTCCTCATTCCATCTCAACCGAAACCAAGAAGATCCGTCATCAACATGGTTTACATCGCACTCGTGCTCATCGCCTTAACACTCATCGCACTTGTGTTCCCTATGATGAAGTTCACATATGGAGACATTTACTTTGTGTTGTTATTCTACATTGGGATCATATACCCAATCCTTTGTATCATCCTTAGCATTGAAATGCAATATTACTAATAATCTTGTTATCTTTGTTATTATTTATTCTCTTGTGATTTATATGTTTCATATTCCTTCGTGATACATTAGAAGTCATGTATGCATGCTAAAAGAATATGTAGGATAAAACACTTCTCGTGGTATAAAAATATAAAACCTATGTTTTTATCAAATTTGTTTCTGTTACTACAGATCCACGGATCCCGAAAGTTATACTAGCCGGATCCCTTTTGAAAAGGAACCGTGGGATCCGTCCTACTGGAGAACAGTTTTTCATGCAAATTAAAAACCATTTTTCTTCTAGAAGTAATACTCCACTAGAATGTCAAAACCATAAGTGAGTCAAGTGTCTTTCTTGTTTAAAAACCATTGTTAATAAAAATCTAATAAAAACGTTAGTTAATTATAGGTCGACCATAAACATCACCTCTCATTAACCCATCATTTCTATAGGTTCAACTATGACGCATGAATATGAGTTTGATTTTTCACTCACTAGCGTCTACACTCCGAACATCTCTCTCACACCTGGCAATCATGTCCATGGGTTCAATAATCTCGAAAACCGTCACTTCCACGAAGGACGTATTGTAGACACCTCTCTATAATTCGAAGAAGGTATCAATACCTCCTTCCGAGCCATAGGACTAGAATGTCTTCTTGAAATCAACGAGAAGATATGTCCAAGGTTCATAATGAAATTCTTCCGTCAAGTCGAGCTCGTTCGTAACGAGGATCGCTCTCTATCTCTTTGGTTTTATATAAAAAACCAAAAGTTCACTCTAACCCTTGGGCATTTTGCTCACATCCTCCGGATTCCAAATCATGGACAATGTACCTTCACCGAAGATTGGTCTCTTGATTCTCTCTTCAACTTTCGTGAAGAAAATAGTCCATATTGTTCACACATACCCTCTCCGGAAGATTTAAATCGCATAATATGCAAACCTCGACCATATTACTCCGATTCAAACATTATCTTTACAAGGGATATCCAAGAAGAGTACAAGCCTCTTGCACTCATCCTACGTGAAAATGTTTGGAGTCTTAGGGGAAATCGAGAAATTCTTCCCGCTTGTTGTGCTCACATGTTGTACTGTTTGCTAACACAACAACCATACAATCTCGCCTACTTCTTCGCAAGGCGAATTGCAAATCTTCAAGGCTCCAAGAATAAACTCATCCCTTATGGAACGTTCTTGACACGCCTCTATCATAATGTTATGCACTTCCATCCTCAATTTCAAAGTCCGTTGTACGTACTTGTGAACAAGATGATGGAACCGCTAAACATATCTCTCGTGAAGACTTTCTTCATTCTTGATTCCACCAACACTCATCAATCACATAATGATCCTCCTAGCGAAAACACTCAAGAAACCTAGTAGTATTCCAAAATAGGATCAACTCTCTTGTATTCGTGCTTTATCAATGTAATCCAATTTCTTTCATGAAATAAAACATCTTACATTTGATATCTTAGTATTAGAACTCCTTTTAGACTATCCTTGAGATATAATGCATTGTCAAGATCAATGCATACCTTTAGTAAAGGTCCTGCTAAGCAGATAGGCGGATCCCAAAGATTGTGCTAGACGGATCCCTACACTTAGGGAACCGTGGGATCCGGCAAACAGAAAATGCAATTGCAAGCATCATATTTTCCATATCCTTAGAATACCTCACACTAAGCTAAACATAGTGTCTTAAGGTAAAATAAGTCCTTATCAAGATAGGTTAACTCACCTAGATCACACTCTAACAAGCTTGTAGATCTACCGTTTCGTTTTTAATCCATTACTCTTCTGCTCTTAAACTCACACTTCATTTTTTACTTGATCCATCACATCTAGTCTTAGAAATTATTCGATTATGACAAAATTGATCATAAATCATCCTCACCTCAAAATTGATCAAAGTTGATCCAAATCTAGTTTTCCCATCTCAAAGCTTCTAGGATACTTTCCAAAACACTATCCTAAGACACAACCTGATCTCTAGGATTATTTAGCTTCAGTTGACACTCTAAATCTTTAGTGTCATCCTTGCTCATCCATTGGTACTCTTGAAAGTTCCAAATCCTTCCATAAATAACAATCATTAGCTACATCATTCATTACCTTCAAGTACTCAAGCACCCCTTCATTTAAAACACTTAGGAGGACTGAAACACTCAAGATGATATAGGTCTTAGATCTTAGAAACATCATTTCCACTCTTTCATAACTGCTGAAAGCCGGATCCCTAGGATTAGCCTAGACGGATCCCTCTGAGGAAGGAACCGTGGGATCCGGATGACAGTTTATGTCAAATCTTGCTAAAAAAATCATTTCAACTCATCTTCCTAACTCAAACACTCCATCTCATCTTAAATGAATTCTTAGATCAGTACAACCTCTGAAGTTGACTCTTGTGCATGTTAATCATCACATTCTAATGAATTCTAGTGGCTTAAGGCTTAAATGCACTTGCCAAATCTCTTGGTTTATAAACCACCTTGTTAGAACCTCCATAGTCATCACTCTCATCCTAACTTTCAGCTCTTGCAACCTCTTGAAATCATTTCATCATGAGGAAAACCCCAAGTAGTAACTTATCCACCAAAGAACCACCCATGAAAAAGGCTCGTGTTATACACGAAATCTCTATAAATACTCGGGTTGTGGTTTTGTGCTTCTTTGTAACACCCCAACTCGACAAGGGTAGAAGTGTCACATTCTGGTGTCATATCAGAACATACAAATAAAATCCTTACAAACGGAAACCTTAAAAATGAAGTATCAAATCATATAAACAATCGACTGACAAGGAAGATTACAAAATCCAAAATGTCTAAAATAAAATGAAATCTTAAAACAATAGCCCGACAAAATAAATCCAAATAATAAGGTAACTAGGGTTGGTCCACTCAGATAATCCAACTCTCAGCCCATCAAAGCCCATCTTCAAATCTAAAACCTGCCGCAGGAAAAGAAATGCGGCTGAGCTTAAAAAGCCCAGTGAACAGATATAAAAAAACGAAAGCTAAATAAAATCAGAAATGCGAAATGAAATAAGGAAACTGATAACAAGGTCGCAACGAAAGGGAACCAATGAGTCAAGGAGGATCCTACAGAACACAATTATACAGATATCCAAAACGAACAGATAACAAGGAGAACGAAGCAAAGCAAAGAATCGATGACATATAAACAAGCACATACACACAAGACATACAAGAACTGAAACATAGGCAAGCATAGTAGGCGTCGCATTCACACAACATATATGTCATAAAATCAATTCAGGAAATCAGAAGACATACAAGCCAAACAGATATCTACAGGAAAGCGGAAGTAATTAATTAATAAGTGAGCATGGCAATTCACACAGGTCAAAACCCTTAGTTGAAAACATAACCAGTATCATAACAGCGGAAGTACTAACAACAGTCAACATATGGCAGTCACACGTAATAAGTAGGAATACAGTATAAACGATATAATTAAATGAATTAAAGACATAGCGGGGTAATTAAACAAGTTAACAAGCCAGACGTCATAAGTTGAACCATTTACCCAATCAAACCGTAGCATAAACAGAAATGCAGACATGGCAGGTCAACAACAAGAAGATAAGGATACCACGGATAGTCATAGTCCACGAGATTAATCGAACGAGGTACAAATAATAAACAGATCAACAATCGATTGCACACAAGCATGGTTACCAGACAAATCAAAAGGATCACATAAAAGTAAGATAGCATATCATCAGATGACAACAGGTAAATCATATAACCGCGTATTAATCATATCATAGCAGGATAATCAATGGTCACATAAAACATGAATAGCATAATCAAATTCAATAAACATATAATAACCCAGTACGTGAATGAAACGATAGTCTGAAGTAACGGAATGAGAGTGTGACAGATCAAAGCAATGGAATATATATATCTTGGTAGTAGAGTGAGTCATATAAGGGTACTGAGTAATGTACAATTTATACAGAATATGGTGCGTTGGGGAATACAGAAAGTACAGTATAGGTATATCAAAAGTGTAAGGGTTGTCAAAAATCTACCACGAGCCCGGAACATATCATATCATATCATATCATATCATAAGTAACCATTGTATTCGGAGGGGTGACCTCAGAATACCATACATAATAGGAGGGGAGACCTCAGTAACAAATGGAGTAGCTAGCTCCCGGAATGTGAAGACGCGTATTGCACACGACATCATTCACCATATAAATCATATCATATCATATTAAATCCGCTAATATCATATCATATCTAGGATGCATCCATACGCCCCCCGGAACATAGTGGCCAAATTGTATACATATAGTGAGCTCATAATCATATCATAATGGGGACGGTGTGCAACATCACTCGTGCACACTGGAGTCATGCCATTGGTGCATCAATGACACGGTCATGTTACCTTCATGACTAGGAACACATATTTGGCTCGGGTATCAAACTGACGGGTCAAAGCATAATCATATCATAAGGGTTCATATCAAAGGTTCAGAAGTCAAAGGTTCATATCAGAGTTCCATAACATAAGTTTATAATCAGAGGTTCAAAATCAGATGGTTCATAATCATAAGGTTCATAATCAGAAGTTCATAATCATAACAAACGAATATCATAGCAAACAGAATCATATCAAAGGATTATGTCGGAATCATATCAAAAGGATCATAGCATAAGGAAATCATAGCAAAGGAATATCATAAGTGAAGTAAAGTCAAGGATCGAAAAGTCATGAGAAATCCCTACTGAAAAGGGATAGAATATTTGTACCTCAATCGAAGCAAGCAAAATAGAAACGTAAGTCACACGATGTATCAATCCCGCCGTCCGGCACCTATATGAATTTGATAACGCTTGTTAAGATCGGATTACTCATTTTAGACGGCTTTCCATTTTTTTTAGCATGTTTCCACTTTTAGTAACTTTCTATTTTAGGCAGGTTTCTATTTTAGGCATGTTTCAAAAATAGCAGGTTTCTATAATTAGCAACTTTTCGAAAATAGCAGGTTTCCGTATTTAGCAGATTTAGTCATAAATGATATAATCAAAGTCAATTTAGGTTAAAATGACGAAACAAGTATTATCGTAGGTTATTGGTCAATTATGACAAGTTTTATAAGTTTAGGGTTTAAAGTGTAAATATTACAAAGTATAGGGTCTTAAGTGTAAATATTGCATGTTTACCCATTTTACTTATTTAGTCCATGTCTTTACCATATCATTAATTAAACCATCAAGTTTTATTAATTACGAGACTAACCATTTTAACTTTTATGAAAACTCTAGTTTTATATCTCGATTACCCATTACGTTTTTAGACCATTTAAACCCGATTATTACAAGATTATACAACCCTTTGTGTGATTTCATTATAGGTCGAGACATCCCTCACCCAAAACAATTTTATATGCCACATTATATAACCAAACGAGACCATTTTCATTTGAGACAACTTCTATGATTTCATGTGACATATCATGACCAAAGTTATCCTTTTATGTGGTGATTTATAACATATCATTGTATGAGATGATTAACATATATATTAACATGCAATCTGCTTTGGTACTCCACGACAGAAATCAAAGAAAACAAAAAGGAGAACAAATCGAATGAGAAAAATGATACGATAAAGTAGTGCGAATGCATCTCAAACCAATCCAAAACAGCAAGTATATAGTCGATTTTTAAGCCTCCATCATTTGTTATTTTATGTGGCAAAATTCATGATTTATGTTGGGTTTAATATTGAAAGGCCATGCATTCGAATTGGAGAACAACCGCATGATCAACAAAATAAAAGTGAGGAAGTAAATGAGATGAGATTTGTTACGTTACCCTTGTATGGTCGAATGGGAGAAACAAGAAACCTAAGATCAAGAATCATGACCAAGTCGACAACAAATTAAAACAGCCCCCAACCTGTCGAACTAGAACCCACGACCAGCCACCTTTGAATCAACACTCACGATCATCCATCTTTGCTTGCTTGTGGGCCGGATGAAAGAAGGAGTAATTTGCTTGCCGTTATTTTTTTGTATGCTAGGATTTAGAATGATTTTTGAATGAGTAAAAGATAGATAAATAAATGAGAGTAAATGGGAGTTTACAAATGATGGAATAAATGGGAGTTTATGGGGCGTAAATGGTGTGAGGATTAGCCGAAATCAAAGGGATCCAAAAACAGATTATTGACTTTCCATATAATACAATTATAGTGGCTTAAGATTTAAGTTATATTGTGATGGTATTTATTTTTTTATTTTGGCCCAAGCAAACTATACGTGTGAGATGAATTGGACATAGGCGTTGGTCGTTTTTTTTACACGTTATTTATTCGGTGATTGTAGCTTCTAGTTTCGTTAAGTCTCGAATCTTATGTTAAGTTCAATTTTCATTTCATTGAGAATAATGTCGATTAAAGTTCGATAATTATTCGTAAGTTAGGTTAAAACACCTAATGAGCTTGACATAGTTTAAGTATTTTATAAATATTAAATTGAGGGTAAAATGGTCTTTTCACATGCTTTAGATTTTAGGGTTTTACAACTCTTCCCCTCTAAAATAAAATTTTCGTCCTCGAAAATTGAAGTCGCAGAAGTACCAGGAGACGTACAAGTTTAAGTCAGATGTAGCAATCCATAGTCTCACACAGATCATAACGATTTCGGTTCTAAAGCGTACAAAACTTATACGTAACAAATGTCGGTGAGAATCTCGCAAAGAGGTACATAATTTCAAACGAATATGAGGAGCGACAAATAACGAATACTAGTCATATTTCATTCACGTACCATCCCCAGGAATTTCCCAAGATATCGTATGATTTCAATAAATTCAAATTATATGATCTCGGTATTATCACGTTGATCAGGCGTCATAATACTTGCATCACATAACAAGTCCTTATTGTGATCATATTCTGCCCCGGGTCATGACAAACCACATAACCAATAACAAAACAGATAACATATAGGTAGCAAGTAACATACCAAAACAGAACAGATTCACATACATGCAGCATATAATATACCAAACCAACTTACCATAACATAAAAGGAAGAAGGCCACCAACTTGCTCGAAACGGTTCCTCATGACTCATTACCGACGATCCAAATATAAAGCTGAGATAATACCAAAATGCTAAATCATACCACTTCACGATTCAAACCGAGTATCGAACAAATCAAGAAAAGTAATACCGATCAAAATCACACAGCAAAATATCAACTCGCCTCAAAGCGCGTGACAAATAAATCAGAGTAACGCAGGTCATGCCCAATCATATGAAGTAGATGAACCTCCTCAGCCACCAGTTGAATCTTGTCTCCGTATTTGCGTCTTTGGTTGATCCGTCCAGCTCCCTTCAGCAGCATCCTGACGTCTCCGGCCTCTCCAGCTCAGGAACTGTTGCAGCAACGCAGGGACGGCACCATCATCTTCGATTCCAAGAGTAGTCTCCATCTAACGATCGACAAACGGTTGTGCGAAATTAAAATAGCAAAATCAAAAGCGAAGAGAAGAAGGCCAAATCAGTGAAGACAAAAGAATATCAAAGTCAAATCCGAACAACAATCAAAAGGAATCGGAAGAGATCAGAACAGACGGAAGCCTAATGTCTACCCAGTCCTCACAGGTCAATCCTAAGGTCAACAAGACAAAACTGTGGAAAACTAGAAGGGGAGGTTGAATAGTTTTGCCGATTTTAAGTTGATTTCAAAAACTTTAGATTCGATATTATGTGAAATCGTATGGATGTTGAGAACGTATAGATCTAATGATAATGAGGTGCATCGTTATACATATAGGTGTTTATTTAATCACAAGGATGGTGATATCCTTGATGGTGTTGTAACAAGGAGTAGATCTCCTTGATAATAGGTGTTGTGTCGTGAAGGGTAGTAGTTCATCCATAATGGAACTAGGTGCTTAGCCTAGTACCTAATAAAGGGTAGGCGACGTTGTGATAGGATTAGTTCTCCTAAGGTGTGAAAGAACTCGGTGGTTAGCCTAGCACCGTATAAAGGGTAGGCGACATTGTGTTAGGTGTGGTTCGCCTTGGTGTGAAAGAACTCGGTATTTAGCTTTGTACCGGAAAAAGGTTAAGCGACGTTGTGAAGGCTTCTCCGCCATAAGGAGTTGGTGTAGTGCTTACGAACTCTCGAGTAGGTGACTCGAGGAGTGGATGTTCTTGTAATGAGATGGGAGCTAGAGGTGGTGATGTTTCAAGATCTTGAAAAATAGTATTTGGTGATGTGGGGGGTGTGGAAAAGACTATTTCTTTTTCTTTAGGTTGGGTAGATCTTGTTGGAGTCCTAAGGAGTTCCAAAAGAGTTATTTTAGGTAGTGATGAAGTTGGTGTACTTGTTGGTGATGAGGGTGGTGCTATAATGGAAGCATCTTGTGGTGAGTTATTTGAGGATGAATCATTTGAGGTTGGTTTTGCTAAACAACAAGATCGGATACTAATCCGTGCGGATATCCTAGCATTTGATTGTGGTATTTTGGATGATGGAAGTACAAAGGTTTGGATATCATGATTGTTTGTACTAGATGTTTCTCCTAAAGGGTTTTTGGATGACATGATGAAGTGTGTTTGTGAGAAGGAGATGGAGTATGCAAGCATTTTAGGAGTTATATATATAGAAAAACAACACATTGTAATGAATGCTTGACCCAAAATGTGGATTAAAATCTAATGATTAGATATGAATTCAAGGCATGTGATCATGAGAACACAAGCATTAAAGAGCATACTCCCAAAAATAAAACAAATGTGGATTTCTCATCCAAAAAGACAAAAATAGAAGTTGAAAACATCTTCTGTATACACGGATCCCACGGATCCTTCCCTTGAGGGATCCGTCCAGCATGAAGGCTGGGATCCGTGGTTCTGGTGTTTCAGGCAGTACAAAATTCTCCTTTTGGAGATATTTTTGCCTATTGTGTGCCTATATGCAAACTATTTGGAATTGCGGTTATCTCGACCCCTAAAAAGAAATAAAAATTAAACTAGAAGTATAAAAAGTATCCTATTGAGATAACCCGAAAACACGTATTTAGTACATAAGTACGTAATCTTGTGTTGTCAAGCTCCTAATTCATTGTAGCTTAAATGAATGTACCCGAAAACACATATTAGTTATGTGTCCCCTTTAGCATTCAAAAGACATGAGATGCAATGAAAACGGGTTTTTACTTTGTATTAATAATGAAAAAGCGATTTGTCCTAGACGTGAGAGATTGCTTTTGTGAAATTGATACGGGAAGGTATCATCTTTTTAGAAAACATTGTGAAAGTAGGTTTTCTTTGAAAATGTGTATATAAAAAGTAGGAAAGCTATAAGTGAAAAAAACTTATCTTTGGGTTTTGAAAATTCCCGTATTGTTTGTGAGTTGTGCGTGAAATAGAGATCCTAGACTCAGAAGGAAGAAGGCTAGTGTTTACATACCTTGTGGAGTCAAAATAAATTACGACGTGTGTTCCATTAAACCAAGACCAAGACGAAGTAGGTTGAATTGTTCCCGCTTCAACGGTTTGGTGAGGACGTCGGCTATGTTATCTTCGGATGCTACTTTCTCAATAGAAATGTTCCCCTTTTGAACATTGTCTCTTAAGAAGTGATGACGAATCTCTATATGCTTGGTGCGAGAATGCAATACCGGATTCTTGCTTAAGTCGATGGCACCTTTGTTGTCACATAGAATAGCTATGTCGCTTAGATGTATGTCGTAGTCTACTAACGCTTGTTTCATCCATAGTGCTTGTTGGCATGCTTTGCCGGCGGAGACGTACTCGGCTTCGGTTGTTGATATTGCTAGAGCCGTTTGTTTCTTAGAAAACCATGATGTTAAACAACATCTCATGAAAGTACACACCCCACTTGTACTTTTTCTATCAACGTAATCCCCTGCATGGTCAGAATCTGCATATACAATTGTTTCTACACCCGTGCCCTTAGGATACCATAATCCTAATTGGGTTGTACCCTTAATGTATCTAAAAATTCTTTTTACGGCTTCAAGGTGTGAAGTTTTGGGGTTTTCTTGAAACCTAGCACATAAGCAGACACTAAACATGATATCCGGCCTACTTGCCGTGAGGTAGAGAAGACTACCTATCATGCCACGATATTTAGTATTATCTACGGATTCGCCGTCTTCATCTTTTGTGAGTTTGGTGTCGGATGACATGGGTGTCCTAATTGGTTTCGACTCTTCTAGACCAAATTTCTTTAACATCTCCTTGATGTATTTAGATTGATTGAAGAAGATACCATCTTCTACTTGTTTAATTTGTAGACCAAGAAAGAAACTAAGTTCTCCCATCATACTCATCTCGAACTCGTCATGCATGATTTTTGAGAAATCATCACACATGTCTTAACAAGTGGATCCGAATATAATATCATCTACGTATATTTGTACTATGATTAAGTGTGACTCCTTTTTCTTAGTAAAAAGTGTGTTGTCAACTAACCCCATGGTATAGTTATGTTTAATTAAAAAGGACTTGAGTCTATCATACCAAGCTTTTGGAGCTTGTTTAAGACCATAATGGGCTTTCTTTAATTTATAAACGTGTTTGGGTTTTTCAAAATCGATGAAGCCCGGAGGTTGAGCTACATATACTTCTTCATTAATAAGATCATTTAGAAAAGCGCTTTTGACATCCATTTGATAAAGCTTTAGATCATTAGCACAAGCATACGCAAGAAGTATTCTTATAGACTCTAATCTAGCCACATGGGCATAGGTCTCATCAAAGTCTATTCCTTCTTGTTGGTTATACCCTTGGGCAACGAGTCTAGCCTTGTTCCTAGATACTACTCCGTTTGCTTCTAATTTGTTTTTATACACCCATTTTGTTCCTATTATGGTTTGATTACTAGGTGGAGGGACAAGTGTCCAAACATCATTAGAAACAAATTGATTTAATTCTTCTTGCATAGCCATTACCCAACTTTCATCTTTTATGGCTTCTTGTGTGTTCTTAGGTTCTATAGTTGAAACAAAACAAAATAAGCTACTTAGGTTTTGAACTTGAGACCTTAACGTTCGTTCGTTTAGCTTTCCTATGACCTTATCTACGGGGTGATCTTTGGACTCTTTAATGTTTGTGACTTCACTAATTGAAGGTTCTTCTTCTTCATTTATCTTTTTCTTAATTACAATAGCTTCACTTTCTATGATCTCGTCATCGACAAGAGGTGGAGAGGGTTTGGGTGGACTTTCATCAAATTTTATGTTTAATGACTCTTCTACCTTCATTGTTTCTTTGTTTAATATGACGTAAGCTTTGCTATTAGGCGAGTAACCTAGAAAGATACCTTCGGTTGATTTAGGATCAAATTTTGTAAGGTAATCTTTAGTGTTAAGAATGAAGCATTTGCTTCCAAAGACTCTAAAATGATTTAAAGTAGGCTTTTTGCCTCGGAGTAACTCATATGGAGTTTTACCTAAGATTGGTCTAATTAAGACTCGATTGAGTATGTACGTTGAGGTATCAACAGCATTACACCAAAATTTTTGAGGTATGGATTGTTCGTTAAGCATGGTTCTACTCATTTCTTGAAGGGTTCTATTCTTTCTTTCTACTACCCCATTCGATTGTGGAGTGCGTGGAGCCGAGAAGTTGAGAGTAATACCATTAGCGTCACAAAAAGCTCCGAATTGCACTTCATTATCGAATTCCCTACCATGATCCGTCCTAATAGACACTATGGGTTTTCCTAGTTGTCTTTGGATCTTTTTGCTTAATATTTCAAAATAGTTAAACGTTTCCGTTTTGTTCTTTAAAAATTTTGTCCAAGTATATCTAGAGTAGTCATCCACTATTACCAAAGTATAGTAGTTGCCTCCATAACTTTGGATAGCGGATGGACCAAATAAATCCATATGTAGTAATTCTAGACACCTAGTTGTGGACACCATGTTTTTAGCTTTATGACTCGAGTGAGCTTGTTTTCCTATATTACAAGCATCACAAAAATGATGTTCATATTTTAACTTAGGTAGATCTCTTACTAGATCTTTGGATGATAGCGATTGAAGAAGTCGCATTTTGGCGTGACCCAATCTTCGATGCCATAAGGTCGAAGTATCATCCATAGAGGTAAGACATAGTTTGTCTTTAGGTTCATTACCGATTTTAATGACATAGACTCCATGTTTCCTAATTCCTCTTCCTATGGTTATGCCATTTTTAAGTATCTTACTACCGGTTTCGGTAAAAAGTACATTGCACTTTTTATCACATATTTGTCCTATACTTAAGAGATTAAAGTTTAGGTTTTCTACGTGACACACATCGTTAATGGTTAGAGATTTGTTAGAAACCGTACCTTTACCGATGATTCTACTTTTGCTATTTCCAAACACCACATTACCTCCATTTACGGATTCATATGTGGAGAATAGATCCCTATTGCCGGTCATGTGCCTCGTGCACCCGCTATCCTTGACCCATTCATCGGGGTCTAGGTCGACCTTTAAGCACACCTAAAACAATAATAAACTCAAAAGTTTGGTCCCCATTTATTCATGGGTCCATTAGTGTTAAACATTCCATTCATGTTAGACATGTATGGATAAGATGAGTATGCATTCCATGGAGCAAAGTTTTGAAAAGAGAAACCATTTTGCATATTAGGGTTCCATCCCATTTGATGGTTACTTCTTGGATAAACGTTATTAGGTCTCCTAGATGCATTATGTTTTTGAAAAGATGGTGCTTTGTTTCTTGCAAAAGTAGGATTAATTTTTGGAGGTGGATGTCTAGTGGTGACATCAGTTGGTTTCTTCTTATTTACGATAACGAACTCGGTTCTAGATGATGAGGTTATGTTATTACCACTAGTTGTCACAGCAGATCCACGGATCCCAGTTTGTACACTAGCCGGCTCCCTTTTCAGGGGATCCGTGGGATCCGCCACAACAGTGGCTGGTTTTTCTAATTCTTTAACAAATTTTGTTTCTTTACTTTCACTAGTTGATGGATCAAGTTGTTGTATACCTAGACCCTTTTGGTTGTTG
Source organism: Chrysanthemum seticuspe (assembly GCA_019973895.1). Lineage (NCBI taxonomy): Eukaryota > Viridiplantae > Streptophyta > Magnoliopsida > Asterales > Asteraceae > Chrysanthemum > Chrysanthemum seticuspe. Next base: position 166,143,262 of record BPTQ01000002.1, read on the forward strand.
CCGGTTTTAACACCATCGAGTATTGTATCTAAGGTGTTTGTACTCATTCTAGCAATTTTAGAATCTAAATGATCAACTAGTGTTTGAAGTTGAACACAAAGTTCACATTCACCACTTGATATTTTACCCTTTTCCAAACGTTTTAGTTTTGCTTTTAATTCTATGACTTCTTTATCTAGACGTTGGTTTTGACTCTTTAAAAGCTTGTTTTTGTTAATTAGTTTTAAGCTAATATTGCATTGTTTATCATATTCATTATGCAATGAGTCGTAATCAAGTGATGAACTACTATAGTATTCGTGACATACCTCGTCATTTGCCATGAGACAAATTTCTTCGTCCTCCTCGTCGCTCATTCCCCACGTGCCGCTCACGAATGCCTTTTGATCATCCCGTTTGGGACACTTACTAATAAAGTGGTTTGGGTCCCCACATTTAAAGCAAGTACGATCATCCTTTGGCTTTTCGTCCTCTTTGTTTTTCCGAAAGCCTTTCTTATCGTCATACGGTTGTTTGACGTATCTACCCTTTCTTCTAAAGAATTTTTTAAAGTCCCTTACCGCCATAGCGTACTCTTCGTCGTCACTACTCGAAGATGAGCTCTCCTCATCGCTCGAAACCTTTTTGGCTTTAAGGGAAAGAGATTTGTGTTTCTCTTTCACCTTTGAGGCTTCGGAATCTTTAGCAAGGACAAGCTCGTAGACTTTTAGGTTGCCTATGAGTTCGTCGAGGGTGAGGATTGTCAAATCTTTTTACTCTTCGATTGCCGTCACCTTGGATCTCCACTTCGATGGAAGTGCCCTTAGATATCTCCTAACATGGTTACGGCTAGAAAAGGATTCATCAAGTGCTTGTAAAGATGTAATAATAGTATTAAAGTTAGCAAATGAATGATCTATAGTTTCTTCATCCGATATTGAAAATTGTTCATATTGTTGAACAAATAGATCAATTTTATTATTTTTAACTTGTTGGTTACCTTGATGAGTTACAACTAAAGAATTCCAAAGTTCTTTAGAGGTTTTAAGCATAGAAATTCTTTCGAATTCCTTTTTCGGTAAAGCATTATATAAAACCATTTTTGCTTCACTATTTTTAGAAAGCTTTTTCTTCATTTCATCATTTAGTTTATCATGAGGTATGTGAACTAAATTTCCTTTATCATCATTTGAGGTAGCCTCAAAATCACCTTCAACAATAATGTACCAAAGATCAATATCTTTAGACTTCACATATGCTTCGAATCTATTTTTCCAATATATAAAGCCATTAGTTTCAAGTAGTGGTGGTCGTTGCATAGATTGCCCTTCCTTATAATTTTCAGAACCCATAGTGATCGAAAAGTTTTTAAAATACAATTTTATTTTAAAACTTTTATAAACTTAGCTTTTGATGCCAATTGTGGAAAACCAGAAGGGGGGGTTGAATAGTTTTGCCGATTTTAAGTTGATTTCAAAAACTTTAGATTCGATATTATGTGAAATCGTATGGATGTTGAGAACGTATAGATCTAATGATAATGTAAGCAAATAAACAAAGATAAGGGATAGAAATGACACAACCGATTTATAGTGGTTCGGCTACAAGGACACCTTCCTTGCCCTACTCCACTCCCCGAGTCACCTACTCGAGAGTTCAAGCACTATGTCAACAAACTCCTTCACTTGGCGGAGAAGCCTTCACAACGTTGCTTACACTTTATCCGGTACAAAGCTAGATACCGAGTCCGTAGCACGGTGGACCAAACCAACACAACTATTACACAACAAATTTGTGAAATATCAAATACAAGATCTTCGCTACAGAAATCTTGCGGAGTGACAAATCAATCAAGGACCCCTTGCTTGGATGACTTGTAGAATGCTCGTGATCTCGCCTTAGAGAAGGACCTATATGAGGATCACAAATAGAAGGAAAAGAAGAACAACTCTCTAGATCAAGTGATCTATATGTTAGAAGAGAATGAGAGTGTATGAGAGATTTAGTAAGAAGAGGGGTGAGTTAGAATGAAGAAATGGCTCTCTATTTATAGGCAAATTTCCTCACTGTTCACACGGATCCCACGGATCCCTTCCACTTGGGATCCGGCTAGCACAAAGCTAGGGATCCGTGGAACGCTCCTCTTTGCCCATGGGTTTTTTAGTTATGGGTCATGGGTTGGTCCATGGGTTATATCTAGATTCAATGTATCTAAGTATACATTGTATCAAGTCTCTTTGGGTATGGGTTAAGATCCATGGGTTGTGATTTTTACCCATCCTAATTAACTATTACAACAAATGCTTAAGTTACTACATTTTTGTATTTAAAAGATTATATGTAAATGCTTTACAAAAATAACATGTATCCTTATAATTATACTTAAGACAACATTATATATGTTATCAACAAAACACAAAGAGATCGCAAAATATTAATAAACGTTTTTACGGTTTATTTGTATTAACAGAAACCTTTGCTCTGATACCATAATTGTAACACCCCAACTCGACAAGGGTAGAAGTGTCACATTCTGGTGTCATATCAGAACATACAAATAAAATCCTTACAAACGGAAACCTTAAAAATGAAGTATCAAATCATATAAACAATCGACTGACAAGGAAGATTACAAAATCCAAAATGTCTAAAATAAAATGAAATCTCAAAACAATAGCCCGGCAAAATAAATCCAAATAATAAGGTAACTAGGGTTGGTCCACTCAGATAATCCAACTCTCAGCCCATCAAAGCCCATCTTCAAATCTAAAACCTGCCGCAGGAAAAGAAATGCGGCTGAGCTTAAAAAGCCCAGTGAACAGATATAAAAAAACGAAAGCTAAATAAAATCAGAAATGCGAAATGAAATAAGGAAACTGATAACAAGGTCGCAACGAAAGGGAACCAATGAGTCAAGGAGGATCCTGCATAACACAATTATACAGATATCCAAAACGAACCGATAACAAGGAGAACGAAGCAAAGCAAAGAATCGATGACATATAAACAAGCACATACACACCAGACATACAAGAACTGAAACATAGGCAAGCATAGCAGGCGTCGCATTCACACAACATATATGTCATAAAATCAATTCAGGAAATCAGAAGACATACAAGCCAAACAGATATCTACAGGAAAGCGGAAGTAATTAATTAATAAGTGAGCATGGCAATTCACACAGGTCAAAACCCTTAGTTGAAAACATAACCAGTATCATAACAGCGGAAGTACTAACAACAGTCAACATATGGCAGTCACACGTAATAAGTAGGAATACAATATAAACGATATAACTAAATGAATTAAAGACATAGCGGGGTAATTAAACAAGTTAACAAGCCAGACGTCATAAGTTGAACCATTTACCCAATCAAACCGTAGCATAAACAGAAATGCATACATGGCAGGTCAACAACAAGAAGATAAGGATACCACGGATAGTCATAGTCCACGAGATTAATCGAACGAGGTACAAAAGATAAACAGATCAACAATCGATTGCACACAAGCATGGTTACCAGACAAATCAAAAGGATCACATAAAAGTAAGATAGCATATCATCAGATGACAACAGGTAAATCATATAACCGCGTATTAATCATATCATAGCAGGATAATCAATGGTCACATAAAACATGAATAGCATAATCAAATTCAATAAACATATAATAACCCGGTACGTGAATGAAACGATAGTCTGAAGTAACGGAATGAGAGTGTGACAGATCAAAGCAATGGAATATATATATATCTTGGCAGTAGAGTGAGTCATATAAGGGTACTGAGTAATGAACAATTTATACAGAATATGGTGCGTTGGGGAATACAGAAAGTACAGTATAGGTATATCAAAAGTGTAAGGGTTGTCAGAAATCTACCACGAGCCCGGAACATATCATATCATATCATATCATATCATAAGTAACCATTGTATTCGGAGGGGTGACCTCGGAATACCATACATAATAGGAGGGGAGACCTCAGTAACAAATGGAGTAGCTAACTCCCGGAATGTGAAGACGTGTATTGCACACGACATCATTCACCATATAAATCATATCATATCATATTAAATCCGCTAATATCATATCATATCTAGGATGCATCCATACGCCCCCCGGAACATAGTGGCCAAATCATATACATATAGTGAGCTCATAATCATATCATAATGGGGACGGTGTGCAACATCACTCATGCACACTGGAGTCATGCCATTGGTGCATCAATGACACGGTCATGTTACCTTCATGACTAGGAACACATATTTGGCTCGGGTATCAAACTGACGGGTCAAAGCATAATCATATCATAAGGGTTCATATCAAAGGTTCAGAAGTCAAAGGTTCATATTAGAGTTCCATAACATAAGTTCATAATCAGATGGTTCATAATCATAAGGTTCATAATCAGAAGTTCATAATCATAACAAACGAATATCATAGCAAACAAAATCATATCAAAGGATTATGTCGAAATCATATCAAATGGATCATAGCATAAGGAAATCATAGCAAAGGAATATCATAAGTGAAGTAAATTCAAGGATCGAAAAGTCATGAGAAATCCCTACTGAAAAGGGATAGAATATCTGTACCTCAATCGAAGCAAGCAAAATAGAAACGTAAGTCACACGATGTATCAATCCCGCCGTCCGGCACCTATATGAATTTGATAACACTTGTCAAGATCGGATTACTCATTTTAGACGGCTTTCCATTTTTTTTGCATGTTTCCACTTTTAGTAACTTTCTATTTTAGGCAGGTTTCTATTTTAGGCATGTTTCAAAAATAGCAGGTTTCTATAATTAGCAACTTTTCGAAAATAGCAGGTTTCCGTATTTAGCATATTTAGTCATAAATGATATAATCAAAGTTAATTTAGGTTAAAATGACGAAACAAGTATTATCGTAGGTTATTGGTCAATTATGACAAGTTTTATAAGTTTAGGGTTTAAAGTGTAAATATTACAAAGTATGGGGTCTTAAGTGTAAATATTGCATGTTTACCCATTTTACTTATTTAGTCCATGTCTTTACCATATCATTAATTAAACCATCAAGTTTTATTAATTACGAGACTAACCATTTTAACTGTTATGAAAACTCTAGTTTTATATCTCGATTACCCATTACGTTTTTAGACCATTTAAACCCGATTATTACAAGATTATACAACCCTTTGTGTGATTTCATTATAGGTCGAGACATCCCTCACCCAAAACAATTTTATACGCCACATTATATAACCAAATGAGACCATTTTCATTTGAGACAACTTCTATGATTTCATGTGACATATCATGACCAAAGTTATCCTTTTATGTGGTGATTTATAACATATCATTGTATGAGATGATTAACATATATATTAACATGCAATCTGCTTTGGTACTCCACGACAGAAATCAAAGAAAACAAAAAGGAGAACAAATCGAATGAGAAAAATGATACGATAAAGTAGTGCGAATGCATCTCAAACCAATCCAAAACAGCAAGTATATATTCGATTTTTAAGCCTCCATCATTTGTTATTTTATGTGGCAAAATTCATGATTTATGTTGGGTTTAATATTGAAAGGCCATGCATTCGAATTGGAGAACAACCGCATGATCAACAAAATAAAAGTGAGGAAGTAAATGAGATGAGATTTGTTACGTTACCCTTGTATGGTCGAATGGGAGAAACAAGAAGCCTAAGATCAAGAATCATGACCAAGTCGACAACAAATTAAAACAGCCCCCAACCTGTCGAACTAGAACCCACGACCAGCCACCTTTGAATCAACACTCACAATCAGCCACCTTTGCTTGCTTGTGGGCCGAATGAAAGAAGGAGTAATTTGATTGCCGTTATTTTTTTGTATGCTAGGATTTAGAATGATTTTTGAATGAGTAAAAGATAGATAAATAAATAAGAGTAAATGGGAGGTTACAAATGATGGAATAAATGGGAGTTTATGGGGCGTAAATGGTGTGAGGATTGGCCGAAATCAAAGGGATCCAAAAACAGATTATTGACTTTCCATATAATACAATTATAGTGGCTTAAGATTTAAGTTATATTGTGATGGTATTTATTTTTTTATTTTGGCCCAAGCAAACTATACGGGTGAGATGAATTGGACATAGGCGTTGGTCGTTTTTTTTTACACGTTATTTATTCGGTGATTGTAGCTTCTAGTTTCGTTAAGTCTCGAATCTTATGTTAAGTTCAATTTTCATTTCATTGAGAATAATGTCGATTAAAGTTCGATAATTATTCGTAAGTTAGGTTAAAACACCTAATGAGCTTGACATAGTTTAAGTATTTTATAAATATTAAATTGAGGGTAAAATGGTCTTTTCACATGCTTTAGATTTTAGGGTTTTACATTCTTACTCTTATCTTTTCATTACATATCTTTATATGCTTGTTTATCAACATCCAACACACACAACCAAATAGATTGACATAAGTCGATCTAAATAGTTTAAAAGGAAGTTTTAATTGGTAAAACTATTCAACCCTCTCTTCTAGTTTTCCACACAGTGGGTAAAGACCCGTCCGTCCTCCACGGTGTTACTTAAACTAAATACTACTTAACTTATAATAATCTACGACTACGAGCTTTCTAACGATTACATATACTTGAGGTGACCGACTCTTCAATAACTAGATTTACTAAATCCTAACAATCTCCCCCTAAGGGAGGTCACCTCAAAAACACATTAAAATTACATTGAATATAAACAGATATTACATTAAAAATTGTTCTTGCATTCTTGATGTAATACTTTGCTCTAAAGCTCGTAGTCATTGATTCTTCACATGCATGTTTGGTTAATCCAAGTGGAGGTCTTTTACTGATCCACATGATAATGAGTTTGAGCCAGCTTTGAGATCATCAGCTAACAAAAATCTCTGACTCATCCATTGTGGTGTTGGTATAATGTGATGTTGTGACTTGTGGACCGACATACTCACATTCTGGATCATGATATATTCTCATCAAAGTTGCGGAAGCTTTCGTTGATTCATGATATTGGCAGCAGCGTAGCAGAAGCATGGAGTGAAAATATCAGAGTCATTGATGCACTAATCATGATTTCTTTAGAAATGAATGTGTTGTGTGAGCATGCGGCTATGGATTGACCGCTTCATTCTGATCAGCTGCACACGTCGGGCGTACCTGCATACAACAGTTAGCAATAAAGCGCACGAAAGTGTCTTTGATCACTTTCGTTGAATTGAGGTACACGACCCACGGTTCCCCGTTGATCAGTACAAGTACTGCCTGTGACCAGGTATAATTCCGAAGAATTTCCTTGACAGGGTTTCGCAGCTATTCTACCTGTTCTCAAACCAGAACGTCTCAAAGAAGACAACACGGAGTGAGTGAACCAGCGAATGGAGATTCACTGATTGATAAGAAGAGATTTGAAAAACAATCGTGTATCGCTCAATAGAAATTGTTTTTGCAATACAACGAAGGTTTTAATTGAAAGCAATTATCAATCATAAACACCTTTTATTTTGAAATATTTGTACACAGTAGATGTGCTAAAGAAAAGAGTTTTTAAGCACAACGACCGGTTTTTCAAAGGTATCCGTCAATCCATAACCTGAACTAGGATTGATTCAAAAGATTGAATTGCCCCATTGTTTCTGTTCAGTTGTCACATGGTTGATCTATTGGATAGATCTCACATGCCACCCACCAGGAGCTTGTTTGATGTTGGCTCCAGAAGGCTTTCCATCTTCATTGTAAGTATGTTAGCATATCACTCAGATGTTCTGGCAATACCACAAGGATAATGCGTAATGAGATTTATAAGATATAATCTCTCTTTCCACATTGTGTGAAACAGAGAGTCTTCATTGACAGTGTCCTAATGAGATTTATAGATGATCTCGTGGCTCTAGACTCAATTGTGCATATTTGGATCCTATTTCGGAGACTAGGGAGAGGGTCTCCTTCTTCAATATCAACAATATCTAAGAGAAAGTCGATAGATAATGTCGGTTCCCCGTGAGAATGAAACAAGCCCTTTTAAGAGGAACTTGAGTGGTTTGGGAAGTAGAAGTGCAGTGCGTCACTGGGTTCATGACGTCTTGTCTTCAATACCGATGTTACCTTGGTAACCACCAGTATCATAAGAATTGAACCCGGTATCTGACCTAAGGTTGAATAAATGGAGGGCTATTTCTTTTCACCCTTTTTTTCATTCAATTCTTTTTCATTCTTCAACCCCTTCAATGCTTACCGAGACTTCATAACTAGAACCTTGTTGGGTTTATTCCAGTACTAGCTCAGTCTCAGTCCGCACTCTTCCCATATCTCATTTTTCTCCTTTTTATCATCATACCAAAGGACTTCTACACTAACTAGTGGATTGTCCCTGGGTAGATCCCTCCGGTTCTGGCAGATCATGGGAACGAATACCTAACCTAACCATCCTTATACCACCATACATAAAGTAAATTTGGTCAGTCTATTTGGTATTGTTCATCTGCCGTTAGAACCAATTGAAAACCGTTTGAAAATCAATCCAGATACTTGTGATATATTATCAAAGCATTTTGTACCTGAATTGTTTTTTAATATTTTTAGAAAAAGAGCTCCCCCTCAACATGTGCATCATGTATTAGAAATCGTTTTAGCACACGGAGGCAAGAGGAAGAATTAACTTCTTTGATTACCATTTTCTAAAAGATATCAACATCACTTCCCTGATTAATTTAAGTATATAAAGCATATTTGGGGAAGGATGAGGTTTTCTCAATTTTTGCTCCCCCTTAATATGTGCCTCAAGGTTTCAAAGAGTTTTGCACATATTAGAAGGAACCTGCACTTAGAGACAAATCAATCACGTTTCAATTCTTTATGGTTTAAAACGTTGCTCCCCCTCAACATGTGCATGGAAAATTTGAAATCGTTTGGCACATGTGGGGAGGAAAGCTTGCAAAACACTTGTGAAACCATTTATCGAACCATCAGTTTAAATCCAATTTAAATCACAAATTCTCCCCCGATCACAATTTTCTAATCATTTGAGATTTGTGATCTTTGTAGATTTAAATTGATTTTGAAAGCTTTTGAGGAGAATTGTGACTTGATTATGAAAAACATTATAACTGATAAGGATCGGATTATGAGACTTTAAACTCCATTGATTAAACATGCATGAATATGTTTTGAAAACAATTGTATGACAAATAACATTTTGATTTAATTGAAATCATTCTCCCCCTCAATCAATGACATAATTTGTTGATTGAGAGATAGATAATTTTGACAAACGTTAAGTCCAGATGATTTTCAAAAATAGAGACCGAGTTATTTTTCAAAGCAATTAGTTTTCATTAGATGGGAAGTAATTGTTTATAGAATCAGAGCATGAGTTTTGAAAAACACGATAAAGCATGGCTCTGTTTTTTCGTTGAAAAGCGGGTTATTGCCTGAAATGACAATAAACCATTGTTTCACTTTCTCCCAAAAATATTTTTTGAATTTTTGATTTTTTTTTTGATTTTTTTTAAATAAACATTCGAACAACATCTAAAGTCCCATGTCATTCTTTGAACAACAGCACAAAGACCGTAGATATTTTCGAATCGAGAAAAACACGAAAAAAAAATGACAATATATATATATATTTTTTTTTGAAATTTTTCAAGATTTTCAAATTTTTATGGATTTTTGAAAGTTTATATTTTTCTATTTGCTTTTTGAAGGTTTTGAAATTTTGTATTTTGTTTTTCGAATAACTATTTACAAGAGATAGATGAAGAAAGACCTTTACTCCTCGTTTTCCTCTTGAAGGCGTTTGAGTGTTTCCGGTTGTAGACTCTTTAGACCAAGTCGTGGGAGGATAAACTCAAAACGTTCTCTATGAAGAGCTTTGGTGAAGATGTCTGCTAACTGGTATTCAGTTCTCACAAAGTATAGTTCCACCACACCATTTTCAACTTGCTCCCTGATGAAATGATGTCGAATGTCGATGTGCTTTGCTCTTAAGTGTTGTACGTTGTTGCATGAGAGAGCAATAGCACTTTTATTATCACAGTACAGAGGGATTTTGTTGAATTCAAATCCATAGTGAGATAATTAGGATCTCATCCATAGGATTTGAGCACAACAAGATGACATGGCTATGTATTCAGCCTCTATAGAGGAAATAGAAGTACTCATTTGCTTCTTTGAAGACCAGCTCACAAGCTTATCACCCAAAAACTGAGCACCTCCAGACGTACTTCGACGTGTATCTTGACATCCTGCATGATCAGCATCTGCATAGGCTGTTAGTGACATACCGGTGTCCTTCGGGTACCAAAGTCCCATATTGATGGTTCCTTGGAGATACCGAAAGACCCGTTTAACCGCTTCAAGGTGCTTTTTGGTAGTCTTAGCCTGGTATCTAGCACACATGCAAACAGCGAACAAGATGCCTGGTCTACTAGCTGTGAGGTACATCAGGGATCCAATCATACTACGATATTTCGTTTGGTCTACCATGATCCCTGAGTGGTCCTCATCTAGTTTAGTACGTTCTATCATGGGAGTGTCAACAGGGTCACTAGAATCAAATCCAAATTTCTTTAAAATCTCATTTGCATATTTAGATTGATTTATAAAAATTCCTTCGGGACTTTGTGAAATTTGTAATCCCAAGAAAAATGACATTTGTCCCATCATTGACATTTGAAATTTAGAACCCATTTCATTTGAAAAATGGTCACACTCATTGGGGTCAGTCGAGGCAAAGATGATATCATCAACATATATTTGAACGTGAATTAAATGTTTGCCTGACTTTCTGCTGAACAATGTCGGATCAACTGCTCCTTTGCTGAATCCAGTAGATAAAAGAAACTTTGATAGCGTATTATACCATGCCCTTAGAGCTTGCTTCAAACCGTAAAGAGCCTTCTTCAAACGATAAACGTGAGTAGGAAGTCCTGGATTCACAAAGCCTTCAGGTTGGCTGAAGTAAACGACTTCTTTAAGATCTCCGTTAAGAAATGCCGTCTTTACATCCATCTGATAGACTACCATGTTCTTACTTGCAGCATTAGCCAAGAAGATTCTGATTGCCTCGATACGAGCAACTGGAGCAAATGATTCTTCAAAGTCAATACCCTCCTCTTGACGGTATCCTTTTGCAACCAATCGAGCTTTGTTCTTTAAAACATCACCATGCTCATCAAGTTTCACTTTGAAGATCCATTTTAGAGCAATGATCATTGCAGAATCTGGAGCATAATTCCCATACATCAAGTCGATCAAACTCATGAATTTCTTCTTGCATGGCATTGAACCAGCTGTCTTCATTCATAGCAGTTTTCACGTCTTTTGGTTCGATCTTAGAGAGTACAGAGTTGAAGAAGCACCATAAGGCATTGGTTGCAAGTTGTTTACGTGTGGATACTGGACGAGAGAGGTTTCCAATGATGTTGTTCAATGGATGATCATGAGTCCATTTTCTGAGGTGTTCATGTGGTTGTGGTTGAGGAACTGATGTAGCAGAGTCGATTTCTCCTGATGAAGATGGTTCTGAAGATGATTCAGGAGAAAATATATTTTCAAATGGAGCATCTTCGGGAGTAGCAAAGGGATTAATTTCATCATTGATGCCAGAGACAATTCCATGATGTACATTTGATGATTGAAGATTTGTTGATAAGACAGAGTGATCAGCAACAGGCGCTTCTTGACTTAATGATATTAAGTGTAAAACCCGAATTTCTAAAATTCACAAAAAGACCAAAATACCCCTATGATCAAAAAGTATGAATAATTAATTTAAAGAGTACCAAATAAGCTATGTAAATTCAGAGAATTATCAGATATGATCATAATAAATTTTAAGAACTTTATAAGTTTAATTTTTGTATTTTGAAAAGTATAAAAATCGGCCATATAATTATTTAGGCCCGAAAAGTATTTAAACTAATTAATAAAGTGTATAAATTAAGAATAAGGCCCAAAGTAATTTAAGAAAAATGTATGGTAATTTTTATGAGCCCAATACATTAGATAGCCCATATAAAAATAATAAAAACCATATATAAACACATTATACGGTTTATTCTAATCCCTAACGATTCCAAAACCTTGGCCGACACTCTAAAACCATAAACAATTCGACATTCGTTTTTCAAGGCTTAGAGCTATTTTTCTTGGACGAGTTTGAAGGTAAAGAAGGTGTTAAAAATCTGGTTCGAGGTTCTAAGGTGCTGATTTGATCGTTGTGATTTTCTTGGTCGATTAGGGTTTACCGAGTGGAGTTGGTGTGTTCTTTTTGTTCTAACGTCCTGATCTCATCAAGGGTATGTTTCAAATACTATTTTCAGTCCTAAAAATCATATAGAACCTGTAAAAATTATTCATGCATATTTAACAAGTCGTATGGAATTGTTTTGAATTAAAACCCTAAAAGCGTATAAAATAGAGAACGAGCATATAATAATTTTTGGGACCATGATCTGAATTTTTCTGGAGAATCTTATATGTTATACGACCTGAATAAAATACATATTAGTGAATTCGAAGCTTGTGTGAATTGTTATGGATTTGTTTTGTTCGATCGCGTATGAAAAAGGAAGAATTTAAAAGGGACGATTAGGGCTTGGATAAAACTAGGGTTTGTTTGTTATGGTAAAGATTAATTAATGTTGTAGTAATGATGAATTAATGATGGGTTAAACCTAGGTTTAGGGTTGTTCTTGAATTAAGCATCAATCGGTTTTAAATAAAAGTTTTGGGTTGGTTTTGTAAATTATGAAACTTAAAGGTTATTTCCGTAAACAGTAAAATAAAGGTACTGAACGTATAAGAATAAGTATGAGGGTTAAACGTGTAATTTTGGATATTTAGAGGGCCATTCGAATCGTTATTAAATTAAAAGGGTATGTTTTGTAAATTCTAAAACCTTTGGGCTAAAATTGTAAAATCTGATAATATAAGGTTAGATCGTATAATTAAAGATGTTAAAGGTGTAATATGTAATTCTGAGTAATTATGGGTCGACAAGTGTGAGTTAATTGTGTAGAGGCATGCATGAGTTCGAGCCATATTCCGTTTGTTCTCATATGTTCTAAGTCAAAGTGGAAGTCGTTAAAAGAGGTAACATGTAAATTAAATGTGTATTAAGTGATATTAAAAGTATGGGAAACCCTAGAACATAAATAGGAATTCGATTAGGGTTAAAAGCTAAGTGTGTAAATCCGTTATTTCATGTGGAAAAGGGTAAGTCTTGGAGTCATTAATAACTATTGATTAAGAGTATAATGAGCTAGTACTAAGTGTGTCGTAAACATGCGTGAGTTATGATTTTATGCAAGAAGTCACATATCATGAATTAAAGTATTGCATACATGGTCTCATTAAGGTTTGTATGCGAACAATGTTACGTGTGAGTCTTGATTAATCATGTAAGTAAAGAAGGCTTGTATAAATTATTTTGAAAGAGAGTCCTAAAATCCGTTTTGACAATTATCAACCCCATACTATGAATGATGATCATATAAGCTCTCAAATAAGATGTATGCCATATTAAACCCTTAAGTTTACCGTTTGTCATTTGCAACCCATAAGTTTGGCTAATTAATGATTAATACTCTAAAATGTTGGAATTCCGTCCGTCACTAAAAATAAGAATATTCTGACAACTCTAAAAGTATTAATGAAATTAATCCGTTATGACATTAATGATGCTAATAAGTATTAAATAAATCATAATCCGTGTAGATTCGTTGAAGGAGACGCGACGTTACATCTTCGTGATTCACTTATTCGTTTGCTTTTCTCTCATTGCTTTAAGGTACAAATATTCTGACCTTTTTAGTAAAGGTTCCTTATGATGTTCCTTTCGTTTGCTTTTCTATTTTACTTATTAGGGTTTCCGATGCCATTGCTATGAACCCTTTCTGATTGTTTGATCTGTTACTTGTGTAAAATACATGTTCTAGTGAACTATGCAATATCTGATGTGAACTTATGTTAGGAAGATTTTGATATGCACAATCGTTGAACCTTGCTATGGTTGATTATGAACTTCTGATTATGAACTTCTGCTTATGAATGTATGATATGCCACTGTGATATGAACTTCTGACTTATGAATATATGAATATGAACCTTATGATATGAAGTTATCTGATATGTTATCTGTGACCTTTATGAGGAAATATGATCTGTGTCAGTTATGACAATCTGTTTGACCTGAGTTAGTTTGACACCCGAGCTAAATATTTCACTAGTCATGGGGGTTCCATGTCCGTATCAGTGATGCACCTCTGATATGACTCTAGGGCAGTAGAGTGATGTTCTGCCACGTCCCTGGATGGTGGAGCATATTTTGTATATGTAGGAAGGGGCGTATGGATGCATCCTAGATCTGATCTGTTATCTGATATGTTTTCTGGTGAATGATGTCGTGTGCAATACGCGTCTTCACAAAATTCTGGGAGCTAGCTACTCCAATTATTTTCTGAGGTTACCTTTTGAAGAAGAAAGATATTTCTGATATGATATGTTCAGGGCTCGTGGTAGTTGACTAAATCTTTATCTGTTACTTCTGTGTTAAGTATTCTGTATGATTCGGTATTTTCGAGTGTTTATTTTATGTATTCTGAAATGATATGTTAGTGAATGTATCATGTATTCTGATGATATCTGTTCTGATAATTGATAATGGCTATGTTATGTCTTTGTCTATTTAGTTATAGTTTGTCTACTGTATTTTTTATCTGTATGTGTGACTGCCATGATGTGACTGCTATTTCTGCTGCTACAATATTGAATTAAGTGTGTTAAATGTAGATTAATTGATTTGTATGAATGCCATGTTTATTTTCTGGTAACTATTTCCGTTAGTCATTAGACTCTTCGTTTGGTTGACACGAAATCTATTATTCTTGATATGTTAAGTGTTTGGTTATTCTGATGTGTTTGTGTTTGTGTCATAAACGTGTTCTGAGGTGATCGTTAAATGTTATGTGTTTTTCTGGATTTCTGTATATTTGCGCTTCCGCAGAATCCTCAAAGATTCGTTATTTCTCATTCTGTTGTGATTTCGTTAATTGTATATTTATTCTATTTTAGCTTTTGTTTCGTTATATCTGTTCACTGGGCTTTGTAAGCTCAGCCGCACTTTCTTTTCCTGCGGCAGGTATTTAGCATTCAAGATGAGCTTATGGGATAGCTGATCTGGGTTGAGAGTAGAGACAAGAGCAAGATTTGAAAATAGGGATCTTAGATTTATTTTGAATATTAAGTTATTTATATTATCTTTTGTAAGTTTTGTAAAGGCTTCCGCTTTTGTATAGTATTTAAAGTTCTGATATGAAACCGTATTGTGATATCTTTACCCTTGTCGGGTCAGGGTGTTACAATTTATGGTATCAGAGCTCTAGGTTTTAAGACCCTTAGAGCTTAGGCTATGACCTATGAGGATTGGGTAGACATTAGGTTTCCGTCTGTTCAGATATCTTTCGATTCCTTTTGATTGTCGTTCAGATTTGACTTCGATATTCTTTTGTCTTCACTGAATTGGCCCTCCTCTTTGCGCATCGAATTTTGTTATTTTGTTTTCGCTCGTCCGTTTGTCGATCGTTAGATGGAGACTACCTGTGGAGCCAAAGAAGATGGTGCCGACCCTGCGTTGCTGCAACAGTCCCTGTGCTTGAGAGGTTCGTGAAGCAAAAGCCACGCCCGACTGCCGTGCTGCTGGAGACATCAGGATGCTGCTGGAGGAAGCTGGACGAATCAACCAAAGACGCAACGACGAAGCCATGATTCAACAGGTGGCTGGGAAGGTTCATCTACTTCATATGATTTGGGCGCGACGTGTGTTACTCTGATTCGTTTGTCACGCGTTTTAAGGCGGTTTGATATCTTGCTACGTGATTTTGATCGGCATTACTTTTCTTTGATTCGTTCAGAACTCGGTTTGAATCGTGAAGATTTATCATTTAGCATTCTGGTACATCTCAGCTTTTCTTTCTGGATCGTCAGTAATGAGTCATGAGGAGCCGTTTTATGCAAGTTGGTGGCCTCGTTTGTTGATAATATGGTAAGTTGTCTGATGTGTTATATGCCGCATGAATGTGTATCTGGTCTGTTTTGGTATGTTACTTGTTATCTGTATGTAATATGTTTTGTTATGATATTAGTTATGTGGTTTACCATGAACCGGGACAGAATATGATGACAATAAGAACTTGTTATGTGATGCAAGTATTATGACGCCTGATCAACGTGATAATACCGAGATCATATAATTTGGACTTATTGAAATCATATGACATTCGGGGAAATGCCTGTGGTCGATATGTGAATGGACTTTGACTTGTATCTGTTATTTGGCACTTCTCATGTTCGTTTGAAATTCCGTACCAAATTGTGAGATTTTCGTCGATATCTGTTACGTATAAGTTTTGTACGATTGGGATCCGAAATCGTTATGGTCTGCGTGAACCTATGAATTGCTATGTCTGCCCTAAGCTTGTACGTCTCCACGTACTTCTGCTACTAGTGAGGCCGATAGGATTTATTCCGTCTATGCATATGTTGTTCTCATCATTAGATATCTGAATAAGTTAGAAATTGTCGTTTGATTTGCTACATCTCATCTGTTACCTGCCATTATTCTGATGAGTATATGGTAGTCTGTTGTAAGTAATTGATTATTGCTTTGACTTCTGAAAATTATGAGTTTGTAGATTCTGATAACAATCCGTTTGTTCCGAGATAAGATTAACGTTCGTTATATTACTAGAAATTCTGAAATCCGATTCGTTTTCTGTTCTGTTCCGTCTTGTTCAATTTCGAGGACGAAATTTTATTTTAGAGGGGAAGAAGTTGTAAAACCCGAATTTCTAAAATTCACAAAAAGACCAAAATACCCCTATGATCAAAAAGTATGAATAATTAATTTAAAGAGTACCAAATAAGCTATGTAAATTCAGAGAATTATCAGATATGATCATAATAAATTTTAAGAACTTTATAAGTTTAATTTTTGTATTTTGAAAAGTATAAAAATCGGCCATATAATTATTTAGGCCCGAAAAGTATTTAAACTAATTAATAAAGTGTATAAATTAAGAATAAGGCCCAAAGTAATTTAAGAAAAATGTATGGTAAATTTTATGAGCCCAATACATTATATAGCCCATATAAAAATTATAAAAACCATATATAAACACATTATACGGTTTATTCTAATCCCTAACGATTCCAAAACCTTGGCCGACACTCTAAAACCATAAACAATTCGACATTTGTTTTTCAAGGATTAGAGCTATTTTTCTTGGACGAGTTTGAAGGTAAAGAAGGTGTTAAAAATCTGGTTCGAGGTTCTAAGGTGCTGATTTGATCGTTGTGATTTTCTTGGTCGATTAGGGTTTACCGAGTGGAGTTGGTGTGTTCTTTTTATTCTAACGTCCTGATCTCATCAAGGGTATGTTTCAAATATTATTTTCAGTCCTAAAAATCATATAGAACCTGTAAAAATTATTCATGCATATTTAACAAGTCGTATGGAATTGTTTTGAATTAAAACCCTAAAAGCGTATAAAATAGAGAACGAGCATATAATAATTTTTGGGACCATGATCTGAATTTTTCTGGAGACTCTTATATGTTATACGACCTGAATAAAATACATATTAGTGAATTCGAAGCTTGTGTGAATTGTTATGGATTTGTTTTGTTCGATCGCGTATGAAAAAGGAAGAATTTAAAAGGGACGATTAGGGCTTGGATAAAACTAGGGTTTGTTTGTTATGGTAAAGATTAATTAATGTTGTAGTAATGATGAATTAATGATGGGTTAAACCTAGGTTTAGGGTTGTTCTTGAATTAAGCATCAATCGGTTTTAAATAAAAGTTTTGGGTTGGTTTTGTAAATTATGAAACTTAAAGGTTATTTCTGTAAACAGTAAAATAAAGGTACTGAACGTATAAGAATAAGTATGAGGGTTAAACGTGTAATTTTGGATATTTAGAGGGCCATTCGAATCGTTATTAAATTAAAAGGGTATGTTTTGTAAATTCTAAAACCTTTGGGCTAAAATTGTAAAATCTGATAATATAAGGTTAGATCGTATAATTAAAGATGTTAAAGGTGTAATATGTAATTCTGAGTAATTATGGGTCGACAAGAGTGAGTTAATTGTGTAGAGGCATGCATGAGTTCGAGCCATATTCCGTTTGTTCTCATATGTTCTAAGTCAAAGTGGAAGTCATTAAAAGAGGTAACATGTAAATTAAATGCGTATTAAGTGATATTAAAAGTATGGAAAACCCTAGAACATAAATAGGAAGTCGATTAGGGTTAAAAGCTAAGTGTGTAAATCCGTTATTTCATGTGGAAAAGGGTAAGTCTTGGAGTTATTAATAACTATTGATTAAGAGTATAATGAGCTAGTACTAAGTGTGTCGTAAACATGCGTGAGTTATGATTTTATGCAAGAAGTCACATATCATGAATTAAAGTATTGCATACATGGTCTCATTAAGGTTTGTATGCGAACAATGTTACATGTGAGTCTTGATTAATCATGTAAGTTAAGAAGGCTTGTATAAATTATTTTGAAAGAGAGTCCTAAAATCCGTTTTGACAATTATCAACCCCATACTATGAATGATGATCATATAAGCTCTCAAATAAGATGTATGCCATATTAAACCCTTAATTTTACCGTTTGTCATTTGCAACCCATAAGTTTGGCTAATTAATGATTAATACTCTAAAATGTTGGAATTTCGTCCGTCACTAAAAATAAGAATATTCTGACAACTCTAAAAGTATTAATGAAATTAATCCATTATGACATTAATGATGCTAATAAGTATTAAATAAATCATAATCCGTGTAGATTCGTTGAAGGAGACGCGACGTTACATCTTCGTGATTCACTTATTCGTTTGCTTTTCTCTCATTGCTTTAAGGTACAGATATTCTGACCGTTTTAGTAAAGGTTCCTTATGATGTTCCTTTCGTTCGCTTTTCTATTTTACTTATTAGGGTTTCCGATGCCATTGCTATGAACCCTTTCTGATTGTTTGATCTGTTACTTGTGTAAAATACATGTTCTAGTGAACTATGCAATATCTGATGTGAACTTATGTTAGGAAGATTTTGATATGCACAATCGTTGAACCTTGCTATGGTTGATTATGAACTTCTGATTATGAACTTCTGCTTATGAATGTATGATATGCCACTGTGATATGAACTTCTGACTTCTGAATATCTGAATATGAACCTTATGATATGAAGTTATCTGATATGTTATCTGTGAACTTTATGAGGAAATATGATCTGTGTCAGTTATGACAATCTGTTTGACCTGAGTTAGTTTGACACCCGAGCCAAATATTTCACTAGTCATGGGGGTTTCATGTCCGTATCAGTGATGCACCTCTGATATGATTCTAGGGCAGTAGAGTGATGTTCTGCCACGTCCCTGGATGGTGGAGCATATTTTGTATATGTAGGAAGGGGCGTATGGATGCATCCTAGATCTGATCTGTTATCTGATATGTTTTCTGGTGAATGATGTCGTGTGCAATACGCGTCTTCACAAAATTCTGGGAGCTAGCTACTCCAATTATTTTCTGAGGTTACCTTTTGAAGAAG
Source organism: Chrysanthemum seticuspe (assembly GCA_019973895.1). Classification (NCBI taxonomy): domain Eukaryota; kingdom Viridiplantae; phylum Streptophyta; class Magnoliopsida; order Asterales; family Asteraceae; genus Chrysanthemum; species Chrysanthemum seticuspe. The sequence continues at coordinate 166,162,880 of BPTQ01000002.1, forward strand.
AAAGATATTTCTGATATGATATGTTTTGGGCTCGTGGTAGTTGACTAAATCTTTATCTGTTACTTCTGTGTTAAGTATTCTGTATGATTCGGTATTTTCGAGTGTTTATTTTATGTATTCTGAAATGATATGTTAGTGAATGTATCATGTATTCTGATGATATCTGTTCTGATAATTCCTAATGGCTATGTTATGTCTTTGTCTATTTAGTTATAGTTTGTCTACTGTATTTTCTATCTGTATGTGTGACTGCCATGATGTGACTGCTATTTCCGCTGCTACAATATTGAATTAAGTGTGTTAAATGTAGATTAATTGATTTGTATGAATGCCATGTTTATTTTCTGGTAACTGTTTCCGTTAGTCATTAGACTCTTCGTTTGGTTGACACGAAATCTATTATTCTTGATATGTTAAGTGTTTGGTTATTCTGATGTGTTTGTGTTTGTGTCATAAACGTGTTCTGAGGTGATCGTTAAATGTTATGTGTTTTTCTGGATTTCTGTATATTTGCGCTTCCGCAGAATCCTCAAAGATTCGTTATTTCTCATTCCGTTGTGATTTCGTTAATTGTATATTTATTCTATTTTAGCTTTTGTTTCGTTATATCTGTTCACTGGGCTTTGTAAGCTCAACCGCACTTTCTTTTCCTGCGGCAGGTATTTAGCATTCAAGATGAGCTTATGGGATAGCTGATCTGGGTTGAGAGTAGAGACAAGAGCAAGATTTGAAAATAGGGATCTTAGATTTATTTTGAATATTAAGTTATTTATATTATCTTTTGTAAGTTTTGTAAAGGCTTCCGCTTTTGTATAGTATTTAAAGTTCTGATATGAAACCGTATTGTGATATCTTTACCCTTGTCGGGTCGGGGTGTTACATTAAGACTGAAGGGTTGACTTCATTCACAGGGATAGGAGCAGCCTCTGTTGATGGAATTGACATTTCATCAACATTCGGTTCATAGTGTTCATCAAACATTGGATCAAATAGTTTCTTCAAATCATCTTCTGAAGGAGGTACATACGGAGTTGCTGGTGAGGGATTAGAAACTAGAGTAGAACTGATAGGAATACTGGATAAAGGTTGAAATGCTGGTCCAGAACATGATTGTCCTGGAGCCATTTGACCAGTCAGCTCATCGAATGAAACGTGAATTGTTTCCATGATATTTTGGGTTCTCTTGTTGTAGATTCGGTAACCCTTCATGTTTGATGCATAACTAACAAAAACTCCAATGTCCGCTTTAGCTCTTAATTTTCTTAAATCTAGACCATCATTTGTTGGATAGCACAAAGCACCAAACACACGAAGGTAGGAAAGATCAGGTTTTTGTTTATGGACAAGTTCATATGGAGTTTTTCTATGAGAGGTGTGAATAAGGGAACGATTTTGGGTGTAGCAAGCAGTGGCAATGGCTTCAGCCCATAGAAACATCGGAACCTTTGAATAAATCAGCATTGTTCTTGAGGCTTCCACAAGAGTTCGATTTCGTCTTTTAACTACACCGTTCTGTTGAGGAGCTCGTGGAACACTTCTTTGATGACTGATTCCAACACTTTCATAAAACTGAATTAAGTCTTTGTTAACAAACTCTGTGCCATTGTCTGTTCGAACAATTCTAACAGTATTGTTGAGTCGAACCTGAAGCTGTTTGATAAGTTTGATGATGACATCTGGAGTTTCATCCTTTGTCCTCAAAAACTTTACCCAAGTAAATCGAGAGTAGTCATCAACAACTACAAGAATGTATTTATTCTCATTTATCGTTTGCACTCTCATTGGTCCGCACAGATCCGTATGAAGGGTATGAAGAACTTCCATTACTGAGTTAGTGGGTTTTGGTTTGTGGGCATATTTCGTGCTTTTTCCTAACTGGCAAGCTGAACAAAGATGATCTTTTTCATATTTCAATCTGGGTAAGCCTCTTACTAAGTCCTTTCTAGAAAGATTGTTTATGGTAACAAATTTCAAGTGATTGAGACGACGGTGCCATAACCATGACTTAGTTTTGGAAGCCTTTGACAGCAAGCAGATGGGTGAAGACTTCATCATGTCTTCGATAGAAATGGTGTATAGGTTAGAACCACAAGTACCTCTTAATAATTCCACACCATCAAGTTCTCTAACGAAACAAGTATGCTTTCTAAAAGCCACTTCTAGATCGGAATCACATAATTGACCAACAGAGAACAAGTTATGACCAAGACCTTCCACATAATATACCTTGGAAATTACACTTTTACCAACCACATAATCTCCATAACCCATAATAGCACCAAAATGATCGTTTCCGAATCTCACTGTCAAGATGAATTTGCTCACGAAGTTCATGAGCCGCGACCGGTCTCCAGTCATATGCTTGGAACAACCTGAGTCCAGGTACCACAGAACGATTTAAACGATCTGCAGTTGAACATAGACAAGAATGGATAACTGGATAATTGGGATCCCATGCAAGAATGGGTTCCATTTGGTTAGCAACAGTGATTGGAACACCCACATTAGAAATAGAAAGATCCATATCAGAAATAGAAGCAATGGACTCATTAGGAATAGATGCAGTGCTGGTGTCCGTATTTGACCTATTCAAAGTATGTTCACTTCTTAATGGAATAGTTCTATCAATAGGCATCCATTTTCTAGTGGGCATTGTCTTAGCAGATTGAGGACAAAACTGATTATCCCTTATGGCCAAAAGGTATCCATTGATAACCTATCTTACTAAATGTTCTTCCTGTGGGTTTCCACTGTTTTCTAACTTTCTTTCGTCTTTGCCTTTTAGCCTTCTTAGCATGATTTTTAGCATCAACAATTTTAACAGGGCATTTGACAGCATTAGACAAAACATTCACAGCACATTCATTATTAGCAACAGAATTGAAGTAGACATCATTACATGGTTTGCAGATAGTATCAGAATTCGAATTAATTACAGTACGCCTATGGCTAATACTAGAATCAACACGATTCGTTTTATTCAACACAAACTTAAAGTTCCTAGGATGGTCTTTTACTCTCTTCCAATGCACATTCTTAGCTTGCGAGGCCCTATCTTGCTTGGTATTGCCTGGAGGCTTTGACCCACTTGCCTTAATGTCACTGATTACTCCTGTAGAGGGAATTATGGGAACATTAGTTGGTTGATCTACTTTTTGCATTCCTGAACTAGATGTGCAAGGATCTGAACTACTATAAGGCACATTAGTGTTCACTTTCTTAAAGCTGGGCATGGAATGGTTTGTATGCTTGGCACTAGGCATAGAACAAGGCATCACAGCTTTACCTTTTGCACCTAAGGATTTAGGACATGTTGTAATTAGACATTCTAGCAGCTCTTGAGATCGTTTGGCCTGAATGCAAGCAAACCTAATTTCTCTATCAAGAGGCTTATTTATGAAATCCTCTTCCACAATCTCACGAAGACATTCTAGACTATCCTTAAGATGGGCACAATAGTTGTGAAACACAGGTTCATTATTCCTAAGATGAGGAGGAATGTATTTAACAGTCACAGTATATTTGCAGTCTGAGGATGACTTTGAAGCAACATTCTCATTAAAAACAAGTAGCAGTATCCTTGTTTCCTGACTCCTCAGATTCTCAATTTCCTTTTGTAGAGACGTTATTTTTTTGTTGTTTTTGTCACGAGTGACTTTCATTGAATCATATAACTCTTTAAAGTGTCGTTTAACTTTTTCATTTTCTTCTAGAAAACTTTAGTTTTCTTTTTGTAAAGCATTAACTAAGTTTTGAAGATGAAAAGTTTGAGAATACTGAGAATCTAAAGGAGGAGGCATTTGGGAGCCAGTCACATTGTTCTTTTCACCCTTTAATTGAGAGATTTGGGCTTTCAACTTTCTGATCGTGTTACAATGAGCTTGAATCTATTCGTCACGTTTGTTTATCTGAAAAACTGCATCAAACTCTGGAGCATCTGATGATGTCTTGATATTTGAGGTTTTGACATTTTCTTTAAGATGTTGATATTTTAGTTGTAAATTAAAATGTTCGACTTCTATCTTAGAAAGATGTTTTACCAAATTATCGTGATCATCCATATCAATTTTCTCATTTAGTTTAGAATTAGTCTTTTCAAGCTCAATGACACGATCATGAGAGACTTTCAGAGCAACAGATAATTCATGAAATTAAGAAGCATTAATGGAACAATTCGTAGCAGTGTAAAACACATCTTGAGTAATACATTCAGAAATAAGATTCTCATTCAATGTATTCAAGTTCTTCCTCTCAATCTCATTATATTTTAATTCTCGCTCGTAGTCACTAACCTCAACTATCATTGCATCAAATTCCTTTTCTATTTCTTTAATATCTGAATTCATCCCCTTTTTAAGACTCTCAAATTGATCTTTTAGTTGTTCAAAGAAAGGCATGACCTCAGTTAAATAGCATTCTTTAGTTTGCTCAAAACCCCTTTCCCCTTCAGTTATACCAGTGGGTGTGATCCTTTTCTTGCAAGTTTTCTCAAAATCAACAAATAATTGAAAGATAACATATTGACTGATTAAGGTCTTGCTTTTAGTGGCAATAGTTCTAGGGACTAGATGCATTGGTGCATTAAGAGGATACATAGTTGCTGAAGGTATTTTTCTAAAAGGGGGGGGGGGGGTTGTTACAACAAGATTCTCTGCCTTTTGCTTATCTCAATCCTTTTTCCAGAACACTTGTTTGGGTGTTAACAACGTTTGAGGCTTAAACATGTTCAAGGAGATCCAATTTTCCTTTTTGTAGTCATGGGGGTCTAATAATTATGTTTTTCTCTTTACATGTAGGATTGTTGAGTTTCTTATCCATTTTCTCCCTAGATGCATCATCTAGTTTTCTATCTTTCTCAGTGCACTCAATGCAACTAGGTTTCTGTCTAGGTTTAAGAATCTCATTGCCATCATAGATTACATTTTGAGCATCTTTTGCTATCTTACCATACTCAGGGTTGGATTCCTTTATAATGGGGATACTATGCTTATCACTGAGAACTCTATGCTTAGTGATCATGTGAGCAGTCTGAATGGTATTCCCTTGTACGTACAACTTATTTTCAAGCTTGTTTTCAAGGTTTTTAGATTAGAAAAATCATTCAAAAGTTTTGATTCCTTACCACTGAATTCTTACTTAAGCATTTTAACATTTTCTTGAAGTTCTTGTTTTTGCTTAGCAGTTTTAGAAAGATTTTCTTGTAAAGAGTTTAACTCTTGTTTTAATACTTCTTCTCTAAACTTACTTTTTCTAATAGTTGTACGCATTTGGTCATCCATTTCCTGCTCACGGGTGGTTAACTCAAACTTAGCACGTTGTTCATAAATAGCAACTTGTTCTTTATAGGCATTCAGTTCAGAAACAACAGAATCATCATGAGCACATGTAGTGTATTCATCATAAATATAGTCATCATTGACTGCAGAAGATGCATCACTTGGTACAGTCTCACTTTCACTTTGTTTCACATATTGATCATATGGGACAACATTGATATTACCCATATTTTCAACATCTGACTCAAAAGTTTCAGTTGATTGTACTTTGTAATGTATCTTTTGCTCATCAACATCATCGTATAGTTTTAATACCTCTGAGATGATTGATTCTTTGGATGGACTAGCTTGCTGTGGTGAGGGGACCTTTGGAGAGACCATTGGAGAAATGTTAGCCATGAAAATTGTTTGTGCAGTAGGTTCATCATCGACGTTAGAGTCGTATGCATCACAGTCTGCAACTTGAAAAGCATTCTGATGATTATGACCTATCTCCTGAATTGGCTGCTCATCCACATCTGCATCATATGTCATGGCATTGCCCTCAGCAAGAAACAACAACTCCACTTCATCCAACACAGCTCCATTATCCTGAGCTTGCACAAGTAACATCTTGTCTTTGAAGTACTCTGCATTTTGAGGGCGTTTTGGAGAAGTGCAGTTCCTTGCTATGTGTCCATCACCACCACAGTTGTAGAACTTTATTGGCTTTGCTTGTCCTTGATTTCCATTCCTTCCCCTATACTGATTTTCCACATATCCTCCTCCTACTCTACATCTTCTTTGTTCATATTGTCTTCCTTGAGCTGGTTGCACTGTAACCTTTCCATCTCTGACCAAAGCATGATTGTGTAGATTGGATGCAGTCCTGATTTCATTGTTAGTGTGAAGTCTGTTAGTATGTGGAGTGAAGGTTAAGTTTTGTTTAACCATAAGAGCCAGTTTATTGATAAAGTGTTCCATGACTGCATTGACATCAGGTTGTTTGAAACTTGGATCTGGAATGACTTGAGATGCTTTGGTAGTAGTTCCATCATTGGTGTAGAAGGCTGTTGAGTCATTTGACGAACTTGTTTCTCCCTGGTTGGTTTTGAACTGTTCGAGAATCCTTTTTCCAAACATAGCATGTCTCTCATTCTGAAGAAGGAATGCATAAAGTTGCTCATAGTTGGTGTTCTTCAATCCTTTGGTTAGCTTCACAGAGGTGACAAACTTATGCCATTCGGGATTCATATTGTTCACAAACTTTGAGTTTAGCTGAATGTTTGGCATGGTCATTTTGATGTTCCTCATATCATTCACAAGCTTGTCGAATCTCACGTAATACTTATAGACACTTTCTTCTGGCTTCATCTTAAAGTGCTCAAATTCATCATACAACTGTGATTCTCTGTCTTCTATAGTTAATTCAAAACCTGAGAGAAGCATCTTGACATTATCCCAAACTGCCTTGGCTTCAGTGTTGTGATTGATCAGCTTGTAGATGTCTTTTGGAAGACCCTGTAGTATGACGTTTGAGGCCCTGATATCAGCATCGAACCTCTTTTTCTCCTTATCATTGAGCTCATCATACGTCTTTGGTCTATCTATTCCATAGATCATTGTTCCATCTGCAACTGTATCAATTAAGTCTCTTGTAGTCTCAATCTGATAAGGTCCTTCATCAATAGACTTGAGAATGTTGACTCCGTTTTCCTTTCCGAGACAGTACAATCTGATTCGTTGTGCCCAAGAGTCGTAGTCAGTTCTGTCAAGCATAGGTGGACGAGTATCTGAACCAGCTGCTTGAACATCCTCAGCAACAGTGGAGATGATTGTAGGTACGTTGATAGACATGTTAACAGATCACACGGGATTTTAAAACTCTATGATTAAACCAGGAAATAGATTCTTTCACGGGATTTTACTAAATCAAGAGAAAACCGTATTACAACCAAAAGTTCAACCAAGTCGCTAAGAAACCTTGAACCAAGTCGCTAAGCACCAAGTCGCTATAAATTTTGACAGCAAGTCGCTAAGCACCAAGTCGCTAAGTCGTCAAGTCGCTAAATAGCAACTCGCTAAGGTTCCAGTCGCTAATACCAAGTCGCTAAGAAAACTTAAGTACAAGTCGCTATCAAAATTGAAAGCAAATCGCTACCTTCACCAAGTCGCTAACCGTAGTAGAGAATCCACTAAGTGTACTGTTTGTCGGCTTGTCTCTATAGACAAGTCGCTAGGACCAAGTCGCTACCAAAAACCACTATAACTCGCTACCTTTAACTGAAGCAAGTCGCTACGATGGATATCACAACGAGAACCAAGTCGCTACCAAGAAAAACTTCAAAAACACACTTTTCCATCCAAAACAAGCTCAACCACAGTGATTCAAGCTTACCAAATCAAAACCCAAGCACATACAATGATCCTAAACACAAAAGTACACCCAAAATTCAAGCTTTAACACTAGAGATGATCCAAATGATGCAAAAACTACTAAACTTTTTCAAACTCAAAAACCATCTAAAAACCACTAGAAATCCAAGGATATGTAAGAGATGATCTAACCATGGCTCTTGATACCATTTGTAACATATTGGATTTCACAAACACACTAAATCATAATCACAAGAGGCTTATAAGATGAGTTTTAGAGAGAGAAAGTTAGAGGTTGGGAACTTTAGTGAGAGAAAATGAACATATTATTATGAGCTCCAACTCTCTACCTTGGAAGGTAGAGAGTATTTATAGGTCTTACATAAATCGCCACCTATGGGCTGTGGATCAGGCATACAGTGGGTAAAGACCCGTCCGTCCTCCACGGTGTTACTTAAACTAAATACTACTTAACTTATAATAATCTACGACTACGAGCTTTCTAACGATTACATATACTTGAGGTGACCGACTCTTCAATAACTAGATTTACTAAATCCTAACAATTATGTAAATGGTATCAGCCTTATCTTTTGGTGCTTCCTTCTTGTTCCCAGTCTTTTGCTTATCTTTCCCATCCTTGATGTTCTTAACTAAATGGTCCAATCTGCCTTCTTTTACTAGCTTATCAATTAGTTGGCGCAATTGGACACACTCATTGGTGGTGTGGCCCTTCTATCCATGATAGTCGCAGTATCCGTTCCCCACGCGCTGCTCTTCTGGGGTACGCATTGGTGGGGGTCTCGGGAAGTTCGCGCCTTCCGTTGCGAATATCTCCTTTGGAGTCTTGGTTAGCGGGGTATACTTATCATTCTCTCGTCCGCTCCTCTGACCGCGGTAGTTCTTGTTACGGTTGCTACTCTGGTCAATGGATTGTCTCCTAGGCGGTTCTTGTGACCTATAGTTTGAGTATCCTTTCTTGCTGTCTGCCGCAACAGCTTCTCCTTGGATAAAGGACCTCGTGCGTTTCATAAGTTCATCAAAAGTTTGGGGGACCTTGTCGTTCAACCTTTTGATGAGTTCTGGGTTATTGACACCGTTCATGAACCCTAAGATTTTTAGTATTTCAGGACATGCCTTGACATGTATGCATTCGTCTTTGTAGCGTTCCACATAAGCACTTGTAGATTCCCCCTGGCGCTGTTTTACCCTAGCAAGTTCGACAGGGTTTTTGGTGCACTTCTTCCTTTGAGTAAAGTTCAGGCGAAACGCCTTCAGCAACTCTTCAAAACCACTAATGCTTCTGCGTGGAAGCATACTGAACTAGTTTCGCGCATTTCCCCCTAATGTGGGATTGAACATGTGGCACCACACAGGTTGTGGCCAGTTTTCGATGGTAGCAGATGACTCGATATTTTTTAGGTGATCATCCGGATCACCTGTTCCATCGTAGGTTTTCACATTTGCGGGCATGCGCCTTCTCTTATCTTCTAAAAAATCGCTGATGCGCCGAGTGAACGCATCCACCTTTTGGCGGCGCCAGGGAAGAGACATATCTTCATCCTCTGGTCGCGATAACTTCTCCTTGACTTCAAGTGTCCTGTTTCTCTATCCTCGTTGTCCGAGGAGTCACTGGAGGACGAGCTTCCTCTCTTTCGGTGTTTGCGCCGACTGTCCTCAGAATCTGAGCTCGAAGAGCTTTCACTTGGGGAGTGCCGTCGCCCAAGTCTGTCATGGACCCTGCCGCTACCAAGCCTAGCGTGGACATTGGTACGCCATCCATCATCTTCGTGTTCTCCCAGATACTGTAGTTTGGCTTCTTCATCGTTCACAACTCTCCTACCGATCCTGGTAAACACTGGGGGCCGGCGGCTATCCCTCTCGTGCCTCTCCCTCCGGTGACGTGATGGGGATGTCTCCTGCTCTGGGTCGAAGTTGAGTCAGGCTTGCAGGATCTGACTCGGCCTCTTTTTCGCTTCCTCTTGCATTAGGGCAGCCAAGGTTTCGTAGTTTTGAGACACGAAGTCACTTGGCGCTAGTTCAGGCGCGACCCTTTCTAGAGCGAGGGTGTCTATTTCCACCTCTAGACCCCTGTTCTGGTCAGGCGCGTCTAGCGGGGTTGTGAGGTTTGTTCCTGGTACCGATTGGTGGGGAGTGGTAAAAAGGGTGTGCAGTGGATCTTCTACGCTGGTGGTTGTCGTAGTGGCATGAGTTATCCCCGTGCGTGGTTCCACTGTCGCGAAGACCAGATCTGGGCATGACCCTTGGTTTCTGGTCGCACTGGTTGTTCCAGAGGCCTGCTTAGAGGCTGATCCACTTTGCTGCTTCTTCCCTTGTAGGTCACTATGCGATCGCTGGCTCAGGTTTCCTTGCTTTGTCATTCTAGTTCTTAGTGATTGGTCCCACGGATGGCGCCACTTGTTGATACAAAAGTTGGGCGTTCCTTATTTGGACTCCGGTTCTCGTATCAACTAGACCTTGATGCTTGAGACCTACGCACTAAGAAAACAGAAAACACCGTTAGGCTTATTGTTGGATTGTCTCCCACGATTATCTTCCGGCGTGAGAGTAAGTAATCGGTTTTTAGGGTTTAGTGGAGAGTTAGTGTTTTGTGATCGTACCTTTAATGAGGGCCGAGATGCCCTTTATATACACATGAAGTCCTTGTTGGTTTCGTGTTCCCCAACCTTCGGCGTATCCCGCCTAAGTCGGTTAGTTGATACATATCCCGTAAATAAGAGATATCCGATATCAAGACCATAAATAACTTCGGGTTTGGGCCTTCGTGAGCCCAAACCGTTACCGCGTTATTCCACTCGTATTGGGCTCGAGTGTTAGTAGCGTCCACTGGTCGGGTTCATGACCCGAATGCGGACTATACGTCATCAAAGATCTAGGATCCATTCCCTCTTCGAGTTAAGCATCAGAACACTAGAAGCCATTGAACGATGAGTATGGGTAATTAGGTCCCGTATCTTCTCTCACTGGTCCTTGAAGACCCTAGAGTCAAAGCAGGCTCGCGTGTCCATGAGGCTTGACTTGCATAAGCATTATTTAAGTCATCTGGTCTCATGTAGCCTGACCCTCCTCCAACTCCACTCACCAACATTGGTTTTTGCCCAAAACATATTATAAACATATAAATTTACACATAAACATGTATAGGTAGATTTGAGACCACTAAAAAACTTGAGGTAAACAAAATCACATGTGATTGCGCACTAATGTTTAAATCGCATGTAACTAAAATTAGTGAAATTTCATTAAATGTGCTATTGCATAGAAATTCAAATCTCATGTGATTAAAATCAATATGGACCATCCATTTTCTAATCTAGGGACCGAGAGTGGTTCCACGGATCTCAAGTTCTTTGGTGCTCTTTAATGAACTCATTACTCACCCCATCATGTATATCAGTTTAAGTATTGTATATATGATGTCATAATTCTCAATTTCCGGTCATTCCTCATACTCCATATTCATCATCTCATAACGGTTCATTCATGATTTTTGCATTTCACATTTAACGCGTAATTTTTATATTTAATAATCTTTATCGCGTGAGTTATTATTTTGTATATTTAAACCGTTACTTTCAAAAATGATCCCGAGGTATTTTTAAACCTACATTTAGTTCATAAAAACTATATTTTTAGTTTTCCTAGTGTTTCAAATTTATTTGGTACTTAAATCGTTAAAGTTTAATTATTACGTCGTTTTTCTTAAAAATGGTACGACAATTATTTTATCACTCAATTTTCACAAGGAAAGTATTTTTACAATTTTTATCATCTCAATACATTCTATTTTGACCTAATAAAAACTTACTTGCACCAAAAATTTCTATTTACATTCACTTGTACATTTTTTTACACAAATTCTTACACTTTCTTTACAAATAATACACAATATATATATATAAGTAAATGTTTAAAAAAAAAAATACAAAATATCTTACATACCCCCCCCCCCTTGGCCGACCAAGGGGGAAGGGGAGTAATTAATGGGTTATGGCTCATTTATTAGATGTTTTTCAATAATACATAAGTCTTGTATCTCAATTATTTTCTCATACATCTCATATTTCACCAAGTGTAAAAAAATTTAGTTTTCTCTCTTCTCTTTTGGCTTCCATAACCGGCCACACTTCAAGGTGCCAAGGGATCAAGATTTTTGCAAAATCAAGTGTTTATCAACCTAGTTATATCCTTTATATGGTTTTGAAATAAAAACCAAGGATATTTAAGTTTAATCCTTGTTACTTTCACCTCATCACTATCACTTGTAAGCTTGTTTTTATCATTTTCATGTTTCCTTTTCATTTTCATATGTTTCTTTTCATTTTTGGAGCTTATATGCATGTTATGTGATTTATACCATTTTTCTTATGATTTTTGAGTTATTTATACATATTGGTCATCCTATAATTATTCCCATGGTATTCTTTGGTCTTGATGGTGATTAGGAACCCATGACACCCTAAGAAGGTGTATGGTAGGATTAGATTAGCTTTGGAGTTGATTTGAAGGGATTAGAATAGGTTTTGTCCGAGAAAAACTATTTTCGATAACTATATATTTATGTTCTGTCCTTAATTCGAATTTCTGGAAAAACCTACTGTTGGTACGAAACTTTGGCCTTGATATTTAGAAAATATACTTTAAAACGAATCCGTGGCCTTTTGAACGGATAAAAACGGACTTATAACGAAGAAGTTATGGATTTTTAAAGTTTGATGACGAAACGTATTATTTTCAGAAAATTCAACGTTGCTGTTTTTACTTGTTCGGGTCAAAAACTAGCCTTAAGCTTCACAAATTATTTCGACTTGTCAAAAATATATTAGTTTACTTCGATACGAAGCTAAGGACGTATTATACGTAGAAAACGGATTTAAAACGACAGAGATATGCTCGTTTTTATAAAGTTGCCGTAACTATTATTTTCTGAAAAATTATATTATTTTTCCGTTACAAGTATTTCATTAGCTGTAACGACCATGTTTGCGGCAGTTTTTAACCATGATGTGAAACTATTTGGAACAAAATGTCTTCTAGTAAAATCAAGTTCACCGGCCATATTTTTCAAAACGACAAGCCGTTTGTATAGCGGAGTTGTAGTAAATTAATTACGGATGTTCAAACTTGGCCGAAACTCATTTTCTACACACAATTAGCAAAAACCACCATCTTTAGCCCTTGTTATCTTTATGATCGAGACCTTTTGGACGAAAACTCCTGAACTGAAACTTTTAGATATCGATACAAACTTTCCAAAACCGTCGAGTTCGTTCTCTAACGATCGACGTACACCATTTTACGACTAGTTTCTCGGAGCCATTTTTATTAATTTCATGAAATTTCCGACGACATTGTTTTACGACGAAAAGTGATAATTTCACTATAAATCATTACGAAACTATTGTGGGATGACATTTTGACGTAAATACTTGTAAAGTAATCTAAGATTGGTCAAGACGTCAAAAGAGTATTTTTCGACGATAAGTATTATTTTCAAAACTCACAAATGGTATAAATAACATACGAAATGCATGCATATCATAACACCATAACTCATTACATATCATAACTCAAGTCATAACATTCATTTTAGGTTGCGGATAGTTTCCGAGCCTCATTTTCTTGCACATCATTTTGTTAGCATATTAATCACACCAGGTGAGTTCATACCCCACTTTTACTCGTTTAAATTCTTATAAACTATTTGGGGCGAGATACATGCTTATTTATCAAAACATTTAAACTCTATTGCTTAACAATATTACTTATACTTTAGACTTGGTGCGTGTTGCGACTAGACTTAAACAAACATCCCAATATTTATATGTTGGAAGGCCATTAATTTGGATACAGCCCAACGTGAGTCGTTGGAGGAACATCCCAGCATTCACATGTTGGAAGGCCATTTTTTATGGATACATCCCAACGTGAGCGTTGGAGGAACATCCCAACACGAGTTGTTGGAAGACCCTTGTGGTGACATTTATACTTTTAACTACTTTAATGCGTATATTCATGATTGTCATTCTATTTTAGGCAGTGGGTTGTGAACACACAGGTTGCAAGTTTTGTATGGGCGGAACTTGGAACTGAGTGGATTCACAATGCCTTTGCTGTGTGAACATTTCTCAAAGTATTTAGATCATGTAATTACAAACTTATGAACTCACCAACCTTTGTGTTGACACTTTTTAGCATGTTTATCTCAGGTCTTAAGATGATTGCACTTCATGGAGCTTTTGGGTCGCATGGCATACATTGAAGTCTTGTGCTTTTAACAATTACCATTCGACATGTTTTGTAAACTTTTTATGTATTATCAAACCTTGTGATTTCTTGTGGTGTAAACTTTAACTTATTTATCGAATGGTAAATTTTTCAAAACGTCTCATTATAGAGGTCGTTTTCTGTATCCATACTTTGTGCTATGACGTTATACCCCAATGACACTATCGTTCCGCTGCGATATTTTGGGGGTGTGACATATGAGTTTACACAAACATATATAGAAAATAGAAGTAGACTCTAATCAATAACTTCGATTATACACCATCAGATATACTTGAGATAATGTGCTTTTTGCAATTTTTTGTGCCTGATGAACAAACTTAGAGATTTAAAAATATTTTAGGCTCTATCGCATACTATCTTTATCTCATATATGCAGGGGACATATATTTTACGTTGAGCCTTAAATTTTAAACTTACAATTTGAAATTATCATATTTTTTTGAAAGATCACAAAAAAACCACTTACTATCTCCAAACATGCAGATAAAATGGTCATGCATGGAAGTGCATCAATCTCATGCTGCATTCATCAACGATAATTCATTTTTTCCATGAGAAATCATACACGAGTTGTAGCAAAACAGTTTTAGAAAAAGAGGAATTAACGCAGCCTAACCTGTTTTTGTACTTGAGTTTTGTAAACAAAACCACCACACTACAACAATGTCGAAATGACCAATAAAATAGATATTATTTATCTATGCAAATAGTTATATAGAACAACAAGAATATGCAGCAACCACCATTTTAAATTTTAAGACTTATCAATGATATAAGAATTGTGTAAATAAAGATAATTAATTTCACGTACACGCAGGAAAAGATTCCAAATAGAGCCCATTCTTTACTTGAATTTCCTGCTTCACTTTGCTACTTTGCTTATATTCTACAAAAAAAATTAAAACTGCATCAGAGATTTCGATCAAGTCCTCATGAGCCAAACAAAAGTGGATCCATATCTAAAAAAGGAGTAAGATTAGAAACTAAGGTGCCGTTTGGTTTGCTTAAATGAATCACAATGGATATGGTTTGAGGATAGAATGGAATGAGTATCAATATCATTTATTTAAAAAGGTTATTCAGTTTAAAAGTTGGATATGGCAACTTTTATTAAAAAATAAATTAAAATATTGATATTTTATTTGGTTTTCATCTCTCATCATAAATGCATGTTTGAAAATAATGAATTCCTATTTGTCGTTTTCGTCTTTCAAGCTAATAAAAAAATAAAAAAATAAAATTTTTGATAGAAAGAACATTGGAATCTAAAAACCCACCTATGGCAGATGGTATACACATACCCTTATTTTAAAGGTTTTCTTATACCCATATCATCAAGCAAACACATTATTTCATTCTTATACCCATACCACCATTCTCATATCCTCATACCAAACTGCACCTAAGTATTACACACATTTTTGTAAGACTAACTGCATGCGATCATAACCCTCCAATGGGATAGTTAACTGGACCTCACTTGGACTATCACGTGCTGTTTCATCTGCAATTATACAATGCGATCTAAAAAATCAAGTTGTGGAAAGGAAAGGAAATGGAAAGTTTTTTGTGTTCTTGAGTTTTTTCAAGGGAGGAAATGGAAGTGGAAAGTAAATAGGGAGGAAATTTTGTTAAGTAAGGTATCATTTGTTTTTTCAAAGCTTTTACCTCTTCATTTGCAAACCATGTCTGCAGAAAAAGAGGCACATCTAAAGTCTTCATCTACATGGTAGAAGACTGTTTTTTTTTGTACTATTGAAGTACTTCTTTCCTTTTTTTCTTCTTTTTTTTAACTATTGTTTTTTGATTGGAGAATATAAATCATTTTGTCAAATGATACTAAACTGTTGAGTGCGAACAAGTAATCGCTTAAAATACGGAGTATCAATGACACATTTTCGTCCATTTTATAACTTATCATCTGTTTTTTACCTTTTTTAACGATTTGGAACGTTTTTTTTTTTTTTTTTTTTTTTTTTTTTTTTTTGTTAATACAAATAAGCCGTAAAACGTTTATTTATATTTTACGATCTTCTAATGTTTTGTTGATAACAAACGTAAAATCATTTTAACGAAACAAATAAAATACGTAATTAGTTTGATTCAATAGTTTTCTAACACACTTACGTTTTCACATAAAACACTAAAACAAGAATAAGTGATTTTATGATTTAGAGATACATATGTACAACAACTAGTGTTTACACATTGGGCTAACATATACTTAACTAAGTATATACTAAAAGGGGTAAAAACAAGTATATACTAAAATGAGTAAAAATAAGTATATACTAAATGGGTAAAAACTAGTAAATGGTATTAACCCATAACCCATGGTTTTGTACAAACCACTTAACCAAGTTCATTGTATTCTTGAGATACATTGTATCTAGAAAGAAACCCATGGATCAACCCATAACCCATGACCCATGTCCCATAACCAAAAATACCCATGGGCAAAGAGGAGCGTCCCACGGATCCCTAGCTTTGTGCTAGTAGGATCCCTTATGGGAGGGATCCGTGGGATCCGGGGAACAGTAGAAAATTTCCTCTATAAATAGTGAGCCATTTCTTCCTTTTAGCTCACCAATTTTCACACATAGTTTCTCCAAGTATTGTACATCTCTAACCACTGATCCTAAGGGATCTTTCTACGTAGTTTGTCTTTTGTTTTTATGTGATTCTCTAGGTTACTCTTAAAGGCGAGATCACCACTTCTTGAAGTCGAGCAAGCTCAAGTCCATGAGTTGCCATGCTTCGTCATCATCAAGACAACTGAGGTTCTCTTGTTGATAGTTCTTTCTTCCTCCGTAGAAGTTGTGTTGAAGGCATTAGTGAAGGATGCCGAAAGAGTCAAGACTAAAGCATTAGTGAAAGGTGCTTAACGTCCGTGTCAAAAGCATTGGTTAAGAATGCTAAAGGTGTCAAGACGAAGGCATTAGTGAAAGGTGCCAAGCATTGTGTCAAAGGCACTAGTGAAGGATGCCTAGGAATCAAATCAAGTGGCATTAGGGAAGAATGCCTAGGTGGTATAATCGATGAGGTGCATCGTTATACATATAAGTATTTGTTTATTTCCAAGGATGGTAATATCCTTGATACTGTTGTAATAAGGAGTGGATCTCCTTAAGATTAGGTGTTGTGTTGTGATGGGTAGTAGTTCCTCCATAGTAATGGAACTAGTTGCTTAGCCTAGTACCTAATAAAGGGTAGGCGACGTTGTGATATGATTAGTTCTCCTTGGAGTGAAAGAACTCGGTGGTTAGCCTAGCACCATATAAAGGGTAGGCGACGTTGTGATAGGTGTGGTTCGCCTTGGTGTGAAAGAACTCGGTATTTAGCTTTGTACCGGAAAATGGTTTAAGCGACGTTGTGAAGGCTTTTCCGCCATAAGGAGATTGGTGTAGTGTTTACGAACTCTCGAGTAGGTGACTCGGGGAGTGGAGTAGGGCAAGGAAGGTGTCCTTGTAGCCGAACCACTATAAATACTTGTGTCTTGGTGATGTGCTTCTCACTCTTTATCTTTCATTACACGTTTATATATCTATCTATCAATGTCCAACATAAACAACCAAATAGATTGACATAAGTCGATCTAAATATTTAAAAGGAAGCTTTAAATTGGTAAAACTATTCAACCCCCCCCCCTTCTAGTTTTCTACAATTGGCATCAGAGCTTCGTTACCAAGTTTCTTAGAGTTTGTTGTACTTTAAAAACTTGATACGATCCGTGTATGTTTGAAAACTACAAAGAAGGATTTTTTTCAAGTCATGTTTTCTTTTAAATCATTTTGTTGGACATTGATAGATCACCCTAACACTTTCTGTTTCAAGAAATATTCATGCTAGGATCTCTCCAAAACCTCCATTTCTATTCAAAGAATAAAGAAGTCAACCTTCAAGAAAGGATCTAAAAGTAATCACAACTCACTTACACCAAGTACAAAGGATTACTTTAAATGGTCATGAAGTATTTCTGGTATTATGCCAAGAAGCATAGAGGTATTTTTTACTTTTCATTAGATAGCTTACATGAGTTTATTGATATCATAGTTCTCTTTGTTTAATAATTGCTAGTCTCTTTCATCACCTTTCTGCCTTTTTCATCATCGGGAATAGTATTCCTTTTGATTCGTCAAACTAACGCCGTCGTCACACATGAACCCTCGATAAGTAACTTATCAAAACCCATTAACAATCTTTCATTTGATACCTCTAAACTATTCTTTAGTAAGCTAGCTTATAAGCCTACTACAAAGATAATGCCAAACAACCCTTTTTCTGTCCACAGTAGCCGGGCCCCCTAGTTGTACTAGCCGGATCCCAAATACAAGGGATCCGGGGGAACCGTGGAACAAAACACAGCTATACGCATTTCAAAAACATCACAGACCAGTTTCCCTCTCCTCACATAACACAAAAACGACTAGACTACTGATCTCATCTACATTGGACTTCATACCCTCAAGTATTCCTCTCTAGAACACCATTGTAAGTAATTACACTAACATGTTCTAATCTTCATCATCCTCATCCTAGGGCTTATGGTTTCACAAATCTCTAATCAATTATTTTAATTAGGGTTTTCAAAATTAATCATGAAATGGGGTTTTTAACATATTTAAGATCACATTGTGTTCACAACATTGTTAATACAAATCAAAACCATAAACCCATCTCAGCTAATTTTACCTAATTGGAAAATTTGTGTTTCTAGGACCAACCATGCCCAAAGCCACTCAACAAGATCATCATGATACCGTTCACTACCTTACTCATTACTATCGAAATGAGGAATTTTCAAAAACCGACCGCAAGGTCTTCAAAATGCTTGAAAAATGACTTATCCACGAAGGTCGTGTAATCAAGGAATGTTTCCTTGAGGATACCGACATTCGTCAAGTCTTCTCGGCAATCAATTTTGATTGTCTTCTTGACATTGATGAACAAATTTGTCCGGTCTTCATCTTTGAGTTTTATAAAAGCATTAGGATCATTCGAAACGCCGATGATAGCATTTCAATCTCCTTCATCATCAACAAACAAAACTTTACTCTTCCTCTCAACACCCTTGCTCAAAATCTTCGCATTCCTTGTGAAGGAATTTGTATGTAATCTCAAGATTGGGCAATTAACGCACAAAACCTTGCACTTTATTCTAAGCCTCTCTACAATACTCCTCTCGACAATCCCGAAACCATTCGAGATACTATCTTCAAGGTTAGGACCGACCAATCCCGTTACAACCGTAACAAGAAACTCATTCACCGTGATCCCTTTCAAATGGAACTCTTCGAAATGCACCCCATGTTTAAACAATGGGAAGAAATCCTTAGGGAAAACGTCATTAGCCTAGTTGGTAACAAGGATCATCCAAATGCATGTCTTGTGCAAATGATCTATTGTCTTATCCACCAAAGGCCATTTAATCTCGCCTATTACATGGTAAGGAGAATGGCCGGGGTATTCAAAGTTTCCAACATGGTTCTTCCATATGGCATGTTCCTAACACGACTTTGTAAGTATGTTAGTGCATCGCAACCATCTACTATAACGATGATCATTTCTTTGCCGATCACGTAATGGTACTTTTTACCAAAATACCCTCTAAAAGATTCATGGTCAATGGAAAGAAACCTAAAGCCCTCTCGGATTCCTCGGAAGGAGAAGAAGAAGATGGAGAAGAAGAATATGTCGACCCCATAACTAACATTGAATTAGAACCCTTTGATTACTATGAACAACTTCCAACCATTCCAAACGAGACCGCGGAATTCAAACAATTGAGGGGCATGATTCAAAATCTTGCTTACAACCTCACAAAGTCGTCAAAAAGGAAAAGAAAGAATTGACGAAAGAGGCAATAGGAATATGCTTATTTTAACTTAACTTATGTGTGGATGATTATGTTTTAGCACTTTTGTTTGTGGTAATTTGAATATTGTTACTTCTACCATTATCAATGAGTATTGTTATGTGATGACATGCTTGTACTTGTTGTTTAGTTTAATGGTTAATTAGTGTGCAAAATCTGCACATTATTCTGTGGGGGTTCTGATCTGCAGATGCCGGATCCCTAGGATCTAGACGGATCCCTCCCTTGAGGGAACCGTAGGATCCGTGGCATCAGATCAGCAATACAGCATCCCTTACATCAAGATAGATTACTAGATAAGATCACATTAGCTAAACATAAGATATTTGAACTCAACTAAGTCTACTTGAAGGATGCGAAAGTCTTAGACTCACT
This sequence comes from Chrysanthemum seticuspe, assembly GCA_019973895.1. Lineage (NCBI taxonomy): Eukaryota > Viridiplantae > Streptophyta > Magnoliopsida > Asterales > Asteraceae > Chrysanthemum > Chrysanthemum seticuspe. The sequence goes on from BPTQ01000002.1 coordinate 166,183,073, forward strand.
TATAGCTTACATAAGACCTTAGTTAAAATGCCTTTTAATTTATCAAATCGTCAAAACTCACCATATTCCGCTTCAATACTCACAAATTGTTTCTCATCTTTTAAAACACTTAAGTGGACATATTGAACAATTTTAAGAAATTGTTTCTAGTCATCTTTATCTCAAAATGGGTCAAAAATTGGTTTCTCAATTCTTTTGATTTTTAAGGATTTTTTAAATTTCATCTCAAGCTAAAATCTGATCACTAGGATCATTTAGTATGACTTGACACAACCAAAACTCTTAGTGTTATCCTTGGACATCTATTGGTAGTCATTTAAGTCCCATTTTCCTTCCATAAAAGGCAATCATTTACTATAACACTCATTACTCTTGATCATTCAAGTACACCCTCATCGTAGATACTTAGAAGGACTGAAACACCTAAAATGATATAGGTTTTAGCTCTTAGAAACTTCATTTCTAATCTGTCATAACTGCTGAGAGCCGGATCCCTAGGATTAGCCTAGCCGGATCCCTCAGAAGAGGGAACTGTGGGATCCGGGTGACAGATTATGTCAATTCTAGCCTAAACAATCATTTCAAGCTCATCTTGCTTACTTGAACACTCCACCTCACCTTTATTAAGTTCCTAGATCAGTGAAACTCTGAACTTCAATCTTGTGCATGTTAATCATCACATCTCTAAGAATCTTAGTGGCTTAAGTCTTAAATGCATTTGCCAAATTCTTCTCTTTATAAGCCATATTGCTAGAACACTTTACTCATCAAACACAAACACAATTATCAGCAATTACAACCATCTTCCTTAGTCATTTCATCATGAGAAAAACTCCTAGTGCTAACTCATCCACCCAAGAACCACCCAAGAAACTTGCTAGGGTCATACACGAAGTTTCCTTAACTGAATCATCTCCGGTTAAGTCCACAAATGCTAGGATTTCCCCTACACCAAAGAAACCAATCAAACTAATCCCCAAGAGGATTGTTCCCACTAGGATTTCATCACCAAACTCTACTAAACCAAACATATCCTCTTCAACTCAACCAACATCATTGGTGCCTAGAGACATTTCACAATCTTCTCCACATTCTCACAACTTAGAAGACTTACCCCTTTGGCTATCTCATCTTCCACCACTACCTACAAACTCAATTGAAAAGGTTGTGCAACAAAACCAAAGTGTTGAGTCAACACTTGCACCAATATCAAATTCTCTAATTCCCCCCAATAGCCCATTTTGGATTATGAGGAGACATCAAAGTCAACCACCCGACCACATGGAAGTTGACGCGTCTTTACCTCCACCCTCAAACATTGTTGAGCCACCACTTAATGAGCTTCAACCAATTCTTCCTTCATTTGAGGATCCTCAACCCACTTCATTTGAACCTCCGCTTCAAGAAGCTCAAAACCATGACAAGGATTGTTGTCATTGTAAATATGTTGAAAGGTTGATACATGAACTACGTGAAGAGCAACGTTTCATGTTTTATCACCTCCTCGAACGTTTCGAAGAGGTCAACAAGCCTAAACTACAATGAGCATCATAGTCACAAGCTCAAACTTAGAACGTTTAGGAAACTTATCTCATCCTTGGTCATCATTAAGCTTTTAGTTGAATCTTGAGTTTGGGTAACTCATTAGCATTAGTAGTACTTGCATGGCTAGATCATTCTCTTAGTTTGAGAGATTTATTTGATTATCTCTTGTTTTTATTGAATGAATATCTATATGCCATAATTGTTTTGTGTTTTGTGCTTGCTATATCATATACATATTTCACCTCTTCATTAGCATCGTTTGGCATATCTTCATTGCTGAAGAAACTGTCACCAGACAGCCGGATCCAAAGAAATGGCCTAGATGGATCCCTCCATCAAGGGAACCGTGGTCCAGAAGCACAAATTACTACTAACTTGAGTTTTATTTGCAGGAAATTATGCACTATACTCTTGTTTTCTAACATTTATTTTGTAGATTTTCAAAATACACATGAATATTTTGACACCATAAAGCTAGGGGGAGCTTTTTGTCAAACCATACTGTTAATACAAATATCGTCATTAAACGTTATTTATATTTTTGATCTTTGCCTAAGTTTTGTTAACGACAAAAGTAAATTTAATTTATAAAAGCTTAAAGCTTGTCAAGTTTATTAGATATTAAAACAAGCTTTCTCAAACAATATATTCATCATTCAAGCATTTACATTTATGATTAGTAACATCTTGATATGACTCTAATCATTATGTATGATAGTAGTTTGTAGAATGTGTTAGGTTCTTAAAACCAAACACTACTTAAGCATTTGCATATTTCTATTAATAGTAATACAACATTTTAATATCATGTATTACATCATGGAGATCATTGGAAGATTCCATTAGATATTTTGTGAAGATTTGTACTCTTCATATCTTACACAATCTTACTTAGATAGAGTTGACTTTAGGCAAGATTTGATATCTTGACTGTCAGACTGGCGGTACCAATTGGGTACACGGGCGGAACCCTTTTTAGGGGTCCGCGGTCCGTGGACGCTCCTGTCCAAATTGGCTATAAATAGCAATGCCAAGCCAAGTAGTTTTTCATCCATTTATAACATATTCTCATACATATCTTCTCTCTAACCTTTCTAACTCAGTTTCATATCATATTAGTGATCTCTTTTGTAGCAAAGAAGATCAAGTCATATTCAAGCTTCAACGAGAAGTTGGAAGTCTTGTTTGTTTAGTGTTGTATGATCTAGTGTTGATCCATACTTCATTGTTGTATCAAACCATCTTGTGAGTGTGAGTGGTTAGTATTTTAGTCCTCAAAATACATTGTGTGTGGGAGTAGTTGTACCCTTGGAAAGAACTCGACATCTAGCTTAGTGTCGGAAATAGTGTAAGCGAAGTGTAAAGGTTTTCTCCGCCGGTGAAAGGAGCTTGTTGACTAGTGAAGTTAAACTCTCGAGTGTGAGACTCGGGGAGTGGAGTAGGGCAAGGAAAAAGAGTCCTTGTAGGCCGAACCACTATAAACAACTTGTTGTGGTTTGATCATTTCTTTCCTTACTTACCTATTACATATTGCTTGCATATTTCATTAACATACTTAAGATCAATATCAATTGATCTTTCAATAAGTTTCAAAACAAAGTTTTTAATCGGTAAACTATTCAACCCCCCTTCTAGTTTTCTACACATACATTGCAAATCCATTTGGAACTTGATCCTTATTTGGATTACTCTTCATGACACCCCATTGCAAAATTGCAATCTTCAAGGGGGAGCATTTTTCGTCACAAGGACGAACAAATTGCAATAGATTAGCTCACTTATTTTTATGTACTTGACGCCCTCACAATGGAATGGACTCGTCAAGGGGGAGTTAAGACGAGAACCATTCCCGTCACTTACTCACTTTACATCTTTTCGTTTTACATGTTTTTCTTAAAACTTTGTGTTAGTTTCTTTTCGAAGCTCTTTTTGTTTCGAAAAAAAGGGGGAGACGAAAGTAAAAGCTACAAATTCAAACTCTTACGAATTTTAGCTTTTCCTTAAAATAATTTTATGTTTTGTCATCAACAAAAAGGGGGAGATTGTTAATACAAATAAGCCGTAAAAACGTTTATTTATATTTTACGATCTTCTAATGTTTTGTCGTTAACAAACGTAAAATAATTTTAACGAAACAAATAAAATACGAAATTAGTTTGATTCAATAGTTTTCTAACACACTTACGTTTTCACATAAAACACTAAAACAAGAATAAGTGGTTTTATGATTTAGAGATACATATGTACAACAACTAGTGTTTAAATATTGGGCTAACATATACTTAACTAAGTATATACTAAAATGGGTAAAAACAAGTATATACTAAAATAAGTAAAAACAAGTATATACTAAATGGGTAAAAACTAGTAAATGGTATTGACCCATAACCCATGGTTTTGTACAAACCACTTAACCAAGTTCATTGTATTCTTGAGATACATTGTATCTAGAAAGAAACCCATGGATCAACCCATAACCCATGACCCATGACCCATAACCAAAAATACCATGGGCAAAGAGGAGCGTCCCGCGGATCCCTAGGTTTGTGCTAGACGGATCCCTTGTGGGAGGGATCCGTGGGATCCGGGGAACAGTAGAAAATTTCCTCTATAAATAGTGAGCCATTTCTTCCTTTTAGCTCACCACTTTTCACACATACTTTCTCCAAGTATTGTACATCTCTAACCATTGATCCTAAGGGATCTTTCTATGTAGTTTTTCTTTTGTTTTTGTGTGATTCTCTAGGTTCCTCTTAAAGGCGAGATCACCACTTCTTGAAGTCGAGCAAGCTCAAGTCCATGAGTTGCCATGCTTCGTCATCATCAAGACAACTGAGGTTCTCTTGTTGATAGTTCTTTCTTCCTCCGTAGAAGTTGTGTTGAAGGCATTAGTGAAGGATGCCGAAAGAGTCAAGACTAAAGCATTAGTGAAAGGTGCTTAACGTCCGTGTCAAAAGCATTGGTGAAGAATGCTAAAAGTGTCAAGACGAAGGCATTAGTGAAAGGTGTCAAGCGATGTGTCAAAGCCACTAGTGAAGGATGCCTAGGAATCAAATCAAGTGGCATTAGGGAAGAATGCCTAGGGGGTATAATCGATGAGGTGCATCGTTATACATATAAGTATTTTTTTATTTCCAAGGATGGTGATATCCTTGATGGTGTTGTAATAAGGAGTGGATCTCCTTAAGATTAGGTGTTGTGTTGTGATGGGTAGTAGTTCCTCCATAGTAATGGAACTAGGTGCTTAGCCTAGTACCTAATAAAGGGTAGGCGACGTTGTGATAGGATTAGTTCTCCTTGGAGTGAAAGAACTCGGTGGTTAGCCTTGAACCGTATAAAGGGTAGACGACGTTGTGATAGTTGTGGTTCGCCTTGGTGTGAAAGAACTCGGTATTTAGCTTTGTACCGAAAAAAGGTGTAAGCGACGTTGTGAAGGCTTCTCCGCCATAAGGAGATTGGTGTAGTGTTTACGAACTCTCGAGTAGGTGACTCGGGGAGTGGAGTAGGGCAAGGAAGGTGTCCTTTATAAATACTTGTGTCGTGGTGATGTGCTTCTTACTCTTTATCTTTCATTACACGTTTATATGTCTATCTATCAACGTCCAACATAAACAACCAAATAGATTGAGATAAGTTGATCTAAATACTTGAAAGGAAGTTTTAAATTGGTAAAACTATTCAACCCCCCCTTCTAGTTTTCTACAGTTTTCCTATGTTTTTGTTTTACGTTTTCATCCATTTTTTATGTTTTCGTCTGTTTTTTACGTTTTCGTTTGTTTTTTTACGTTTTCTTTCGTTTTTTACACTTTCGTCTGTTTTTTTTACGTTTTCATCTGTGTTTTTACGTTTTTGCCTGTGCTTTTACGTTCTCGTATGTGTTTTTGCGTTTTCGTATGTGTTTTTACGTTTCGTTCGTTTTTTTACGTTTTTGACTGTTTTTAACGTTTTCGTCTGTATGTTTACGTTTTCGTATTCGTTTTTATGTTTTCGTCCGTTTTTTGCTTTCGTATGTTTTTTTACGTTTTTGTAATTTTGGTACGTTTTTTACGTTTTCGACCTTCTTTTACGTTTTCGTCTGTTTTTTTAGGTTTTCATCTGTTTTTTGTCAATTTTTTTTTACGCTTTTTGTCCGTTTTTTCGTTTTTGTTACGTTTTCAACCGTTTATTTACGTTTTCGTCTGTTGTTTAGGTTTTCGTATGTTTTTACGTTTTCGTCCGTTTTCTTACGTTTCCGCCTGTTTATTTTATGTTTCGTCCGTTTTTTACGTTTTTGTCCATTTTCTTACGTTTTCGTCTTTTGTTTTACTTTTCGTCTTCTTTTTTATGTTTTGGTACTTTTCTTAAATTTTCGTCTGTTTTTTTACGTCTTCCTCTTTTTCACATTTTCGTCCGTTTTCATATGATTCATGAGTACTTATACTTTATTGTACGTTTTCTTACATAAGAAAACGGGTGAAAACGTCTGAAAATGGACGAAAACGTAAAAAAAAAAAAGATGAAATCGTTAAAAAATGGACGAAAACGTAAAAAAGACGAAAAAGTAAAAAACGGTCGAAAACCTAAAAAAACAGACGAAAACATAACAAAACAAACGATAATGTACATAAATGGTCGAAAACGTAAACAAAACATACGAAAACGTAAAAAACGTAAAAAAAGAAGACGAAAACGTACAAACATACGAAAACGAACTAATACGTAAAAAAATAGACGAAAACGTAAAAAAAGACAAAACCGTAAAAAACGGACGAAAACGGAAAAAAAAGCTCGAAAACGTATAAATGCATATGAGAACGTAAAAAACGGACGAAAACGTATGAAAACATATAAAAACTGATGAAAACTTATAAAAATGGATATTAAGAAAGAGATGTAGAGTTTGTGAAACAAGAGGTAAGAAGTGAAAGATAATTTATGAAATTTAGAAGAGGAAAGAAGTGAAAAGAAGCATTTATGTCTACAAAAAAACAAACACAAACCTCTGCCCTCTTGTAAACAAAAGAAGTGAAAAGAGAAAAAAAAGTGCTTATTAGGAAAAAAACAAACGACACCTAAATCATTCTCCCACTTTTGAGAGAATAGGAAAGGAAAATGAACCGTATATTGTGTAAAGATTAATAAACCCTTTCTAAAATATTTTGTATTAACAACTAAAATCATATATGTAATTTGTCCAACTTATTTTTCTTTTCCCCCACTAAAAGACATTGATTATGATTACTTTTTTTTTTTCTTTTCCTATATCTCAAAAATATAACAACTAACCTTTTCTTTTCTTTTCTCATTTCTGTTCTTTTCCAATTCCCTTACGCTCAGTTCTCGAGTTTTTAGGGAAGGAAAATGGAAAAGAATAGGAAAGGGAAAAGAAATGAAAAAGGAAAGTAAGTGTTAGTTGTTATGTTCTTGAGATAGAGGAAAGGAAAAGGAAAGTAATCATAATCATGTTCTTGAGTGAGAGGAAAAGGAAAATAAGTTGGTCAAATTACATATATGCCCTTTAATTATTAATGTCAAATGTTTTAAAAAGGGTATATTAGTCTTTACACAATATATGATTCCGTTTCTTTTCCTTTTCCTCCCAAAAGTGGGAGGAAGATTTACTTATCAAATTTTCCTCTCTATTTCCTTTCCGTTTCCCTTTCCTCCTTTAAAAAAGACTCAAGAACACAAAAAACTTTCCGTTTCCTTTACTTTCCTCTTCCTTTTCGACTCGAGAACTGAGCGTTAATGATTCACGAGCATTGTTCTTAATCCTATAGTTCTAATAGTGTTTGAAAAGACAAAACAGGCAGCAGTTATGCAAGATTTTATTTGTCCTCTATTCTCATCAAATTTTTTTATAGTGAGCCAGTGAAGCACAGAAACGCCATTTAGGCCGGCGTTCCCGTTTGGGAACGTGGTGGGAACGGATACTCCCTAGAAACGCCACTGAAACGTTTCCAAGCCGTTTCCCGAAACAGCGAAACGTTTCGTATGAAGTATCCTTACCATTTCTGATTTTAGATTCATGTTATATTGACATGAAAAGAAAAATATGGAGGAAAACTAGATATGAACTTTTTTTTGGTAATGGTGGAAGATGGCAGAAGAAGAAGAAGACCGAATTCCAATGTTGGAGAGAGAAAAAACATTTTATTATTTTGTAATATTGTGTGGGGTTTTACATGGACTAGGACACGTGACACCAATAAGTAAAAAAAGTCATCTTATAAAAGTTTAGTAAACAAATTTTCAATTACTGGTAACTCCTAAAATAAAATTCCGATTCTTTGCAAACTACCACATATTTGGTCTTATATTTTATGTTTGAATGGTTTATATTGTTGTGTTTTATTACTTTTATTGTTTAATACTTGTAGAATTTACATCAACATATATATATTTTGGATTTTCTTTAATGTATTTTTAGTTTTTTTTATATTTTTTATTGCCGTATCTATGCCGTTCTCGTATCTTGAATTTTTTATTTTTGCCGTTTCCCATTCCCGTATCGTTCCTGTATCCCTTTGCCGTTCCCGTTTCGGTGCTACACTGCAGTGAGCAGCAAATAGATGGGGATAAGGTCTCCGATCCAATGGTAATAATTTATCTCTTGATTTTTTTTTCTGGGTTTTTGTTTCTTTGTCTTCATTATAAGATTGTTCTTATATGTGATCTAATGAGTTGTCCAGATCTACTATGTGGATTACGGAGAAGGTTGATGTTGGTCCTATGCATCATGATAGTGAATATGAGGAACGAGGGAAACAAACGGTTTAGTGGTTGTTAAAAACTGAACCGACTAGGGGCGGTTGTGCAAGTTAAAGAGGAAGAAGATAGCATGGAAGAAGCATACAAGATAAGATTTAATGTGTGTCGAAAGGATTTTTTTTATTGAATGGTTAATTTTTCATCCTCATTGGTACTAACATTTCATGTTAACCCGGAGATATAGAAATTATGTTTTTAACTAGAAAAATATACATTGACAGGAACTTTGTTTTTAGGTTGCCTGATGAAGGACTTTGACTTGGAAGGCAAAAGAAAGAAAAAATGGTTGGTTGTGTCTTGTGTGTACTAGTGGAGAAGGGAAGAAAAAAGAATTAGACTTTTGAGTCGTAAGAAAGAAAAAGGACAAAATGTAGTTAGGTATTTGAATATGTACCGGAGAAACTAAACAAGCTTCTTTGTCATTTTATGTTCCTTTTTTCTCCATTCGTTTTTTCTTCGCAATATGACTGGAGAAACTGATACTCAGTCCAATATGATGTGCTATGATAAATTATCACTTTTCATCAATTTGAAAAAAACTAAAGTAGTAATTGTTTCTATACTTACAATTAAACAACAAACTCGTATCAAGTATGATTTTGATTCATGTGAGCTAAAAATAAGTTTCTCATTTATAGAAACAAATACCTTAAATCTATGCTAATTTTGCATATATATATATATATACGGAAACTATATTAACCAGCAAATTTTGTGATTAAAAATGATGATTATCTATGACTAGCTTATAGACCTGTGGAATCACGAGGTTTTTAAAGAAATTATGCATTAAAAAATTAAGTATGTGATAAAGTAAGAAAGAACAACGAACGAATTATTTTTTGAAAGAAATAATAAATAGACTAAAATACACTGTTGGTCCCTAAACTTGGCAAAACACTTCGCTATGGGACAAAACTCGGCGTTATCATCGCCAGAGGTCCAAACCTTGGCCTTTAAATGCCAAACTCGTCCCTTGACCAATAATGCCGTTGTCAACGTTATGTTGGTGAGGGCAAAACCGTCTTTCACTGTAGCGTACTAAATAGAAACCGTTGTACAGTGTTTGTAGCTAGTATATGTGTGTGTAACACTGTTTGGTCGACATTTATCATCCATCCCTAAACTATCCTACAAAAACGGTGTTCTACAAAACGATAATCGTTTCAAGATGGTACGTTGCTGGTGTGGTAAGCAAGCTATTATTCGCACTTCATGGACCTCTGCCAACCCAGGGCGTCGATTATTTGGTTGTCCTGTTGAAGTAAGTATGTCTTAATATTTATTGTGTTAGTTTGTTTTCGGAAGCAACAAAGTACATTATCACAATGGTGGTTGTTTAATGACTTGTCATAATCATCAATAGGGGTCTTCTTGTCGGTGGATAAGATAGTATGATCCTGAAATCTGTGCTCGTTCAAGAATGACCATACCAGGCCTTTTGAGGGGGAGAAATGAGCTTGAGGCAATATTAGTAGCTGCTGAAGGTGACGTGTGGAAGTGAAAGATTTACCTGGTGCTAAGTTGGATGTTGTTCTTCATCGTTTATGCATTGGGATAACTTTTTTTTTACCTTTTATGTAATGAGGCGAGATGGTTAGTGTTCTGTATCTTGAATTGTAGTAACCTTGTTATATTATGAAGTATTCAGTTTGGTTTGTTTCTGATTTTCAATGCCTTATGGGTATGCAGATGGTTAGCAACTTGTTTAGGGTTGACTTTTAAATGTCAACATTCTTATGAGGTTCTGTTTAGCTTTGGTTACTTTTGATGCAAATTATTTACACATCAAGCTTAGTCAATCTAAAAAAATACACAATAATGACATGGTTCCATAGTTAATGCAAATGGATATAATTCCAAATGCATAAAATTGCAAACTTTTCAAAGCATGAGAACTACAGTTAGACACACACACATATGTTTTTAGAGTACATAACTTGTCCGTAGGAAATAAACTAGATGAAACATTGTCTAGATAATTAGCATAACATAATTGACCTATGGTGAGGCCATCATTCTTTCCAGTGCAGCCTGCTGCCTAGTCATTCTTCGTGTAGCAGGCTGGGTTGAAGCAGAAACTGCTTGAACATCACTTGACTGCAGCTGAGAATCAGACTGGGATTGATCATGTTGCTGGGATTGACACTGGGATTGGTCATGCACGCTGGGATCGGCAGTTGCTTCATCTTGATGTTGCTGGGATTGTGACTGGGATGCATCATGTATGATGGGATCTTTAGTTGCTGGATATTGATTTTCAGATTGAACACCACTTCCTTGAACTGCACTAACTTGACTTTCAACAACACATGTACCTTCAGCTTCTTTATCTGCTGCTACTTTTTTACCTTTAGGATGTCTCTTTTTTGCTGCAGCTTTTGTAGGCACTTGTTTGACATTTCCTTTATTGGCAGTTCGACTACTTTCAGGTCCACCATACCCTAGGCATGTTATCCGGTTGTGTCCATCAATGCCACAAATACTACACTTAACACTCTTCCAAGCCCTTGACAGCTTACCATCCTTCACAATCTCTTCACTTTCAGGAGCTATCCTAACTCTTTTTCTACCTCTTGCGGTAGGCGGGTTTGTTTCGGATTTCGGGGGAACAATTGTTGTTGGCACAATTGATTTTTCCCAATGTTCACTGCTAGTTATAGGCTGGACATGGTGTTTGTAGGTTGCCTCCCAAGTGAGAAGATAGTAACAAGGATGAGCCCATGTTTCTACAGCTCCTACTTGTTGCCCATTTAAAGCCATATTCCAATTGGTAGCAACAACATGTTTACATGGTAAACCTGTTATCTCCCATCTTCTGCAAGTACAAGACTTGTGTACAACATTAACTACACATTGGTCACCCCATGGTTCACTAACCTGAAACTTAGTTCCCCCATTCCATAAAACATTATACTTAACAGCCTCTTTCTTAATACCCTCTAGCATGTGTTGTGCAGTTGGTGTTAGTGGGCCATCATTCTTCTCAATCACCATAAGAACATGCATTATCCTCTTCATACAGTATTCCCTGATGTATTCTAAGGCTGTAATAATTGGTTTGCTTAAACCCTCAATTATTTTGTCATGAAACACTTGACACATGTTATTAACTAACACATCAGAAGTAGCTCTCCCTAAAGATTAAAAGTAATAAACATGTATTAATTATAACTGTTTATACTGCATTAACAAATACAAATTAACTGAAACAGATAGATCACTTACATGAAAAATGTGACCTTGACCAATGGATCGGTGGTATCTTACTTAACCAATCATGGGCTGGTTGATTAAGTTTCTTGAGATCAGCCATAGCTTTCCGAAACTGTACAACAGTTGAGGCTATTGCACATTTCCACAGATGGTCTTTGTAGGCCCTACCTTTCCATTGCAGTTTCATTTTCTCATGAATATTTATAATACATAATCTGTGTTCTGCATCTGGAAAAACTTCTGCTAAAGCTCTACTTATATCTTGCAGAAAATCAAATATGTTTACTGTCTGTTTCAAAACAGAGAGACTTAAATTCATGAACAGAGTAAGAGAGTACCTTTTCCATGTCAGCAATAAAAGTGATGCTTGAAATTGGCCCAAGTGCTATATCATCGTATAAACAATGAAGAAACCAAGTCCATGATCCTATGTTTTCTGAATCAACAAAAGCATATGCGAAAGGGTATATACCATTGTTGCTATCAATTCCCACAGCTGTCATTAGTTGACCATTCAAAGGACCACGAATTGGAAAAGCACCCAGCCCCAACAACGATCTCCCACACTCTTTAAATCCTTGCTTCAGTGCACCTAAATAAACATACACTCTCTTGAATTCTCTGGTTGGAAGAGCCTCATCTGGAGGTCGTTCCACATTCATCACCACTATTGTTTTAGGGTTTGTCTTCTGCAACTCTTGAACATAATCTCTCAACATGGTAAATTGTAGCTTGAATTGACCCCTGATGGCTGTTATTGCTAGGTTTTTGGCCCTTAAAACCTTCTGCAGGGACATTTGAAGCTCGTATTGGTTGGTAAGTTGATTATGCACAGACTTGACAGGAAGCTGTGGATTTGTTTCAACTTGTGCTGTAATTTTCTGTGAGATATAACGAAGGTCAAAAGCTCTGACTTCCCTTGATTGCAAACAAGTGTGTTGCTCATTATATGTTCTGACTGACCAGATACCTGTCTCACCATTCCTGCCGACAAACAATAGCCATGGGCAAAGTATTTGTGAAGGGTCCTTTTTACCAGAAAGCAATGCATTTATACCCCTTCTGTTTAATGGACTTGTAGATGGGCCTATATCCAGTACAGGACCTTCACTTAGGCCTGAAAGTGGAACACAACCCCTACACCTGACCCTTATTCTTGTTTTGTCATTCTTCAAAAGAAACAACTCCCTCCTAGTTTCTATTGAATGCTCTCTTACTAGGTTTTTTACTTCCCCTGCAGTTGCAAACTCCTGACTAGCATAGAAAAAAGTGGTATAGACTCAATTTGCAAAGTCTGCCTGTTGGAAACAAACATAGTCACTGCACAATACATCATCAACCATGATAGGTAAATCATTTACCAACTGCCTGTCATCACTTATATTACTGGTTGTTCCTGCTTCACCTAACTCATTACTCTGACCTACGTATACCATACCAAGTTGTGCATCATTCTCCTGACAAGTGTTCTCTTCATTTGGTTCAATTTAATCATCAACTGCATTGCCTAAGTCACTAGTGTCACTCGATTGTAACAGAGTAACATCAACAACATGATCCTGTTCCATGTTATTGTCATCAACAAAAGCGCATCCTACAAGATGATTATCCTGAGTCAATTGAAATAGAGTTACATCCACATCAGGCTCCTCAAACCTGTTATTGACATCAACTAGTGCTCTTCCTGCTTTGTCTAAGTGCTTCTCCTGAGTCAATTAAAACAGATTAACCTTAAAATGTTTAGGCTCCTCAAAGCTGTTATTGACATCAACTAGTGCTCTTCCAACTTTGTCTAAGTGCTTCCCCTGACTCACTCGGAACAGATTAACCTCAACATTATCAGGCTCCTTTATAGCATTGTTCTCATCAATAAGTACTAAAGCACGCTCACTGTTATGAACAGGTTGGCTAGCAAATGAGCAGTCTAAGGTGGAAAATACTGGCTCAATGTTTGGCAAATTGCTAGATTCACCAATATCATTGACGTCCACAGGCAATTGTGTAAGTTGGATAAAAGGATCTAGGGCAGGTTCATTATCTAGATTATCTAACACCAACTGTCTACAACAGGATTGAATAGCCGGAGTAGCAACTTTTCTCCTATCTTCATCCATCTCCCAAAACACAGTCTTAATTGATTGTGGGGACATTTCAGAAAGTTATAATCTAGTCTACCCTATTTCCACATAGACGTCTATCAGCTTATGCTCTATGACAACATCTTTCAACAACTCAACATTAGCAGCTTCACGCAAAGAAAACAAACCGTCGTCTAATGTACAACCAGGCTTAAGAAAGTAGAGATAATTGGTTTGTCCAGTCTCATAACCGATTTGGGTCATGAGAGCATCCATTTCATCAACGGATACCTCTTTTATTTCCACAAGATCAACAAGGCATTTCTTGCCTCCTTGATATATCCTACCTGGAAAGTATTTGAATGTACCTTCATAATGGAACATCATGCTAAAGGATCCAAGTTCAACCGCTGTATAAAAAATGTACAAAAACAATGTTAAGCTAAACTTACCTAAAAGGGGAATAACTTAAACAGTCGTACTAACATATGATTGTAATAGGCTCTAACCAAAAAAGACTTACAATATCTCCTGATTGCAGCTCCTTCCTCCGTTTCACGATCATCATAGAAAGGATATTCTCTTACTCGCCACAGAGTAAATCCAAGGTGGTTGTTTGTTATTTTCTTACTTAGATTATTTGATTTGATGATAGACATTGAATTAGGGTTTTCTGGGTAGGCTTCCAAAACAAGTTTGGGGATGAGCAATGAGTACAAAGCTTTGTTATATTCTACATAATGGCGGAAAATTGGACAAGACATCTGCTACAGTACATAAAGTAAAATGACTATTGTACCCTCAACAGTAACATGATAACGAGTTTTTCTGGAGTATAACGAAACGTTGACAACAGCTTTATTGGTCAAGGGACAATTTTGGCATTTAAAGGCCAAGGTTTGGACCTCTGGCGATGATAACACCGAGTTTTGTCCCATCGCGAAGCGTTTTGCCAAGTTTAGGGACCAACGGTGTATTTTAGTCTAATAAATAATAAGTCGATGATATTATAAACTATTATGCTTGTAACTATTAATGTAATAAACGTCTATGCATTGTGTCCTCTAATTTTGATGGTCTTGAAAAACATATGTATGTAGTGAGCATTAATTAAGTGATAAGCCAATGTCCATTTGACTTGCACCTAATAAGTTTAAAAAAAATGTAAGTAAAAAGGTTTGTCATTGATGAGAAGAGAATTGAAATAAGAAGAATGAGAAGAAATTTGAGCCACACATTTCAAATAAGGAGGAGAAATTTAAGGGGAGATGCCTCTATTTCTTTAGGTGCATCTTAAATGTGCGGCTGTGGTTTATTCTCACCCTTCTCATTTTAATTTTACTTCTCATTTAATCCTTGTCATTGATAATATATGTAAATCTAAAAAATAGCATAAAACATGTCATACGTATATTGAAATTAATGATAAAACAACATATTTAGTTCCTAATACATGATTGCCTTTATGTGGCTATACGTTTATTAGGTCAAAAGAACCCGACAAGATTTTTTAACCCGACTTAACCCGACCCGATAAGCCTTATCGGGTTCTGGTCGGGTTAACCTGACCCTAATGACACCATATATAGATCATTCCTTCCACGTATCTGCAAACTCTCGACCTTCGATGGTTTTGATTTTCATTTCATCTTGGCTTTAACCTTTATTGCATACATATCATTTGTATGCCTCTCTCTAAAGACTATATCTAACAACAATCAAAAGGAAAAAAGTCATAAATTCGCACACATTTATGTTCTTTTTTATATGTGTAAAGCAGTAAGAACGTAGTGTAGCCTACCTACAACTGACCAAATATTCAAAGAACTAAAATATTTTTACTATAAAGGAAAGTGTCTAGCGTGATATTGAAAGATTATTAGACCTCACAAATATGACATGCAAAAGATTTATAGGTAACACACTTGAAAACATTTTTAAGCGGAATCCATAAATTGGGTCGAGTGGGTCAAATTGGTCGACTTACGTGCAGACTAATAGCAAATTAATAATTTTATGTGTAATACTTATATACTATCCAACAAACCAATATTGGACTAATTACTGTATTACCAAGAAATTGCACTTGTATACAAGAATCCATACATGGTACGCATAGATGCGGTTCCGGTCATGTAGCGTGAAGTCATCATGTACCAAGTAGATGACATTTGAAGCCAGGTCAGTCTTGGGGTCTAACCAACTGTTTACATGGTAGCCGTGACCCATTGCCCATTGATCACAATTATCCTTGATTTATGATTGTTATGATCATTTATATGAAGTTCTATAATTATGGTTATTTCCTGATCGTGATCGTTCTTATGATTGACTACTCCCCTTTGTTATTTCCTAATATCACATCTGTCTTCTATGTTCACACATTCTATGGATATATATGTAAGCACCAAATCATGTCATATAACCAACTGTTTACATTCAACCAAAAGCATGTCATATAACTTTGATGCCGCAAAAGGGTGTTTGGACATGTTGTCATGGGGCTTGCACATGCTCTTTGATGTCATAAACGGGTGGCTGGACATGCTGTTAGGTGTCATAAAAGGGGTCTTGCAAAATGTACCCAATAACACACCTGAATTTGGCCGACCCCGATCTGAACATATTAGATGGCCTTTATAAGTTCAGACATGTTTAACAAATGTGTTTTGATCCGTTACTTAATATGACTCGTGTACCCCTGTTTTGACTAACGTACCATTAACTCACCATTACACTGCATGCCAAAGCTATATAGATTACCATGTATACTGATTATATGATTTTAGGCGACGTAGTATTATGAAAGGAATAACACAACTTACTTTAGTCTGATATTAAGAACTTTGAAAACTTTGCACACTTAAAATAGTTAGTTTGATATTAAGAAGTTTGAAAACTTTACACACTTATAAAATAATAAAAAGAATAAATTTGCAACTAATGATGAATCTGGATACAAAGACCATTCATTGAATAGGTTGCAGCATAATTGTTAGCCTCGCTTTTATATAAAGATAACGTCACTTACGTGAATTGGACTAGATGCGTAGTATACTTTGCCCATAAGGACTAGTATTGTTTAAGTGGCAAAGGAATGGTTTGTTGAGCCTATAAATACCCCTCATGACTCTCCATGAGGGGCGAGGTGAATCATTTGGTTAAGTGTATTGTGTGTTTTATCAATAAACCCATCTTGTGTTTTCTCCTCCCTCTCTCTACTTTCTCTCACTAGAAGATGAAGATCTTCATCTTCTTCCACCAACCTAGACCTCCCAAAACCACATAAATCATATAGTTTTACGGTCCTACAATTGGCATCGGAGCTAGGTTGTTATTTTTAGTGATTTATGTCGGTTTTGCATGAGTTGTTGAAGCTGTCTTTGTACTTTTCAGTGGTCGGAATTTTTCAGTGGCTGGAATTTTTGTTTTCCGCTTATTATTTTGGTAAAAAGTTTTAACAATGTTTTGTATCCTTTTGGTCAAAGATTTTTTTCGGTCCTACAAGTTATTCACTGGTTTGTGTCAATATTTTCGTCCAAACAGTCTTAAATATTATTTTTTATGACATCTTTGTACAAATCTGTGAATTAGTCATGGTCAACATGGTCGTTATTCTTGGTCAAACTGGGCAAACAAGGAATAGTCATAGCAGTTTTTCTGGGCTTATATGAAGATGGTCGGAATCTCGCCGGAAAAATGGTCAAAGGGTCAAAACCCTAAACTTACGCTTAAGGATGTTCTTACGCATATGGAATACGCGTAAGAAGGTTAAGAGTAAACTTTTTTACGCCTAAGTAAGATGGCTTACGCGTAAATGGGTTATGACTAAGATTTTTACGCTTAAGTTGTTACGCGTAACAAAGACCTACACATAAGGACTAAGACAGACTTTAAGCGTAAGGAAAGTTTACGCATAAGGTTTTGGGCAATGTAAGTTACGCGTAAAAAATTAACGAGCAGAAAAAGAAAAAATATCTATGCGTAAACTACAAGAAGACCTCGACCACTATACCAAGACCACTGACTCACAAGGACTTCAGGTTTAACCATCACAAGTCACATACCAATACGATCAAATCAAAAGACTCAACTGATGCATAAATGAAATGTATGACAGCCACGAGACAGTGTCTTTCAAATCACAAATCTGAGACATAAACTCAACCATCATCCCCTCTCATTCACTCTTCAAAAAACTAGAAATGATATCAAACGAATCTCAGATTATGTTCAAATTTTATCTTTCCAAGATTTTTTGTTAAACATATTCTCATCACAAATTCTTAGGAATCAAGGATTCATTATTTATTCGAACTATAAGAGAAGTATTATAACAAGTATGTTATCCACTCTCTTGGTTCGTTTATTGAAAACTCAAGGACGATTACAACAAATATCAAACAACCAAAACCTTACCCGAGACCCATGAGAGGATCTTGAAGCGCATGCAATATGTGTTCATCACATAAATCTAAAGTAAGAAGGATGTTTGCGTTTTTGTTTGTATCTCTTGATATTGTGCCGATTGAGATGTTGATGAGATGAGATTTGTTGTTAAGATGAAATCAGTTTTGAGGAGTTGCGTATCTTTTTTTTCTCAGATTCTTGAGAGAAAACAGATAGGTGGGAGGCGGATTGTGTGGGATAAGTATTTTAGGGTTAAGGTTATGACCTAAATATTAGGGAAACACTTTTATAACCGAAGTATTATAATGGGAAGTGTGGATCGGGTTTTGATTTCATGAGGCGTGTAACATATTGGATTTCAGAAACACGCTAAATCATAAACAATAAGAGGCGTATCAGATGAGTTTTAGAGAGAGATAGTTAGAGGTTGGGAACTTTAGTGAGAGAAAATGAACATGTTATTATAAGCTCCAACTCTCTACCTTGGAAGGTAGAGAGTATTTATAGGTCTTACATAAATCGCCACCTACGGGCTGTGGATCAGGAATACAGTGGGTAAAGACCCGTCCGTCCTCCACGGTGTTACTAAAACTAAATACTACTTAACTTATAATAATCTACGACTACGAGCTTTCTAATGATTACATATACTTGAGGTGACCGACTCTTCAATAACTAGATTTACTAAATCCTAACAATCTCCCCCTAAGGGAGGTCACCTCAAAAACACATTAAAATTACATTGAATACAAACAGATATTACATTAAAAATTGTTCTTGCATTCTTGATGTAATACTTTGCTCTGAAGCTCGTAGTCATTGATTCTTCACATTGCATGTTTGGTTAATACAAGTGGAGGTCTTTTACTGATCCACGTGATAATGAGTTTTGAGCCAGCTTTGAGATCATCAGCTAACAAAAATCTCTGACTCATCCATTGTGGTGTTGGTATAATGTGATGTTGTGACTTGTGGACCGACATGCTCACATTCTAGATCATGATATATTATCATCAAAGTTGCGGAAGCTTTCGTTGATTCATGATATTGGCAGCAGCGTAGTAGAAGCATGGAGTGAAAACATCAGAGTCATTGATGCACTAATCATGATTTCTTTATAAATGAATGTGTTGTGTGAGCATGCGGCTATGGATTGACCGCTTCATTCTGATCAGCTGCACACGTCGGGCGTACCTGCATACAACAGTTAGCAATAAAGCGCACGAAAGTGTCTTTGATCACTTTCGTTGAATTGAGGTACACGGCCCACGGTTCCCCGTTGATTAGTACAAGTACTGCCTGTAATCAGGTATAATTCCGAAGAATTTCCTTGACAGGGTTTCACAGCTGTTCTAGCTGTTCTCAAATCGGAATGTCTCAAAGAAGACAACACGGAGTGAGTGAACCAGCGAATGGAGATTCACTGATTGATAAGAAGAGATTTGAAAAACAATCGTGTATCGCTAAATAGAAATTGTTTTTGCAATACAATGAAGGTTTTAATTGAAATCAATTATCAATCATAAACACCTTTTATTTTGAAATATTTGTACACAGTAGATGTGCTAAAGAAAAGAGTTTTTAAGCACAACGACCGGTTTTTCAAAGCTATCCGTCAATCCATAACCTGAACCAGGATTGATTCAAAAGATTGAATCGCCCCATTGTTTCTGTTCAGTTGTCACATGGTTGATCTATTGGATAGATCTCACATGCCACCCACCAGGAGCTTGTTTGATGTTGGCTCCAGAAGGCTTTCCATCTTCATTGTGAGTATGTTAGCATATCACTCAGATATTCTGGCAATACCACAAAGATAATGCGTAGGACTCATGAGATATAATCTCTCTTTCCACATTGTGTGAAACAGAGAGTCTTCATTGACAGTGTCCTAATGAGATTTATAGATGATCTCGTGGCTCTAGACTCAATTGTGCATATTTGGGTCCTATTTCGGAGACTAGGGAGAGGGTCTCCTTCTTCAATATCAACAATCTCTAAGAGAAAGTTGATAGATAATGTCGGTTCCCCGTGAGAATGAAACAAGCCCTTTTAAGAGGAACTTGAGTGGTTTGGGAAGTAGAAGTGCAATGCGTCACTGGGTTCATGACGTCTTGTCTTCAATACCGATGTTACCTTGGTAACCACCAGTAGCATATGAATTGAACCCGGTATCTGCCCTAAGGTTGAATAAATGGAGGGCTATTTCTTTTCACCCTTTTTATTCATTCAATTCTTTTTCATTCTTCAACCCCTTCAGTGCTTACCGAGACTTCATAACTAGAACCTTGTTGGGTTTATTCCAGTACTAGCTAAGTCTCAGTCCGCACTCTTCCCATATCTCATTTTTCTCCTTTTTATCATCATACCTAAGGACTTCTACACTAACTAGTGGATTGTCCCTGGGTAGATCCCTCCGGTTCTGGCGGATCATGGGAACGAATACCTAACCTAACCATCCTTATACCACCGTACATAAAGTAAATTTGGTCAGTCTATTTGGTATTGTTCATCTTGTAACCACCGGTAAATTTCACCTCGTATTAAACTAATATATTATTCTAACGAAAGAATACTTATCCATTTTCTACGTCCAATTTTTTTTTAAGAAATGATATCCTTTTATTTGATCACAACAACTAGCCAATGTGATGAAACTCACATCTATAATAAACATAAACATCTTTATATGTAAAACTATAAAAGTTTTCAACTTTTATTTACCACTTTACGTTATTACGTTAACGTACAATTATTAAACTTTCAAGTTAAACGTTAACCATTTATTTGAGCTTTCATGAAACCCTAATTTATTATAACTACGCTTTTTCATAAATGGTAAAGTACAACATTTTATACCTAGAGTACAAGTTATTAAAGCACGGAACCTAGCTATACTTTAATTTCCGTTACAAGCCCTAATATACAACTCTATGATTTTATGTACATGATATATTTTCAAAATATTAATGTACAAGTCTTTCAAACATATGTACAAGTCTTTAATGCATACAAGCTTAATACTTATATAAATTATATTATAAACCTCAATGTACCTATTTTTAAGCACAAGGTACAACCCTATAATGCACAAGCCTTAAAAATATATTTTCTTTTTAGTAAGTACAACAAAACAATGCTAATGTACAAACAATAATGCACCAACCTTAAGCCTTTACTATTATTTATTTACATGTAAATTAACCTAAACTAGATTTTACCTAAAGTAAATTAGAAACTTAACTAAGTTTTTACATGACTACACAATAGGTACAACAATAAAAGCCCTAGGTACTACCCTTCAATGCCTAACGCCCCCGTTTTTACCATGGTTAAAAATGAACTAACTAGTTACCTAGTACTACATGTAAAAACCCTAGCCACAATTAGTTACTTGCACATAATATTTACACATCATTCCTTTTACACTAAGAATTTACCATAGTCAAAAGTTGAGGCACTACTCATGGCTAAAAACACCACCACCCTACGCCACCCTCATCACCATCACAAGCACCACACAATCTCTAATACATCACATCACCTTGTTCTTCACCACATTCCTTATTATGGCTACAACTTAATGCAAGTGGCCAAATTACCTACCACAAACCCAAATTCTCCTTGCCTATATAAATCACACAAACACACTTTTCACCTCATTCTTTGTTCTAACAACAAACCACTCAATCACACAATTATAAACTGATCTTAAGTCCCAAGGTAAAGTAAAGGAAGGAGGGAAAGAGTCTTGTTTCATTTAGAAGCCAACCTATTCTCATTGTTGTTCTTGTCAAAATCCCAAGCATGTAAGTCTTTTAAACTCATCCTATTTCGTTTTAACTTTTAATATCAATTGCATAGTGTTAAAAAGGATTTTATAAGGAAAACGTAGCAATTTGAATCACTTAAAACGAGTACACGAGTCAAAAGTTATGGTCTAAAGAAGTTGCCAAAAATCTGTCCGAAACTTTCTGTGGACAGAACGCTCGAGCACGCAAAACGAGGCATTTCTGGTCCGTTTCATGAAAAAGTTAAAGCACGAAAGTTATCCAGAACGACGTTTTCTTCAAAAACTCAGGTGCACGGGTCTAGAAAACGCATAACGAAGCCAAAATTTAATAAAAATCCCAACAGTTGTTAGGTATAAGTTACAAAAACAGCCCAACACCCCCTACTTGCGCCCTATTTATTTACATCATGTCAAAGGTATTAGGGTCAACCAAAGTACCGTTGTAAAAACCACCTAGAATACTACAAAACTCCCCCATAACCCGGTTAAAAAGCCTAGTCGTTATGCTTAAAAACAGCCCTTCATTTTGGCCAAAAGTCCTAAACACCAAAAAGCTTCTTACAACAGGTATGTGGGAAAACACGGGATTTTTGATAAATTTGATTAGGAACTATCTTAGAAGCATTAGAAATGGGTAAAACAACATTTCAAAAGGTCGCATGCAAAAGATATAGAGTTTTATGGTTTAAAAACGAAAATTGTCAATTGGCAAGATTAGCCTAAGTACCCCTTTTCCGTAATTAATATCTTGCAAGTTAAAAGGTTTCAAAGTACGAGGTTTACACCGTTTTAAAGGGCACGCTGCAAATTTTTTAATGCCCCAATAACGTCTTTAAAAGCACTTATAGTCTATTTTATAATGAACCACAAACAGGGTGACTCGCAGGAATTTTCATAAATAAGCCTTGTGTACACTTTTCAAAAACTGGGTCATGGGAGTTATAGAATGATGGGAAATAACTTAAAAAAGAGTTAATAAACATATTACAACGTCCCTAGATGAAACCGTGAAAGTTAACGAGTTAAAAATGAAATTTTCTTAAAACGCGTCGTGGCCAAGTGGCCATGTTCGTGGACTTGTATCTTTTTAACCAAAGACAACTAGGACATGAGACCTATACCATTTAGAAGAGCTTACAGCAAAGTGCTTAAAGGTTCAAATGCGTCGTAGAAACACTAGCTTGCCTCGTGTAAAATCTGCCCTCTTTTGGCCCTGTTATCGCCCAAAACCAACAAAAGGCACCTAACCCCCCTACTTTGGAAAATCATTGCGACCAAACCGTAAGAGATTAAGACCTCTAGTTTGAACCATTAGAAAGACCACCGGACAAACTCTTGAAGTGAATTTTTCTTATAAAATTTCAAGCATAAAAATTGTAACTTTTGTAAGATAAAGTTTTATTTGGACTAAAAATGTAATTTCTGTGAAGTTAATTATACAAGGGCTTATTTTGTCAATAATCCATAGTTGAGGGTTGAAAGTGTCATTTTTGAAAGTGCAAGGGTAAAAACTGTAAATATTTAAAATTGTAAATTATAACATTTTGGAAACATAAAATATTTAATAACTTGGATTTCGATAAAAATTTATTAACAATCATTCGAGCCATAAAGATAAGTACGATAAGTATTATTAATTTTTGAAGAAACTTCATGTTATCTAATTATCGATAAAGCATTAACATTGCATAAACTTGAACTCGAATACTAAAAACATGACATTCTAACTCAGGTCAAGAGTCGGAGAAGTTTATTCACATTAATTAATTTGTTTTCCATCCAGACTACTGTAACATCGAGGTGAGTCATAGCCCCACTTTTGCTCGTTTAATTACTTTATAAACTCTTTGGGGGAGATACATGCTCAACTACATGTCTTCACTTTTATAAGTACTCTAAAAACTTTTACATATTACTGTGAGTTTCATAGCCCCTACTTTTATGCGTTTTATACTATTTTTGGGAGAGATACATGCTCAATTACCTATTTTTACTTTCACAAGTACTCTAAAGCTTTTACATACTACTATGAGTTCATAATCACACTTTATACGCTTTGCTACAAACCTGAATACAAGTACTATCTGTATGCGATCCTAATTGTTATTGCCTAAGTTATACACTGCTGCCACTAAAAGTCCCTCATATCATGAACCATTAATCACTTGCGAGTGAACGCGAATATAGTGAATAGATCTATTGGCAGTTGACGCCCCATTTGTGTTAGCCGGATAGGTAACCAAATGCACTTTATTTGAGAATACTAGGAGAATGGCAAACTCCTACCAGAGGGCATTGTTGCTCACATCATTACTATGATGTCTGTAACTTACGTCATTATTATGATGCGTTCGTGTTAAGGTTTGCGTTCATGAGACTTTAGGCAATATATACTGTGTTGCAATGATACAAATGCTGCAACTACTGAATTTATGGGTACAACAACATGACCCAACCTTGAAACGTGTGTTCAACTGATTACTAAGCAAACGAACTATGGGTGGATAATAACGTAACCCACTACTTACTTCATCGATGTTTGTATTTATTACAATAATCGCTTAAACTCGAAACTATTGAACTCAACTGTTTTAATCATAAACTCTATGAACTCACCAACCTTTGTGTTGACACTTTTTAGCATGTTTATTTCAGGTTCATAATTTACGAGGATGGCACGGAAGGGCACGGATACTCAAGAAGGCTATATTATCATTCGAAAACATATTTAATAAACTGTAAAACCACTGGGACCTCATTTTGTAAACTCTGATATTTATATAAATCGAATGATAAATCTTTTAAAATGATACAACTAGAGTTCGTTTTCTGTTATTGTAACTGTTGAGCAATGAAGTAACACCCATCTTGAATTCCGCTGCGTATCACGAAATTGGAGGTGTTACACATCTGACGTTGGAACCAATTGAAAACCGTTTGAAAATCAATCCAGATACTCGTGATATACTATCAAAGCATGTTGTACCTGAATTGTTTTTTGATATTTTTAGAAAAAGAGCTCCCCCTCAACATGTGCATCATGTATTAGAAATCGTTTTAGCACACGGAGGCAAGAGGAAGAATTAACTTCTTTGATTACCATTTTCTAAAAGATATCAACATCACTTCCCTGATTAAATCAAGTATATAAAGCATATTTGGGGAAGGATGAGGTTTTCACAATTTTTGCTCCCCCTTAATATGTGCCTCAAGGTTTCAAAGAGTTTTGCACATATTAGAAGGAACCTGCACTTAGAGACAAATCAATCACGTTTCAATTATTTATGGTTTAAAACGTTGCTCCCCCTCAACATGTGCATGGAAAATTTGAAATCGTTTGGCACATGTGGGGAGGAAAGCTTGCAAAACACTTGTGAAACCATTTATCGAAACATCAGTTTAAATCCAATTTAAATCACAAATTCTCCCCCGATCACAATTTTCTAACCATTTGAGATTTGTGATCTCTGTAGATTTAAATTTATTTTGAAAGCTTTTGAGGAGAATTGTGACTTGATTATGAAAAACATTTTAACTGATAAGGATCGGATTATGAGACTTTAAACTACATTGATTAAACATGCATGAATATCTTTTGAAAACAATTGTATGACAAATAACCTTTTGATTTAATTGAAATCATTCTCCCCCTCAATCAATGACATAAGTTGTTGATTTAGAGATAGATAATTTGACAAACGTTAAGTCCAGATGATTTTCAAAAATAGAGACCGAGTTATTTTTCAAAGCAATTAGTTTTCATTAGATGGTAAGTAATTGTTTATAGAATCAGAGCATGAGTTTTGAAAAACACGATAAAGCATGGCTTTGTTCTTTCGTTGAAAAGCGGGTTATTGCCTTAAATGACAATAAACAATTGTCTCACTTTCTCCCAAAAATATTTTTTGAATTTTTGATTTTTTTAAATAAACATTCGAACAACATCTAAATTCCCATGTCATTCTTTGAATGATTTTCAAATTTTTATGGATTTTTGAAAGTTTTATATTTTTCTATTTGCTTTTTGAAGGTTTTGAAAATTTGTATTTTGTTTGTCGAATAACTATTTACAAGAGATAGATGAAGAAAGACCTTTACTCCTCGTTTTCCTCTTGAAGGCATTTGAGTGTTTCCGGTTGTAGACTCTTTAGACCAAGTCGTGGGAGGATAAACTCAAAACATTCTCTAGGAAGAGCTTTGGTGAAGATGTCTGCTAACTGGTATTCAGTCCTCACAAAGTATAGTTCCACCATACCATTTTCAACTTGCTCCCTGATGAAATGATGTCGAATGTCGATGTGCTTTGCTCTTGAGTGTTGTACGTTGTTGCATGAGAGAGCAATAGCACTTTTATTATCACAGTACAGAGGGATTTTGTTGAATTCTAATCCATAGTCAGATAATTGGGATCTCATCCATAGGATTTGAGCACAACAAGATGACATGGCTATGTATTCAGCCTCTGTAGAGGAAATAGAAGTACTCATTTGCTTCTTTGAAGACCAGCTCACAAGCTTATCACCCAAAAACTGAGCACCTCCAAACGTACTTCGACGAGTATCTTGACATCCTACATGATCAGCATCTGCATAGGCTGTTAGTGACATACCGGTGTCCTTCGGGTACCAAAGTCCCATATTGATGGTTCCTTGGAGATACCGAAAGACCCGTTGAACCGCTTCAAGGTGCTTTTTGGTAGGCTTAGCCTGGTATCTAGCACACATGCAAACAGCGAACAAGATGTCTGGTCTACTACCTGTGAGGTACATCAGGGATCCAATCACACTACGATATTTCGTTTGGTCTACCATGATCCCTGAGTGGTCCGCATCTAGTTTAGTACGTTCTATCATGGGAGTGTCAACAGGGTCACTAGAATCAAATCCAAATTTCTTTAAAATCTCATTTGCATATTTAGATTGATTTATAAAAATGCCTCCGGGACTTTGTGAAATTTGTAATCCCAAGAAAAATGACATTTGTCCCATCATTGACATTTGAAATTTAGAACCCATTTCATTTGAAAAACGGTCACACTCATTGGGGTCAGTCGAGGCAAAGATGATATCATCAACATATATTTGAACGTGAATTAAATGTTTGCCTGACTTTCTGGTGACCAATGTCGGATCAACTGCTCCTTTGCTGAATCCAGTAGATAAAAGAAACTTTGATAGCGTATCATACCATGCCCTTGGAGCTTGCTTCAAACCGTAAAGAGCCTTCTTCAAACGATAAACGTGAGTAGGAAGCTCTGGATTCACAAAGCCTTCAGGCTGGCTGACGTAAACGACTTCTTTAAGATCTCCGTTAAGAAATGTCGTATTTACATCCATCTGATAGACTACCATGTTCTTACTTGCAACATTAGCCAAGACGATTTTGATTGCCTCGATACGAGCAACTGGAGCAAATGATTCTTCAAAGTCAATACCCTCCTCTTGATGGTATCCTTTTGCAACCAATCGAGCCTTGTTCTTTAAAACATCACCATACTCATCAAGTTTCACTTTGAAGATCCAATTTAGAGCAATGATCATTGCACAATCTGGAGCAGGTACTAATTCCCATACATCTAGTCGATGAAACTCATGAATTTCTTCTTGCATGGCATTGAACCAGCTGTCTTCATTCATAGCAGTTTTCACGTCTTTTGGTTCGATCTTAGAGAGTACGGAGTTAAAGAAGCACCATAAGGCATCGGTTGCAAGTTGTTTACGTGTGGATACTGGACGAGAGAGGTTTCCAATGATGTTGTTCAATGGATGATCATGAGTCCATTTTCTGAGGTGTTCATGTGGTTGTCGTTGAGGAACTGATGTAGCAGAGTCGATTTCTCCTGATGAAGATGGTTTTGAAGATGATTCAGGAGCAAATATATTTTCAAATGGAGCATCTTCGGGAGTAGCAAAGGGATTAATTTCATCATTGAGGCAAGAGACAATTCCATGATGTACATTTGATGATTGAAGATTTGTTGATGAGACAGAGTGATCAGCAGCAGGCGCTTCTTGACTTAATGATATTGAGACTGAACGTTTGACTTCATTCACAGGGATAGGAGCAGCCTCTGTTGATGGAATTGACATTTCATCAGCATTCGGTTCATAGTGTTCATCAAACATTGGATCGAATAATTTCTTCAAATCATCTTTAGAAGGAGGTACATACGGAGTTACTGGTGAGGGATTAGAAACAAGAGTAGAACTGATAGGACTACTGGATAAAGGTTGAAATGCGGGTCCAGAACTGGATTGTCCTGGAGCCGTTTGACCGGTCAGCTCATCGAACGAAACGTGAATTGTTTCCATGATATTTCGGGTTCTCTTGTTGTAGATTCGGTAACCCTTCTTGTTTGATGCATAACCAACAAAAACTCCAATGTCTGCTTTAGCTCTTAATTTTCCTAAATCTAGACCGTCATTTGTTGGATAGCACAAAGCACCAAACACACGAAGGTAGGAAAGATCAGGTTTTCGTTTATGGACAAGTTCATATGGAGTTTTTCCATGAGAGGTGTGAATAAGGGAACGATTTTGGGTGTAGCAAGTAGTGGCAATGGCTTCAGCCCATAGAAACATCGGAACCTTTGAATAAATTAGCATTGTTCTTGCGGCTTCCACAAGAGTTCGATTTCGTCTTTCAACTACACCGTTCTGTTGAGGAGTTCATGGAACACTTCTTTGATGACTGATTCCAACACTTTCATAAAACATTAAGTCTTTGTTAACAAACTATGTGCCATTGTCTGTTCGAACAATTCTAACAGTATTGTTGAGTCGAACCTGAAGCTGTTTGATAAGTTTGATGATGACATCTGGAGTTTCATCCTTTGTCCTAAAAAACTTTACCCAAGTAAATTGAGAGTAGTCATCAACAACTACTATAATGTATTTCTTCCCATTAATAGTTTGAAATCTCATTGGTCCGCATAAATCCATATGAAGGGTATGAAGAACTTCCATTACTGAGTTTGTGGGTTTTGGTTTGTGGGCATATTTTGTGCTTTTTCCCAATTGGCAAGCTGAACAAAGATGATCTTTTTCATACTTTAATCTGGGTAATCCTCTTACTAAGTCCTTTCTGGAAAGATTGTTTATGGTACCAAAGTTCAAGTGATTGAGACGATGGTGCCATAGCCATGACTTAGTTTTGGAAGCCTTTGACAGCAAGCAGATGGGTGAAGACTTCATCATGTCTTCGATAGAAATGGTGTATAGGTTAGAACCACGAGTACCTCTTAATAATTCCACACCATCAAGTTCTCTAACGAAACAAGTATGCTTTCTAAAAGCCACTTCTAGATCGGAATCACAGAAATGACCAACAGAGAACAAGTTATGACCAAGACCTTCCACATAATATACCCTGGAAATTACACTTTTACCAACCACATAATCTCCATAACCCATAATAGCACAAAAATGATCATTTTCGAATCTCACTGTCCCGATGAATTTGCACACGAAGTTCATGAGCCGCGACCGGTCTCCAGTCATATGCTTGGAACAGCCTGAGTCCAGGTACCACAGAACGATTTGAACGATCTGCAGTTGAACACAGACAAGAATGGATAACTAGATAATTGGGATCCCCATGCAAGAATGGGTTCCATTTGGTTAGTAACAGTGATTGGAACACCCACATCAGAAATAGAAACATCCATATCAGAAATAGAAGCAATGAAATCATTAGGAATAGATGCAGTGCTGGTGCCCGTATTTGACCTATTCAAAGTATGTTCACTTCTTAATGGAATAGTTCTACCAGTAGCCATCCATTTTCTAGTGGGCATTGTCTTAGCAGATTGAGGTCAAAACTGATTATCCTTATGGCCAAAAGGTATCCATTGATAACCTATCTTACTAAATGTTCTTCCTGTGGGTTTCCACTGTTTTCTAACTTTCTTTCGTCTTTGCCTTTTAGCCTTTTTAGCATTAACAATTTTAACAGGGCATTTTACAGCATTAGACAAAATATTCACACCACATTCATGATTAGCAACAGAATTCAAGTATACATCATTACAAGGTTTTCAAAAAGTATCAGAATTCGAATTAATTACAGTACGCCTATGGCTAATACTAGAATCAACACGATTCGTTTTATTCAACTCAAACTTAAAGTTCCTAGGATGGTCTTCTACTCTCTTCCAATGCACATTCTTAGCTTGTGAGGTCCTATCTTGCTTGGTATTTCCTGGAGGCTTTGACCCGCTTGCCTTAATGTCACTAATTACTCCTGTAGAGGGAATTATGGGAACATTAGTTGGTTGATCTACTTTTTGCATTCCTGAACTAGATGTGCAAGGATCTGAACTACTAGCAGGCACATTAGTGTTCACTTTCTTAAAGCTGGGCATGGAATGGTTTGTATGCATGACACTAGGCATAGAACAAGGCATCACAACTTTACCTTTTGCACCTAAGGATTTAGGACATGTTGCAATTAGACATTCTAGCAGCTCTTGAGATCGTTTGGCCTGAATGCAAGCAAACCTAATTTCTCTATCAAGAGTCTTATTGTTGGGTTTATTGATTCGATGATACAAAACAATAAAGAATGAAACATCAAGGGCTTAAAGTGACAAGAAGGAAATCTACAAAAAGGATGGAAGGACTTGCTTGCAATAGAAGATTTATTATTTAGTCCTTCGTAGTATCTTGTAAACCCTAATCCTCTAGTTTATAAAGAGGACACGGGGTGTAGGTTTTCAGATAATTAAGTCTTCCAATATGTAGTCATTAAAGTGTGTGTGTGTGTGTAACCTAGACGTGTTTCTATAAACGTCTAGGGTTAGAGTTTGTTTAGTTTAGCCTCAAGGATCTTTGATCCCTGTTACAAGTTTAGTGTAACCGTATTATTCTGATCAAATAATATTTGGGGCTTGGAGTGATTATTATAATAGAAAAACCTTGTGTCAATAACATATAATGTTCTTATTATTCCGCTGCGTATTGCACATGTTATTGTTAAACCCTAAGGCTCAAAACGATCTCAAGGAGTCTAACAAACTCCACATGTGGTATCAGAGCGGGTGGCTCTTGATATCTAGGATCTACAAGGTTTCTCGAAGAAGATGGCAAAAAGAAGAAAAATTCGAATCTGAAAAAAATTTCGTAATACTTCTGCAGGTCAGTTTTCAAACAGGTATAACTTTTTCGTTAACCGTTGAATCGGGCTGAAATTTTAACTGGAGCTTCTCTATATACCCATCTAATGTTTCACCGGAGGGATCTTTCATCTGAGGTCTGAATCAAAAGTTATACGCTGTGAAAGTTGGCTGCTGAAGGAGGTATTGAAGTTTCGAATTTTTATGATTTTTAGGGTTTTGCTTTTAAATTCGCTCACATAATAAACCCTAAAATCATGTGATCTTGTACATGATGACCTCTAAGATTAGCTGATTTATTATGTTCTCTCCTCGTACAAATTATTAAATCGGTGGTGATTATTAACATCTTGTACTGTTTCTTTACAAATTAATTCACTCGTGGGTTAACATTTGTACCGAAGGAAAGATTTAAGTTGCTATGCATGATTGATGGTCATTGGCTGAAAGGAGCATGACAAAGATGACCACTTGCATATGGTGATTATGCCTTTTGTATAAGCTTCTCGTTATCACTGCAAATGTTTCGTTTCAACTGCCTTTAAGAAAGGTAACCACTGCTACCCCTCGCTTATTACCACTGCTCGTATGTAATGTTTCCACTGCTAGGCTTCATGGTTACCACTGCTAGTTATGGAGTTATCACTGCTAAGGTATCGGTTCCACTGCTAGCGTTTCTTCATCACTGCTCGTTCCATGTTATATCTAGCTACTGTTGATTACGCTTACAATGGATGGAGTTAGAAACAAAGTTGCATGTTATAATTCCTACTGCTACAACATTACGAGATGGTACTGTTCGACAACTTTAAATACTATTCGTTTCAAGTTTTGTATTTGCTGCTCCATCCTTGCATGAGTACCAATGTGTGCATGTGCTTAATTTACTTGGTAAGGTTTGATTGGTCGGTAGAGTTCATGCACGTGGGTGGAATTTGATGATGTCTTGTTTGATACAATCATGCACTTTGGTGGATATTAAATCTGATTGGTTCATGGATCTGGTTTTTCGTGTTTAGCAGCAGATATGGTATATGTGATTGGTTGAATTTCACATGTCATATATATTTGTTGTTTATTGCAATTATGAATTGGTTAATTGGGTATTAAAGTGATTCGATAAAATAGCACATGGATTACATGTTTGTATTATTTGAGTGCTATTGCTTTCAGATTATTTATGGAGATGGATTAAGGAATTTCAACTGCTAGCATCGTTCGATAAATAATGTTTCAACTGCTGGTATTTATCGATATCGGATGGTATATGTTTCAGTTCTCGGATGAGATTGAGAGATGGCGTACACACACATGAGGTTATTTGGTTCACACACACGAGGAGTTTTGGACTTGAGGGGAAGTCAAACATGGTGTTTGGATTTTGGTTATTTGTTCTTAAACATGGTGTTTGGATTTTGGTTTCGTAAAGATCCCAGTTGAGCAAACGATCTAATATAGAAACTGACTTGTAACAAAAGCTTATCAAGTATTACGCGGAATTTAATACTTAATCTTAAGAAGAAGAACAGTAAACATTCAACACCTCAATATTATTTATTAATACGAATACTCTTACAGTATTAGGGTTTTGCAACCTTGAAGTGTATCGACCTTAGATATATAACATACGTATATCTAACCTAACCTAGGACCTCCTTTTATAGGTTAAGGAGTCCTATACAATATACAATACGTAACCTACAAGATAAATATCTTTTCCATATTTATCTAATACAATAAACTAACCGACTATACAAAACTAGCAGTGCTTACTATGTATTATCAGTGGTTACACAATACTACTAGCCGCGGTTGTCTTCATCCGTGGTTACACTCTTCAGTCCGTGGTTACATCAAGCATGTCTGTGGTTCCAGTACTTAGAGTAATTCTTGATGCAAGGAACCTAAAACCCAACAATCCTCCCCTAAACTTGATAAATTCTAACAGAATTCTCAAGTTTTCTTTAAGCTCAAAACATCTGAATTGGAGGATGTAGCCAAACACTTACTAGCTTTAAGTATCTTCTCATACTTCCGCAACAAATCATAAGCTTGACCATCATAAGATACTAACATCTTGATACAACCAGGCTTCAACATCTGAGCAATTATTCCTGGATGCTTATTCAGTTGAGGATAATCACCTTCTACAAGCATATGAATAACCTTTCCAGAAACAGTTAAAACATGAACTCCACAAGTTTGATATAAAAACCATCTAGTAACTTGACCATTGTAGAGTCCTTGCCATTCAGGTTCATCATGAGTAGGTTCAAATAGAATCTTCAAATTATGATAAACCAGCCTCTCATGATATTCATTTGGATGTACTTCACCAAATTTATTCTTGTAAAGTATCCAAAGATTCATCAAATCATCTCTATCAAAATACTGAAGCATTTGTGAAAATTTATTATACTCAGAAACTTCATTGTTGAGTCTTTGAATTTTACAAACTCCTTCACTTCCAACTAAAAGCTTAAACTCATAAGAAATGATTTGATTTACATCTTCAACAACTTTCAATCTCTTAGAATCAGATGTCTCCTGAACCTCAGATTTTCTCTTTCTTTTACTTTGAATCCATTCATCATCCTTTTTAATCCACTCTTCTTCCTTTTTAGAATTCATTGGACAGAAATCATCATTAATTCTCATACATCTCTCATAAATCTCAAAAATTCTTTCAAATGAACACCTACTAAGATTATCAGAAACATATATGCCTGAATTCTTGATAATCTTCATCAATACATTCCTCATCTGAGCCATAGTAGGAGGTTTCTTTCTTATAACCTGTTTCTTTGTTTTGCTCACATTCCTTGCCCATCCATTCATCAGTCTAGCTTTCTCCTTATCATCCAACAGTTTCCATTCTTGCGCAGTACACTCATCAAGTATTTGTAAAGAAGCTTGAAGATAGTTTTGTGATTCATACCATATAGCTAACCATCTCTCACTAGCTTCCTCTTCTTCTTTCTTTCTTTTATCCAAAGCTGCTTGGTCTTCAGCTAACAAATTTCTTCCATACTCTTCATCATAAGCTTCTTGTTCTGCTTTATTTTTAAACTTCAGTACTACCTCTTTACCTTTTCCAACATCAGATTGAACCACTTTCTTCTTCAAAGGTTCACCAATAACCAAACTTTTAACTTTGGGTTTAGCAGCAGTAGACTGAACAGATAAAGCAGGTGCAATGATAGGTGTAGGAATAGATGATGTTTTGCTCAGATTAATCAATGTACTTGCAGCTTCTTTCTCAACTTCTTTAGACTTAGGTGGTAATATAGAGAGAGTTGTGACAACAGTGGAAGTGGTTATGATAGCAGTGGGTGTGTCAGTAGTAGGAACAATAGCCAAGTCTGAAACTGCATCAGTTGTTACAAGAGTACTAACCATAGTTTCAGATATACTATCAGTTGTTGTGTTCTGCACTACCTCAACATTCTTCAATTTTTCAAGAACAACCTCATTCCCATCTTTATCAGAAACCAAAAAATCTTGATCTCCACTATCAACATCTTCTCCCATAGTTACACCAACAGATACATCCACAGCCTCCCCTGAATTCATGCCATCACTCCTCCCCTGTTTGGATACATCCTTCACATTCAGAGCAGTAGAGGAGTTCGTCGTCTTTTTCTTTCTGCGCATAGCTTTCAAAACAGCAACCCCAGGTCTCCTGATTTTCTCCAAAACGAACACCCTGTGCTTCAACCTCCGAATATCATTACCTTGAAACACAGTCAACTTCTGGAGACCTGAAATTTTATCCTCCATTTTAGCACACTGAACCGTCAATTCATTTAAACGTTCAAGAATATCCTCCCCACTTCGACCTGTGTTAACTGGTCCGAGAGGTGGTTCATTGGAAAAGTCATCATGTACAAAGTCATTAACCGTCAATTCAATGTCAGGTTCCAATCTATCCTCATCACTTCGAGCTGTGTTAACTGCTCCGAGAGGTGAATCCTTGGATATAGAAGTCATAGCACCAGACCGAGCCTGATCATCTATGTACCCTGTAGCTGCCATTTGGCTAGGGATTCCTCCACCTGTGTTAAGTTCCAAAGAACTCTCCACATTAGGAGTTGCCAATGGTTGGGTCTTAGTGATGTTTCCACTATCCTGACCAGCATCAAAGCATGAATCAGTAGTGGAAGCCCTTCCAATCATGTCACCTCCACTCCATGTGACAGCCTCATTAACTATACCACTAACACTAGCCTGAAGAAGCTTAGTGCCCTGGGTTCTCCTAGTCCATGATGCAAGTCCTTCATTAAACTCAGAATCAGTAGGCAAAGTAAGCATGTGAGGAAATAAAGGAACATCTCTAATGACAACATTCTGTGGCTGATTCCTCATATGTGCAAAAACTCTAGGAAGCATATGATGTACTTCATACTCTCTAGCATGTTCAACAGGTTCCACTATTTGATGTTCCACAAGCAGTTGAACAAACCTAGGATACAAATAGTATTTACCCTTCTTCCTAATATTCTGTACTAACCCCTCATATATCATTTTAGACCAGTTAAATTTCCTTCCATCAGACAAACAAATAATAGCAGTAGCAATTTTTGAAGGAAAGTCATTAAAGCCTGTGGTCTTGTTACTCATACACATCAACAAAGTGTGAATCAAAAACTTCCATTGTTGTGAAAACAAACTCTTAAAAAATTGTACCTTTTCACCTCTGTATGTATATCCTAATCTCTCTAAACCAGCAACAATCTCAACATCTGAAAGATTATCAACACCATCAACATCATCAAGCCTTAAAACTTCTCTAATGATCTCCTCAGAAACAGAAATAGCATTCTCATCCACAACAGTACTAAACACCTCCAAGCCATCAACCTCTTCAAGTTTAGCATTCCTCCAAAACTGATGTATGTAGGCTTTAAGAATGGTAGGTTCAACCGTTAAAGCATAGTGAATGGGACTGTGAACTAGGAAATCAATCATTTGATGAAACCCTTCAGATCGTGCATCCTTAGTGAGTACAGCAACAAGGTTATGTGAAGTGGAATACGTCTCAGCCATTGTGATTAATGATGGATATGAAGTGGGTTTTGTGAATAAACCAAAGAAAGTGATTAGGGTTTAAGTGTATTGCCAATTGGAAGTGGTTAGAAGATCAAATAAATTGATCCATCCGTGATTTTGGGGAGAGATATATACGTTTGCCAAAGTGTCGAAACAACCCCTGTAGTATCCAAAACACCGGATTATACTATCCGCGGTTCCATAATAGCTATCCGCAGTTGTAACAAACCATCAGTGGATACAGATGATTACTCCTCCAAATATCCAAGAGATAGAGCAAGTAATTCTGTGTTTTAAAAAAGAGAGTTCTCACAAAAATATGAAGGATTACACATTTTTTTTTTGTTTTAACAAACACAAGCAGCTCACACACCAGCTCCGGTGTATACAAATCCTTCATACCTGCAAGTCAAAAACACAAAACAAACACAGAGACAAAGATTATTGTTGTCAGTGGTTAGGAATAGCCAGAAGTGTTTACAAAAGACCTATCCGCGGTTAAGAACAGGTAAGTCAATATAGTCAACTTCTAGAACTTATCTCAGTCCAATACCCAAGAAACTCATTAACTCTCCAACCACATTTAACCTGCCCCATATTTACTTCAATAACCCTAAACTTCACTTATAAAAAGAACCCTTAATCTCTTATAACGCACACACAATCCAAATCAAAACCCTAATTTCTCCAAAAATCCCAAGAATGAGCAGCTCCAACCCAATCAATCTCTCATCAGATGACAATACCTCCTCCAACAGCAGTCTGGAGAGATGGAAAAAGAACTATTTGGCAAGCAATCCAAGCGAAGGAGAGAATATCTCTTCTTTAAGTTCGTATGTATCACCCTATGAAGATACAGACGAAGAAACATCTCCCATGGCAGTCAGTGCACCTCCACAAGAATCCCAGCCATGGAGATTGGACATACCCCTACAAGATCCACGACCATTAAAATCCCCATTTCTTCCATCATCAGAAGATGATAGTGTAGTGAATCCAAGTGATGCCTCTGAAGACTCTGATGACTCTTCTAAGAAGTGGACTTCAAACCCCAAACCTTCATCATCTACCCCCCAACCAAGACCACGAGCAAGAAACCCACCACTCCCTAAGGACAGAGAGGTGGTTCTTGGTCTTAGTGCACCAAGTCATGGTGCTTCTTCCCACATCGTAACAAGGAAGGGAAAAAGGAAGATGGAGTAAGTTGCTGAATGGTGGAAAGAGAAGATGGAGCACAAGAAGAATATCATATCATCCATCTATCTGCCACAATCAGCTTCAACTTCTTCGTTTGCATCAATCCATCCTTTCCATTTTGATCCTTAGCTGCTTCGTCGTACTGGTCATGCATATGATAAATGCATATCCAGCATTCAAACGATATAAGCAAGGATAGTAGTAGTAGAAATATTAGGAGAAAATCATGTATAGATGTAGTCTTTAATTAGCACTTGAAGTTTCATTGTAAGCTGTAAGCTGTAAACTGTTTTGTTGAATGAACAATGTAACTTCAGTACTTCTTGAATCTTTATAATGACTTGTCTTTTATCTGCACAATGGTTAGTGGAAACTGACAAGCTCGTTGTACCAATCAAAAATAAACCTAATTACCTTATACTAGATAGGGCAAGCGGGTATCGTATCCACGAGGAGTATGTGGTTCTAATTTAAGTTTTGAGGTGATCACAGATCAATAGAAGTTTTGGTTTTGAAATCTTAATAACTAAATTACTAATTAAACTAAATTCTATGAAATAACTAATTAATTTAAGAATTAATAATAAAACTAATGATTAACTAAAAAACAAATAAACAAATAAAAATTAAATAAGCAAATAAAAGCGAAGTTGTGAACAATTGAGTGAAAAGTAATCCCTCCCGGCTCCGGATATATTGATATGACTAAGTTACGGATTATTACTAATGCTTGCTTTGTATTAATTGAAAAGGATAATTTTGGGCGCAAGTTATGTTTACCACACGAATTGTCTTAATACCTAAACTAGTTGGACTCGGCACAATTCGTTGACTAGCAATAACATGTCTTCTAATAATCCTATTAATTAATTTTATAATTATTTAACAAACAATTATGGGAACAAATTATGTTAAACATACGACCGTCTTAACCCTTATGCTACTTAGGCTTGGCACAATCGTTGACTCGCAATAAAATGTCTCATAATAATTCAATAAAATAATTATACTAAAACATTAAATTCAAACAAATGATATGCAATAAAATCATATGAATTAATATTTGACAATAAATTATAATCCGTAAACATGATCAAACCAAATATATCTTTTACCGGGAGAGATTACAAAAGGTTTAGCCGCACATGACAAACATAGATATCATATTTATTCTGATATGCATGGTACGTACTAATATGATCAAGACTAAAAAATAATTAAAACCTTGTCGGCACGATCGTCGAGATATATAACATACAATGATTAAGAATATTGTGGCTTGTCCAATGATATCGAAAAGGCAGCTGATCACTACTTCTGTTTGTGAATTATGAATGACGAATGACTCGGATTAAAAAAATGTCGGCTGTGTATGAATGAGATGATCCTCTCGTATGGATAAAACCCTTTTTTGTTTCCTGCTCTTCACGTCCAAGACCAAAACTACGTGGGCCCAAGGCCTTTTTCTTTTCTTGCGTCGAAACCAACTTAACCCAATATAATCACTGGGCTTTTCTCTATTGCCACGAGCAAAACGACGTGAAAACATTTTAATCTTGCATGTCTTCATTTTAAGCTTGTAATATCACAACTTTAGCTTCTTTTCGCGCATAGCCTACATAATCACAAAACACCCTCAAAGTACATGTATAATGATGAATAGTAATGCAATAATACGTAATTAACATGCAATGAGAGGTATGTAAAATACACTGATCAAACCCCCTCAACTTAACTCTTACTCTCCCGAGGAAGAAATCTACTATATCTTAGCATGTTAATTACATAATTTTTAATCATATCATTGAAATTCCATCAAAAAGATTAAATTCAACATAGTACACTAATAACCATCATATGTAGCAAATAATCCAAAATGATTACCAATATTTTTGTCCTTCTTAAACACTTGGCATAACCGCTCCCATTGGTTCCATTTACTTTATGTTTCATATAATTAACCATGTGCCCAACATGCTTAGTACACTCCTATAATCAATCTAAACATAGATCCAAAACGAGAGGTGAGAATACCTTATACCTTTTATAATACCGGAGTTTTTATTCCATAGGAGCAAACTTTTTAAGAGCACATTAGCTCTCATACATCACTTTAAGCGCAATCCTTTTTTTTTTTTTTTTTTTTTTTTTTTGCACTTGAATTTTACTTCATATTTCAATCATTTTTCTCATACCATACATAAGCTCCTTTTTTAGCCATCCGGGACCGTTTCTTATACATGTCATCCCGAATGCTTTATACACTCCTTTTAAGGTTGATATAAAGACCAATCATTTGAGAGTATGAATATCTATCCTATAGGTGCATACTAAGACACATCGGCACACGGGAACCGGTTATTAGTTCGTTTTAATTAAATGGGAACAGTTATGCTTCGTGCCTACTGGTATATCATATGATGGAGTTATCTACCACATAGTCTAATTAGTTAATGCACTAAATTAAACCAACCTTCCTAACTTCATTATCAACAATACAAGGATTGGGTTATTTCACATAAAATTGTCTCAGCTAAGTGCAATGCTATCCATCATAAAAAATCGACGTCTGACCCATGCTAACAACTAAAATATCACCTTGCGCGGGTGACGAATCAGATAGGCAAGCCCAGCATATGACTACTACCAATAATTATGACAGTTCTCCAACTTTTTTCTATGGCCACCGTGCGCGGGTGACAAGCCAGATAAAATCAATTTAAGTGTCATAACCCAACTATTACATTATTCTATTTCATATTATATTATTTTAACTTTCTTCCCGTTTTAAGCAAAAGTAAGTGAGGAAATTCAATCGGGTATGGTTTGATCATCTACTAAATATACATATGCCTAACTACATGCAAACTATCAAATCAATTTATAACCAAATTATACAATGAAATCGGGTGCACCTTATAATCATGGTTGGGTCTTCTGGTTTGCTCCAATAAGTCATCCACAAGCTAATCTTCAGAATCTGCAAACACTCAACAAATATATGTAGAAGAAACTTCCACATCCAATTAGCACAAAAATCAAATATTGTGACTCATTTTTTTTTTTTTTTTTTTTTTTTTTTTTTTTTTTCCAAAAATCACATTTTGACCCATTTTTTACCACAATTTCACACAAAAACATGTAACACATGTGACACCCCCCCAACTTAAAGCATTGCATTGTCCCCAATGTAAAAACTTTAAGTTGAAATTTTGGTTAAAAATCACTTTGGCAAA
The DNA here is from genome assembly GCA_019973895.1 of Chrysanthemum seticuspe. Taxonomy (NCBI): domain Eukaryota; kingdom Viridiplantae; phylum Streptophyta; class Magnoliopsida; order Asterales; family Asteraceae; genus Chrysanthemum; species Chrysanthemum seticuspe. The sequence goes on from BPTQ01000002.1 coordinate 166,223,459, forward strand.
CAAACACACACAAAAACCTAACTCACTTTCGTAGGAATCACGGTTGCATTTAGCGCATGCAACAAGCCTTTTAAACCACTCGGTAGCCCGAGTGGACGAGTTTAGTCTCGTGAGGGTTTGTAGTTAACACACCCACAAAGTTTTTAACACACATACTACAACCCACGGGTTGCCTCCCGCGAAGCGCTAAGTTTAACGTCGTCAGCCCGACATAACTCATTGGAGCTATTGAGACGGTTGGAGTGGTTCCAAGTAAACCACATCAACCGTGGCCATATGATCACTATCCAACACAACATACGGCTTCAAACGGTGTCCATTGACTTTAAACGGCTCTCCACCTACCATATTTTTTATTTCAATGGCTCCATGTGGAGAGACTTGAGTCACAACGTATGGACCCGTCCATTTACTTCTTAATTTTCCTGGAAAGAGCTTAAGTCTAGCATTGAATAACCAAACTTTTTGACCCACCGAGAAAGATTTCTTGGTGATGTGTCGGTCATGAAAAGCCTTAGTTTTCTCCTTATAAATTCGGGCACTCTCATAAGCATCGCGTCTAATCTCATCTAATTCAGATAATTGAAGTTTCCTAGAATTACCCGCATTATCTAAGTCCATATTAACCTGCTTAATTGCCCACTCAGCCCTATGCTCAATCTCAACCGGTAAATGACACGCCTTGCCATATACCAACCTATATGGTGACATTCCAATAGGGGTCTTAAAAGCCGTCCTATATGCCCACAAGGCATCATCTAACCTCAGGGACCAATCCTTCCTATCACTACGAACGGTCTTTTCTAATATTCGCTTAATCTCCCTATTAGATACTTCTACCTGTCCACTAGTCTGTGGGTGATAAGGAGTAGCTATTCTATGATTAACCCCATAGTGTTTCAATAACTTTCCAAATTTGAAGTTCTTAAAGTGGGAACCCCCATCACTAATGATGGCCTTGGGGATTCCATGCCTAGCAAATATATTTTTCTTAACAAACTTAAGAACTACACTATGGTCATTTGTTCTTGTAGCCTCAGCTTCTACCCACTTAGAGACATAGTCAACTGCCACTAAAATATACATATTACCATGGGAGGTAGGGAATGGTCCCATAAAATCAGTACCCCACACATCAAAGATCTCAACAACAAGTATTGGATTCATAGGCATCTGATCACGCCTTGAAATCCCACCAACTTGTTGGCAACGAGTACATGCTTTCACAAAAGACTGTGCATCCTTGAATATAGTCGGCCAAAAGAAGCCGCTCTGAAGGACTTTGTGCCCAGTTTTCGTCGCACCAAAGTGTCCCCCACACGCATAAGAATGGCAATGAGCCAATATGTCCATATGTTCGTCATCGGGAATACACCTCCTAACAACTTGGTCAGCACACACTTTATAAAGATCCGGATCCTCCCAAAAATAATGCTTCAATTGAGAAAAGAAGTATTGTCTTTGTTGTTTGGACCAGTAATCCGGAAGCTTTTTAACTACAAGGTAGTTAACAATGTTTGCATACCAAGGGATCTTAGAAACTTGGAATAAGCTTTCATCAGGAAAGCTTTCTTTAATCACGTCAGATGGATTGAACGGAGGAGGGATAATCCTGGACAAATGGTCGGCCACCACATTTTCCGACCCCTTTTTATCCCGGATTTCCAGATTAAATTCTTGTAACAGCAGAATCCACCTAAGCAACCTCGGTTTTGTCTCTTTCTTGGTTAATAAATGTTTCAAGGCACTATGATCTGAAAATACTATCACCTTAGAATGCCCCCAAATATATGAACGAAACTTATCGAGAGCAAAAACCACCGCTAGCAATTCCTTTTCAGTAGTGGTGTAATTCATTTGAGCTTCTGAAAAAGTCTTACTAGCATAAAAGATCACAACGGGTTTCTTATCAACCCGTTGTCCCAGAACCGCCCCAGCGGCATAATCGCTCGCGTCACACATGATCTCGAAAGGCTTCGACCAATCGGGTGACTGCAGAATTGGGGCTTCTACAAGCTTTTGCTTAAGCATATTGAATGCTTTAAGACATGATTCATTAAAGTCAAATCGTGCCTCTTTTGAGAGTAAATTACAAAGAGACTTTGATATAGCACTGAAATCTTTAATAAATCGCCTGTAGAACCCTGCATGACCAAGAAAAGATCGCACAGCTTTAATGTTAGTGGGAGGAGGAAGGGTTGAAATTATTTGCACCTTGGCACGGTCAACCTGAAATCCTTTTTCAGAAACGACGTGTCCTAATACAATTCCCTCTCGAACCATGAAATGGCTCTTCTCCCAACTAAGCACTAGATTAGTTTCGGTGCATCTTTTTAACACACTTTCAAGCTGACCCAAACAGCTTTCGAATGATTGACCAAAGATGGAGAAATCATCCATGAATATCTCTACAGATTCTCCAACCATGTCCGAAAAGATGCTCATCATGCACCGCTGAAAGGTAGCGGGTGCATTACACAGACCAAACGGCATTCGACGGAATGCAAATGTCCCATAAGGACATGTAAAAGTGGTTTTGGCCTGGTCATCGGGATGGATGGGTATTTGATTATATCCGGAGTACCCATCCAGGAAGCAATAGAACTTCTGACCGGAAAGCTTCTCAACTATTTGATCAATGAAAGGTAGTGGGAAATGATCTTTAGATGTGGCATCATTCAGCTTACGGTAATCTATGCACACCCTCCAGCCAGTCACTGGTCGAGTGGTGAGTCTTTCCCCGCTCTCGGTTTCCACAACGGTGATACCGGCCTTTTTAGGCACCGTTTGCGTGGGACTTACCCATTTACTATCCGAGATGGGATAGATGATACCAGCATCTAGCCATTTGAGAACTTCCTTCTTCACTACCTCCTTCATATTAGGATTCAAGCGCCTTTGCGCATCTCTTGATGGTTTAACATCTGGGTCCGTAACAATTCGGTGCATACATAATGAAGGACTAATCCCTTTCAAGTCTGCAATTGTCCATCCCACTGTTGCTTTATACTTGGAAAGCACTTTCAAAAGTGCTTCCTCTTGTGATCCAGAAAGATCAGAAGCAACAATAACGGGTAAAGTATTGTTAGGACCTAGAAAAGCATATTTGAGATTGGATGGCAAAGGTTTCAGCTCAAGAGTTGGAGGCACCTCTAGCGACGGCTTTGTGGCCGTGTCAAAAGTAGCAGGCAAGGGCTCCACTTTATAAGACCAAGGTGGTTTTTGATGGTCTAAAGAACTGACCAAACACTCTTGAATCTCTTGAACTTCAGCAAAATCAATAATCTCCTCATTCTCACCAGTTAGATACAATTCTAAAGGATCAACCTTAAGCATACGGGGTGCATGCTTTTGGACTTCCTCATCAATTACATCCACCTGGTAGCATTTATTCATAGTAGGAGAATTCACGGAACTAAACACATTCAATCTTAGCTTCTTATTGCCAAACGCAATATCCATGGCTCCAGTTCGACAATTAATCCTAGCGTCTATCGTGGCTAGGAATGGTCGCCCAAGGATAATGGTTGGTTGAACATCCTTGTATGGTGTCTCGGTGTCCATAACAAAGAAGTCAACTGGGTAATAGAAGTCATCAACTTTCACAATAACATCCTCTAAGATACCTCTAGGAATTTTGGTAGATCGATCGGCTAAGGAAATTATAGTGTCAGTCTTACGAAGGGTTCCTAAATCATACTTATCGACCAAACTAGCAGGAAGGATGTTGATACTAGCACCGAGATCAAGGAGCGCCTTCTTAATGGCAATATTTCCCACCACAACTGAAATCAATGGTGCTCCAGGATCTTTGAATTTGGGAGGAAGAGAGTTAGATAAGATTGCACTAACATGCTCAGTTAGGTCAACCTTTTTAGGCACAGTTGCCTTTAACTTCCTCTTTTGAGTACACAAGTCCTTTAAAAACTTGGCATATGCAGGAATTTGCTTGATAGCATCAATAAGGGGGAGATTGATCTTTACTTTCTTGAAAGTCTCCCACATATCCTCAGAATGAGGACCCTTTTTAGCCAATCTAGCAGATGCCGATTTTTCCAAAGCTGCGGGGTAAGGAGTGGTTGTGCTTGACACACCAGCATCCCCAACTTTGGGTGATTCAGTAGCTTTAGGATTCTGAGTTGGTGGTTTTGGAAAATCATTTGACAAATCATTTACTAACTCAGAATCGAACTTAACATTTTCAGCTTTTTTACCTTTAACAACAATTTCGTCATCAGTAACGAAATCCTCGACATCATGCGAAAAATCATGAACACTTGGAATTTTGATGTCATTGTTGTAGGTTTTACCATTTCGAAGAGATGTCACCATATTCACATGCTCAGGACCATCTGGCTTATGCTTTGGATTAAGAGTGGGATAGCTTGGAAGCTTACCCGCTTCTCGTTTGTGCACCTCTTCGGCCAACTGCCCCAGTTGTCTTTCAAGATTTACTACAGATTTGGAAAGGGACTCAAACTTTAGGTTTGCACCTTGATTAGACTTGGCCAACTCGCTTAGGATCAAGTCAAACTTTTGGTCAACATTGGATTGTTGGCCATTGTTTGAACCTTGACCTTGACTTTGGTATTGCTGTGGCCTTTGTTGGTAATTGTTAGGGCGACTGTCGTCATCCTTCCAACGGAAGTTGGGGTGATTACGCCATCCTGGATTGTAACTATTGGAGAATGGGTCGTTTCGTGGATGGTTTCCATAGACTCCATTTACCTCCGCATTCGGTGGTGCCCCCCAACTTTGACAATTATTGACTGAATGACTCGGATCACCATACATTGAGCACACATCATGCGACACATTTGAAGCACCTTTTCCTAGATTTCTCAACAAAAGATCAACTTTCTTACTTAACTCACTAATTTCAGAATTTGTGCCATGTTGGTTAGACACAGAATTGGCGGAAGATTTGTTGTTTCGATCCACTGAAGCTTGGGTCTTGGAACCCTTGCTCAACTTTTCAAAGAACTCCCATTCTTCCTCCATGGGCCGTGAGAAAAACGTTCCCCCACTAGTTGCCATTACAAATTGTTGGTTATGATAATCCAACCCGTCATAAAAGACTTTGACAAGCTCCCATTTTGGAACATCGTGGTGAGGGCAAGTTCTTAACAACTCTTTGAGTCTACTAAAAGCTTCGTGAAACTGCTCGCCTGGGATTTGACGAAAGGATTTAATCTTATTTCTAATGGCAGCAGTTTTGCTTATAGAATAGAATTCATCAAGAAAGGCGGATTGCATTTCAGACCATGAGTTAATACTACCTGGTTCGAGAGATGTGAACCAGGCCTTAGCTTGATCTTTAAGAGAAAAAGGAAAAAGGCGAAGTCTTACCCCGTCCTTAGTGGTGTTATTAACCTGATATGTATCTGCAATGGAGAAAAACTCGCGCAGATGTGCGTACGGCTCCTCATGACCTCTAAACACGGGTAAGATCGCTATGAGGTTCGGCTGGATCTTGAAGTTGCTCACAACCCCATTAGCGGTAGTCGGATAGACAATCGGGGAGGGATCATCGAAGTTCCCCGGTCTATAATAGGAATCCACACCCCGTGGTGGGGATTCTGCACCGGCGGCATCGTCGTCACCTGGCATTTCCGTGAAAAGCTCTTCTAAACCTGCAAAATCAAGGTTAGTAGAAAACTGTCTAGCTGCTTTCCTCCTCAACCTTGCGCTTCTCTCTACCTCAGGATCGTAAGCTAACGGTGATGTACGTCCCGATCTACGCGTGCGCATACACTAACTTGCACACTCACAATCAACAAAACAAACAAACAAACAAAACAAAAGAAAATAAAATCTTTTTGTATTTTTTATTTTTAATTTAAAACTATTAACAAAAACTTAAACCAAAAGCGCACTCACTCCCCGGCAGCGGCGCCAAAATTTGACAAGCTCGTTGTACCAATCAAAAATAAACCTAATTACCTTATACTAGATAGGGCAAGCGGGTATCGTATCCACGAGGAGTATGTGGTTCTAATTTAAGTTTTGAGGTGATCACAGATCAATAGAAGTTTTGGTTTTGAAATCTTAATAACTAAATTACTAATTAAACTAAATTCTATGAAATAACTAATTAATTTAAGAATTAATAATAAAACTAATGATTAACTAAAAAACAAATAAACAAATAAAAATTAAATAAGCAAATAAAAGCGAAGTTGTGAACAATTGAGTGAAAAGTAATCCCTCCCGGCTCCGGATATATTGATATGACTAAGTTACGGATTATTACTAATGCTTGCTTTGTATTAATTGAAAAGGATAATTTTGGGCGCAAGTTATGTTTACCACACGAATTGTCTTAATACCTAAACTAGTTGGACTCGGCACAATTCGTTGACTAGCAATAACATGTCTTCTAATAATCCTATTAATTAATTTTATAATTATTTAACAAACAATTATGGGAACAAATTATGTTAAACATACGACCGTCTTAACCCTTATGCTACTTAGGCTTGGCACAATCGTTGACTCGCAATAAAATGTCTCATAATAATTCAATAAAATAATTATACTAAAACATTAAATTCAAACAAATGATATGCAATAAAATCATATGAATTAATATTTGACAATAAATTATAATCCGTAAACATGATCAAACCAAATATATCTTTTACCGGGAGAGATTACAAAAGGTTTAGCCGCACATGACAAACATAGATATCATATTTATTCTGATATGCATGGTACGTACTAATATGATCAAGACTAAAAAATAATTAAAACCTTGTCGGCACGATCGTCGAGATATATAACATACAATGATTAAGAATATTGTGGCTTGTCCAATGATATCGAAAAGGCAGCTGATCACTACTTCTGTTTGTGAATTATGAATGACGAATGACTCGGATTAAAAAAATGTCGGCTGTGTATGAATGAGATGATCCTCTCGTATGGATAAAACCCTTTTTTGTTTCCTGCTCTTCACGTCCAAGACCAAAACTACGTGGGCCCAAGGCCTTTTTCTTTTCTTGCGTCGAAACCAACTTAACCCAATATAATCACTGGGCTTTTCTCTATTGCCACGAGCAAAACGACGTGAAAACATTTTAATCTTGCATGTGTTCATTTTAAGCTTGTAATATCACAACTTTAGCTTCTTTTCGCGCATAGCCTACATAATCACAAAACACCCTCAAAGTACATGTATAATGATGAATAGTAATGCAATAATACGTAATTAACATGCAATGAGAGGTATGTAAAATACACCGATCAGAAACACAGAACAACTAGCAGTAGATAGATCAAATCTATCAGAGGTTAGAAGCAACACTATCAGTAGATAGAAACAGAAATAGCAATACTAAGATTACATAATAACAGGCCAATTATTTTACAAACTTATACAAAACAATTTGAGAGTTTAGAGATTAATCATTCCAATACTAACAACAAGATACTGAAACCTCCCCACATCAAAAGCTTTGGTGAGAAGATCAGCAACATTGAAATCAGTATGGATTTTTACCATTTGAATCAACCTTTTCTCATTACAATCTCTAATAAAGTGATGTCTTATCTCAATATGTTTAGTTCTAGAATGTAAAACAAGATTTTTTATAATGCAAATTGTACTGTTATTATCAATGTAAATCTTAGTATGCATAAAATTGTACCCAAAATCCTGCAATTGATTCTGAATCCAAAGAACTTGACCACAACAACTAGCAGCAGCCACATATTCAGCTTCAGTTGTAGAATTAGCCATAATAGTTTGCTTTTTACACTGCCAAGAAATTAATCTGCTTCCCAAGAACTGACATCCTCCAGTGGTAGACTTCCTATCCAGACTAGCTCCAGCATAGTCACTATCAGTGTAGGCCACCAAATCAAAAGGGGAATCCTTAGAGTACCAAAGGCCCAATTTAGGATGACCTTTCAAATATCTAAAGATCCTCTTAACAGCATTCATGTGTGAGGTATTTGGTGTTACTTGAAATCTTGCACACACACATACTGAGAACATAATGTCTGGCCTAGATGCAGTAAGATACATCAAAGATCCAATCATGGATCTGTACAACTTCAAATCAATTTTGCCCTAGATGCAGTAAGATACATCAAACCCTAAGGCTCAAAACGATCTCAATGAGTTCTATCAAACTCCACAATTGGTTTCAGAGCTTGGGGAGCTCGTTACCTAGGGATTCACAAGGTTTTATTGGTCGAAGAATGGCGAAAAGAAGAAAAAATTCGAAGCTGAAATTTTTCGTATATGTTTCTGCAGCACTGTTTTGTAACGATCATAACTTTTTCGTTAACAGTTGGATCGTGACGAAATTTTCGGTGGACGTTCTCTATATATTCATCTAACTTTTCACTGAAGGGATTTTCGATCTGAGCTTCCAGTACAAAGTTATTCATTGTCGAATTTAGCTGCAGAAACTGGTTTAAAAATTCGAATTTTGGGTTTTCATGCATATTCAACTTCTTGAATTTGTGTTGCTTGTTCTAATTCTTGATGGAGGTTATTTATACATTGTGTGGTGTTTATGATTCATGATTAGAAGCAGCTTTCCTAATGTTTTTATGAAACCACTTTTAGTGTTTTCTGAAACCACTTCTAGTGTTTTCTGAAACCACTGATAGTGTTTTTACGAAAGCACTTCTAGTGTTTTTTGAAACCACTGATAGTGTTTTTACGAAACCACTTCTAGTGTTTTCTGAAACCACTCCTAGTGTTTTCTCGAAACCACTCCTAGTGTTTTCTCGAAACCACTACTAGTGTTTTCTCGAAACCACTACTAATGTTATCTCAATTCCACTGCTGGTGTTTCTTGCATTATTTGTTTCTGCTGATGAGGTTTTGGAATTGAGGGGAAGTTGTACATGTTTTTGGTACTGAGATTTTTGGTGACACACACATGGGATTTTGGTTCGCACACACAAGAAGATTGGTATTTGTTCTTAAAGGTTTTAAAAAGCTCGTTTTTGGTTTTATTGAAGAATTGATTACGAAGGAGGTTATTTATCACTTATTTGAAGGTGAAGTGGAATTACTTGGATACGTGTTTTATCATATCTTAAAAGTATCATACCTGCTTTTAAGATAACTTGTTCGTGCTTAAAGGATGTTGACGAAGACTTGCAAAATCTAGTTTTCATAGGTCAAGGGGTGGATGGATGAAGACCTAGTAAACTATCACTTAAAGGAGTTACATTGTAGTGCTCAGTGTCTCATTGAAGATGAGGATTTTGTCAAGAGACTGCGGTCTACTTATATGGTGTTAGTATAAGTTTGGAGTCAAGTGGATAGTACAAGACATAAGACACAAGTTTGGGTTATTTTACTTCTTCATCAAATTAGTTATACTTGGTTTTCTTCACAAGTAATCATTACAAAGAGCTTACTGATTTGAAGAATCATTTTCATGCACCACTCAAGGGGAAGTTTCTACTGCTTACATTCCCTATTTGTTGATAACAAAAAGGGGAAGAGATATTGGAGTGCGATGGCATGGATTAAGGGGAAGACAAAGGAAGACAAGATTGTTTCATTCATGGTGAGATTTATTATCTCAACTTCTGCTACTTCGTCTAGGGAAGTTTGTACAAGAAGAGTGTTTGTTTTGTCATCATCAAATAGGGGAAGATTGTTGGGTTTATTGATTCGATGATACAAAACAATAAAGAATGAAACATCAAGGGCTTAAAGTGACAAGAAGGAAATCTACAAAAAGGATGGAAGGACTTGCTTGCAATAGAAGATTTATTATTTAGTCCTTCGTAGTATCTTGTAAACCCTAATCCTCTAGTTTATAAAGAGGACACGGGGTGTAGGTTTTCAGATAATTAAGTCTTCCATAATGTAGTCTAAAGGTGTGTGTGTGTAACCTAGACGTGTAGTTTATTGTAAACGTCTAGGTTAGTTGTTTACCTCCAAGATCTAAGGTGTCTTAGATCCCTGTTACATTTAGGTAACACGTATTATTCTGATCAAATAATATTTGGAGGAGATTGGGTGAATGTAAAACCTTGTGTCAATAATATATAATGTTCTTATTATTCCGCTGCGTTGCATATGTTATTGTCAAACCCTAAGGCTCAAAACAATCTCAAGGAGTTCTATCAAACTCCACACTTATTTATGAAATCCTCTTCCACTATCTCACGGAGACATTCTAGACTATCCTTAAGGTGAGCGCAATAGTTGTGAAACACAGGTTCATTATTCCTAAGATGAGGAGAAATGTATTTAACAGTCACAGTATATTTGCAGTCTGAGGATGACTTTGATGCAACATTCTCATTAAAAACAAGTGGCAGTTTCCTTTTTTCCTGACTCCTCATATTCTCAATTTCTTTTTGTAAAGAGGTTATTTTTTCGTTGTTTTTGTCACGAGTGACTTTCATTGAATCATATAACTCTTTAAAGTGACGTTTAACCTTTTCATTTTCTTCTAGAAAGCTCTCGTTTTCCTTTTGTAAAGCATTTACTAAGTTTTGAAGATGAAAAGTTTGAGAATACTGAGAATCTAAAGGAGGAGGCATTTGGGTGCCAATCACATTGTTCTTTTCACCCTTTAATTGAGAGATTTGGGCTTTCAACTTTCTGATCGTGTTACAATGAGCTTGAATCTGTTCGTCACGTTTGTTTATCTGAAAAACTGCATCAAACTCTGGAACATCTGAGGATGTCTTGATATTTGAGGTTTTGACATTTTCTTTAAGATGTTGATATTTTAGTTGTAAATCAAAATGTTCAACTTCTAGTTTAGAAAGATGTTTTACCGAATTATCGTGATCATCCTGATCAATTTTCTCACTTAGTTCTGAGTTTTTGTTTTCAATCTCAACGACACGATCATGGGAGACTTTCAGAGCAACAGATAATTCATGAAATTGAGAAGCATTAATGGAACAATTCGTAGCAGTGTAAAACACATCTTGAGTAATACATTCAGAAATAATATTCTCATTCAATGTATGCAAGTTCTTCCTCTCAATCTCATTATATTTTAATTCTCGCTCATAGTCACTAACCTCAACAATCATCGCATCAAATTCCTTTTCCATTTCTTTAATATCTGAATTCATCCCCCTTTTAAGACTCTCAAATTGATCTTTTATTTGTTTAAAGAAAGGCATAACCTCAGTTAAATAGCATTCTTTAGTTTGCTCAAAACCCCTTTCCCCTTCAGTTATACCAGTAGGTGTGATCCTTTTCTTACACATTTTCTCAAAATCAACAAATAATTGAAAGATAACATATTGACTGATTAAGGTCTTGCTTTTAGTGGCAATAGTTTTAGGGACTAGATGCATTGGTGTATTAGGAGGATACATAGTTGCTAAAGGCATTTTCCTAAGGGGGGGATTTGTTACAACAAGATTCTCTGCTTTTTGCTTATCTAAATCCTTTTTCCAGAACACTTGTTCGGGTGTTAACAACGTTTGAGGCTTAAACATGTTCAAGGAAATCCAATTTTCTTTTTTGTAGTCATGGGGTCTGATAATTATGTTTTTCTATTTACATGTAGGATTGTTGAGTTTCTTATCCATTTTCTCCCTAGTGACCTCATCTGATTTCTTATCTTCCTCAGTGCACCCAGTGCAACTAGGTTTCTGCCTAGGTTTAAGGATTTCATTGCCATCATAAATTACCTTATGAGCAGTTCTAGCCTTTTTAATGACCTCTGGATTTGGTTCCTCAACAATGGGAATGCTATGCTTATCGCTTAAGACTCTATGCTTAGTGATCAAGTGAGCAGTCTGAATGGTGTTCCCTTGTACGTACAACTTATTTTCAAGTTTGTTTTTCAAAGTTTTTAGATTGGAAAAATCATTCAAAAGTTTTGATTCCTTAGCATTGAATTCTTGCTTAACTATTTTCACATTTTCTTGAGGTTCTTGTTTTTGCTTAGCAGTTTTAGAAAGCTTTTCTTGTAAGGAGTTTAACTCTTGTTTTAATACTTCTTCTCTAAAATTACTTTTTCTAATAATTGTACGCATTTGGTCATCCATTTCCTGCTCACGGGTGGTTAACTCAAACTTAGCACGCTGTTCATAAATAGCAACACGTTCTTTATAGGCATTCAGTTCAGAGATAACAGAATTATCAAGGGTACATGCAGTGTATTCATCAAAAACATAGTCATCATTGACTGCGGAAGATGCATTACTTGGTACACCCTTACTTTCACTTTGCTTCACATATTGATCATATGGGACAATATTGCTATTACCCTCATCATCAATATCTGATTCATAAGTCTCAAGAGATTGTACTTCATTATGCATCTTACGCTCATCAACATCATCATATAGTTTTAATACCTCTGAAATGATTTTGTCTTTGGATGGACCGGCCATTTGTGGTGGAGAGATCTTTGGAGAAACCATAGGTGAGATGCTAGCCATGAAGATTGTTTGGGCAGTAGGTTCATCATCGACATCGGAGTCAAATGCATCACAGTCATCTACTTGAAAGGCATTCTGATGATTGTGATCTGTTTCCTGAATTGGTTGCTCATCCACATCTGCATCATATGTCTTGGCATTCCCTTCAGCAAGAAACAATAACTCTTCTTCATCAAAGGCTGCTCTATTATCCTGAGCTTGCACAAGCGACATCTTATCCCTGAAGTACTCTGCATTCTGAGGGCGTTTTGGTGATGTGCAGTTCCTTGCAATATGTCCCTCACCACCACAGTTGTAGAATTTGATTGGCTTTGCTTGTCCTTGATTTCCAATCCTTCCCCGATTTTGATTTCCCACATATCCTCTACCAACTCCACCTCTTCCTTGTTCGTACTGCCTTTCTTGAACTGGCTGCACCATAACCTTCCCATCTCTGACAGTGGCTTAGTTGTGTGGATTGGATGCTGTTCTGAGGTTGTTGTTGGTGTGTGGGAGAGAGTTCATGTTTTGACTAATCATGAGAGCCAGTTGATTAATGAAGTTTCCCACGGCTGCATCAGCATCAGCTTGTTTGAACATTGGATCGGGAGTGAGTTTGTGATTACCGTTACCCATGGGTATAACTTGAGAAGCTTTGGTGGTAATTCCCACATTTGTGTAAAAGACAGTTGAATCATTTGATGAGCTTGTCTCTCTCTAGTTGGTTTTGAACTGATCCAGAATCCTTTTTTCAAACATCGCATGCCTCTCATTCTAAAGAAGGAATGCATAGAGTTGTTCATAGTTTGTATTCTTCAATCCTTTTGTTAGCTTCACAGAGGTGACAAACTTGTTCCATTCAGGATTCATGTTGTTCACAAATTTTGAGTTCAGCTGAATGTTTGGCATGGTCATTTTGATGTTCCTCATGTCATTCACAAGCTTATGGAATCTCACGTAGTACTTATAGACACTCTCATCTGGTTTCATCTTGAAGTGTTCAAATTCATCATACAGTTGTGATTCTCTGTCTTCTATAGTTAATTCAGAACCTGAGAGAAGCATCTTGACATTATCCCAAACTGCCTTGGCTTCAGTGTTGTGATTCATCAGCTTGTAGATGTCTTTTAGAAGACCCTGTAGTATGATGTTTGAGGCCCTGATATCAGCATCGAACCTCTTTTTCTCCTTATCATTGAGCTCATCATACGTCTTTGGTCTATCTATTCCATAGATCATTGTTCCATCTGCAGCTGTATCAATTAAGTCTCTTGTAGTCTCAATCTGATAAGGTCCTTCATCAATAGACTTGAGAATGTTGACTCCGTTTTCCTTTCCGAGATAGTACAATTTGATTCGTTGTGCCCAAGAGTCGTAGTCAGTTCTGTCAAGCATAGGTGGACGAGTATCTGAACCAGCTGCTTGAACATTGATGAGTGTGCAAATACTCATCATTTTTGTACCTTTTAGTCTGCAAAAACATCTGAAAACACTCAGAAATACATCAAAATGATAAAAATATCACAAATAAGTGTTTTATGTGTTTCAAATGCAAAAATATCAAAATCAGATGAAAAACGTATCAAGTTTGCATAATTGGCAGTTTTAGTCCCCCAAGTTTCAAAAGTTGTCAAATATAGTCCCTGGTAAATCAAAATAAAGAAAAAAGTTATTTAAAGTCCCTAGGGATTCATGAGTTGTCAAAAATAGTCCTTTGAAGTTAAAATCACAAATTACAACTTTGGTCCCTCAACTTTGAAAATTGTCAAAAATAGTCCTCGGATATTTAAAAATGAAAAATTATCAAATATTATCCTTGTACTATTCATAAATGGCAGGATAGGTCCTTGTGATAACTTTGGAATGTTGGCAGTTTTGGTCCCTCATAAAACAGAAAATTACATAAAAGGTCCTTGTGTTATTAAGCCCAAACTGACCCTCTTTTGTATTATTAACCCAGCCAAAACCCAAAAAAAACCCCTGTCATAAACCTTGAACCCCCCATTTTGAACCCTCACTTATTAATATCACTCGGTCAAAAATAGTCAACCCCGCCAAAAAACCAGAAACACTGTTTATCCCCCTCACCCAAACTTGCAAACCAGAAACCAGAGTGGTTTCCTCCACTTGACCTTTCCACCTTTCCACCTCACCTCCCCAGCTGTATACCCACTCCCTAACACCTCCACAATCTCCCAAACTTCTTTAATTGCATAAACCTGCTCAAATAGACTTTTGGCGCCAAATTTCCACTTGGACGATTATGATGATTCTGAAAGATTCAATGGTCAAGATGAAGTGGGAAACAATCAGAGATGTCGACAGAGTTGAAAAGATCTTTATAAAGAAGATAAGAACCAATGTGGGATGATATCTAGAGAAAATAAAATTAGCTTATGTCGTTTTAGTTGGTTTTTAAATTACAGTGTATGTTTAAGCTTTTAAGCTTTGTATTTCAAGTCTTTAGTGTATAATGAAGCTTTTGTGAACATCAATTTCAGTGTTAAGTTCCATTTCAAGTTTATGCAAAATTTCAAATTCAAAAAAATCTCATGATAGTTTGAATGTTGTTTGTAGCTGTTATTTTGGACTCATAAGCCAATATAAGCTCCTAGATAGCTTGTTTAAGCTATTAGAAACCTTTAAAATCAGTTATAGTATCAAAAAGAAAAAAAATACCAAAAATAACAAAAAAATTAGTGAAAAATCAAAAATCCATGGAGATGGTTATCACAGCTGGAGCAGGGTTAATAATGGATTGCCCTTGGGTTTAGAGCTTCTTGGGAAGCTATAGGAAGTTGTTTCAGTCTTTGGTTCTCTGTTTTGTGCTTGGACACAGTTGTAAGCAATTTTCTCATAATTTGCATTTCTTAGTATTAGTGTTTAAATCTTGTTCATTTTAGTTTAATCCTGTCTAAATATAGTTAATATCAGTTAATCAATAGATTACTTAGTTTAAAAACTTGTTTTAGTGTTTAAAGTTTCAAAACAGTTTACTAAAAGGGTGTTTGGTTTACTGTGTAAACTGTGTTAGAAGGTTGTTCATGTTATTGTTCTTGGCTGTTCCATGTCATATTAGTTCAATATAACTCAGTCAAGTCATAAAAACCAAGCCTTATTTGAGTAAAAGTCAAAATCACTTCTTATCTCCAATTTCTTGTTCACTGCCATAATTTTGATTTCAAAAACTCATCTAGACATTTCATTAGTTGTTAAAATAGTTTAAATCAATCTTATTATAGTCTAATACAACATATTCAGTCAATTAGAGGTGATCAAAGTTCACTTAAGTCAACTTATTTGGTTTTCTTAAAAAGTCAAATTTTCAGTTTAAGTCGTTTTTGAATAAAATAGATAATTTTATATAGGACTTAATAGTAAGTTTCAAGATTTGTGCTTTTGGGATATTAATATTCAACTGCTCATCTTAATCACTGTATTTTTTATAATTTTCAATTAGCTTATTTAACTGCTTGTTTACATCTTATTCCACCTTTGTTTTTAGCTTTGAAGCTTGTTTGAGCTTAAATCATCAAAATAAGCTCATAAGCTTAACTGTTGAGATCTTTAGCTTCTAAATAGCTTATTTTTAAGTTGTAAAATTTTTGTTTTCATAAAAGTTGCTTATAATCAGTAGTATAATAGTTTTAAAAAATAAAAAACACAAAAACATCATTTTAAAAATAGTGATAGCATTTATTTAATAGAAATTAGCTTTTTAATTTTCTTTTTCAGCTTATTATTAAGCACTTTCTGTTTTTATAATTTTCTTAGTTTTCTGTTATTATAGGTTAATTTTATAAAAAATTTCATAATTTTCTTAGCTTGTTTAGTATTTATTAGAATTTAAAATAGTTAAAAGTATTAAATAATTAATAATAAATAAATAAAAAGCATAAAAAATATCTTTTCAGTTTTAAAATTATTTTTATAATATTTTAGATTTTTCTAAGTTAAAATTTTATTTTTCCAGGTTAATTTTGTATTTTCTTGTATTTAAGTGTATTTTAAATAGTAATTAATTAATAATAAATAGATAAAAAGTGTAAAAAAATATATTTTCAGTTTTAAAATAAGTTTTATAATATTTTAGATTTTTCTAAGTTATAATTTCATTTTTCTAGCTTTATTTCATATTTTATTATATTTTAGAGTATTATTAAATAGTTTAAAATAGTTTTTAATTAATAATTATTAAATAAATAGTTATAAAAATAATTTTAATTTTCTAGTAATTTTCTTTTATTATTAGGATTATAAAAATATCATTTTCATATTTGTAGGTCTTTTATTTCTTAAAACTCACGTTTTATTTTGTATGTTTACGTAGTTTATTAAACGTACGCGTTTAAGTTTGTTTAATCTGATTGTTGTGCTTTACAATTCTGTATCCAAATACATTCCAATCAATCAGTAGTGTAATTTTCAATCAAAATCCTTACTGATCATTATCCTTAGTGATCATTCGACATCTGAACGTTTTTTGAACACCATTAATCCTCCGTGGGACTTAACGACCCGGGAATCCACTATATTCCAAGGGAAATTGCATTGGTTTTAGACTGTTTGAATTTTATTACGGTTGACCCTTCACAAGTGGTTGACTTGTGTAATAAACTTGACGGTCTGGACTGAATCAAATTTTGGCACCGCTGCCGGGGAGGCTTTAGCGTGTTTTAAGCATTCTCAGACCCATACTTGCACATATACCACCTTTTGTAAACAGTTTTTTTGTAAAGTTATCAGAAATCAAAAAGTTCATTAACACTTTTCCTAAAGTGTTAACAACACCAAAAAAATATATAAAACAACAAAACAATCGTAACGTTTTCTATCTTGTATTTTCTTTAAGGTGATTCTTAAAGTAGTACGATTTGGTTAAACGAGACGATACCAAAAATATTGTCCAAAAGTTTTTAAACCCTTAGCACAAATCCATACCTACGTCTTTTCAGTGGTACTTAATAAATACATAAAAATCAACCACCGCAAACCAAGGCAGTACACCTACCAACTGGGGGTGTGAACATTAATAAGTTCCCAATCTTAAAGATCAAAACTTGCCTTTGTGTTCTTGTGATTTGGTGTACCTTTTTCAAAGAAGCCATTTCATTTGTGATTATTGGTTTAAGTTCACTTGTCGTTTTGCCTCGCATTTGTTTTGAAAACTGATTTTTATACTTAGTGCATGCGCACTCGTTCTTCCAGCTCTACAAGTCCACTTTCAGAGCTTGCAAATATTCCATGTCGACGTAGAGGACGTTCTGCTCCTTCAGCCGTGACTGAGGAACGTCTAGCACAACCACCCCCTGTCGTAATGGCAGAAGACAAACCGATGAATGAGCTTCTCCAAGCACCCATCGAGGGTTACGGAGATGCCATTATTGTCCCAGCCATCGTGGCTGATACCTTTGAGCTCAAAACGGGGTTGCTTAATCTTGTAACCCAAAGCCAATTTTATGGTTTTGAGCGGGACGACCCTCATGCACATATTCGATGGTTCAACAAGATTGCATCGACCATCAAATACAAGAATGTCCCACATGAAGCAATTAAGCTTCCTCTGTTCCCATTCTCTCTAGAGGGACAAGCCCAGAATTGGCTTGAGAAACAACCCCCTCGTTCCATTGAGACATGGGAGGATTTAGTCACTAAGTTTGTTAACAAATTCTATCCTCCATCCCGAACTACAAGTCTTAAGAATGAGATAATGAAATTCTCTCAAAGATTTGATGAATCATTCGGGGAGGCATGGGATCGTTACAAAGAATTGCTCCGCAAGTGTCCGCATCATGGTTTTACCGAATTAATGCAAATGGATACTTTCTACAATGGTCTGAGACAAGCTGACCAAGACTCTTTAAATGCCTCCGCGGGAGGTAATTTCCTGAGCAAGACCACAAAAGAAGCCTTGCAAATCATAGAAAACAAGTCCCAGGTCCGCCCTTTCCGAACAAAGACATATCAGTCTCAGTCTAATACAGGACCTTCTACTTCATCTCCCGTGAGTACATCTAGCACCGATGCTAAGATTGACAAACTCACGGATATTGTTCAGGCTTTGGTTCTTGCTAACCAAAAGAAAGTCACTTTCACACAGACACCATCACATGGTGAAGTGAAGAAAGTCGAGGTCTGTGTTACTTGTGGTGGCCCTCATGCATACTACAACTGTACTGCCACCGATGGTAGTCCTTTTGAAGCCAATGTTATAGCCGATACTTCACATCAGGGAGGTAATCAATACAGTCCTCAAAATGAACCAAACCACCGTGCTAATACTTATCAAGGACCACCCGGTTTTAACCAGAATCCTAACATACAAAACCGGAATCAGAACCAACCTAGAATGAACCAAGGTTATCAAAACCAAGGTAATTTCTATCCCGGACCAAATCAAGGTTTCCAACATCAAGGAAACCTTAATCAAAACAATTTCACTCGAGGGAATCAATTTCATGGGAATATGAATCCTAACCAAGGAAATTTTCAAAATCAAGGCCCTAATCCGAACATTAGAGGCCAGAATTTTCCTAATCAAACTCAAGCCATTGTTCCAACTGGACCATCATCTGATGAGCTATTGAAGCAATTCATGAAATCCCAAGATGAAATGAACAGGTTGTTGGTTAGCCAGATTTTTGACATTAAGAAGTCTTTAAATGATCAACCCTCGGGCTCAGGAAAACTTCCGAGCAACACGATCGCTAACCCGAGGGGCGATGCAAAGGCGATCACAACCAGAAGTGGTGTTTCATACAATGGACCCGCTATTCCTACTACCTCTTCTTCTTCTCTCCCAAAGGTAGTGGAAAGTGAACCTGAGGCAACAAAGGACAGGGAACTTCCTACTAATAACGGAGGTACCAACGATGTCCATCCTCAAGTTGTCCCGAAACCCAAATCCAATCCAGGAGTTGTTTTTGAACCTCCAGTAGCTCCCGTTGAAAAATCCAAATCCAAATCTTCTATTCCTTACCCATCACGTTTGAATGAGCAAAAGCTCCGCGAAAAAGCCAGTCATCAAATGGACAATTTTTTTCAAATTTTCCAAGAACTACATTTTGACATAAGCTTTGCGGATGCTATCATGCTGATGCCCAAGTTTGCATCAACTCTCAAACACATGTTAAGCAACAAGGAAAAACTGTTTGAGATGGCAAAAACTCCTCTGAACGAGAACTGCTCTGCAGTTATCTTGAAGAAGCTTCCCGAGAAGCTTGGGGATCCTGGAAAATTTCTCTTACCTTGTGTATTTCCAGGAATGGTTGAATGCTTTGCCTTAGCCGATCTTGGTGCAAGCATCAATCTGATGCCTTATTCAGTATGGAAGAAACTTTCTCTTCCGGAACTTACTCCTACATGCATGACTCTCAAGCTTGCAGATCGTACAATATCCCGTCCTCTTGGCATTGCCGAGGACGTATTTGTGAAAGTAGGAAAGTTCCATTTTCTAGCTGACTTTGTGGTTGTTGACTTCGATGCCGATCATCGGGTTCCTCTCATTGTTGGACGAGGATTCCTGAGAACGGGCCGTGCTCTCATTGATGTATTTGAGCAGGAAATCACATTACGTGTAGGTAACGAAGCTGTCACATTTAACCTTGATCAAACTTTGAGGTACTCCGCAAACTATGATTCTGAGTCGGTTAACCGAATAGATATCATTGATGTTGCTTCTGAAGAGTACTCTCAAGAAGTTCTTGGTTATGATCATAATTCTTCGAGTGATAATCTCACTCATTCATCTCAACCCATCATTGCCAATTCTACTCCTTCTCTCACTCCGTTTGAGGAAAGTGACTTCATCTTGGAAGAGATTGAAGCATACTTGTCTAGTGATTCTGTTCCATGGGAAATTGATCACGCTCCCATCGACATCGAGGGGGACATACTTCTTATTGAGAAGTTGCTTAATGATGATCCATCATCACTCCCTCCCGTCGAGCTTCATAACAAGGAAGTCAATTCAGTTGAGAAAACTGAAGAATTTCCTGAGATAGAACTTAAGGACTTACCACCTCATCTCGAGTATGCATTTCTTGAGGGTGATGATAAATTACCCGTCATTATTTCTCGAGATTTGAGTAAAGATGAAAAGACTGCTCTCATAAAGGTCTTGAAGTCACACAAGCAAGCAATTGCTTGGAAACTCTCCGACATTAAGGGTATCAACCCTGAGTTTTGTACTCACAAAATCTAGATGGAGGATGACTTCAAACCAGCAGTTCAACATCAGAGACGAGTGAATCCAAAAATCCATGATGTTATCAAACAGGAGGTTATCAAACTTCTTGATGCAGGATTAATTTACCCGATCTCAGATAGTCCTTGGGTTAGCCCAATTCATTGTGTTCCTAAAAAGGGTGGCATAACTGTTGTCACAAATGAAGAAAACGAGTTAATTCCAACTCGATTGGTAACGGGATGGCGTGTTTGCATTGACTATCGTAAGTTGAATGACGCCACCCGTAAATACCATTTTCCTCTACCCTTCATGGACCAAATGCTTGAGAGATTAGCAGGGAACGAGTACTATTGTTTCCTTGATGGTTTCTCGGGTTATTTTCAGATCCCAATTGATCCACAGGATCAAGAAAAGACCACATTCACCTGCCCATACGGAACTTTTGCCTATAGACGTATGCCTTTTGGCCTATGTAACGCTCCTGGCACGTTCCAACGATGTATGATGGCCATTTTCCATGACATGATCGGGGAAACAATGGAGGTGTTTATGGATGACTTCTCGGTCATTGGGGACTCGTTTCAAACATGTCTCTCCCATTTAGATAAAATGCTCAAACGGTGTGAAGACACCAATCTTTGTCTAAATTGGGAGAAGAGCTACTTTATGGTCAAAGAAGGCATAGTCCTTGGCCATAAGATTTCCAAAAACGGGATTGAGGTTGATAGAGCAAAAGTCGATGTTATTGCTAATTTGCCTCATCCTACTACCGTCAAAGGTATTAGGAGTTTTTTAGGTCATGCCGGTTTTTATCGCAGATTCATACAAGATTTTTCTAAAATCGCCCGGCCAATGACCCATCTTCTTGAAAAAGATGCTCCTTTTATCTTCTCACCCGAGTGCATCGAAGCTTTTGAAACATTAAAGAAAAAGCTTACTGAGGCACCCATTCTCGTTGCTCCCGACTGGGATTTACCTTTTGAGCTCATGTGCGATGCAAGTGATTTTGCTATTGGTGCAGTCTTAGGGCAACGTAGACCCAAGCATTTTCAGCCTATCCACTACGTGAGTAAGACTATGACTGAAGCTCAAACCCATTACACCACCACAGAAAAAGAGCTATTAGCCGTGGTGTATGCGTTTGAGAAGTTTCGGCCATACTTAATCTTGACCAAATGCGTAGTGTATACGGATCACTCGGCTCTCAAATATCTCTTTGCAAAACAAGATGCAAAGCCGAGATTACTCCGTTGGGTTCTCTTCCTACAAGAATTTGATATCATTATACGTGATAAAAAAGGAGCTGAGAACCTGGCTGCTGATCATCTGTCCCGTCTAGAAAACCCTCACCAAGATGTTTTCGAGAAAAAGGAAATAAATGAAACATTTCCTCTCGAGACACTCAATGCGGTTTCTTTTCGTGGAAATTCTACTACCCCATGGTTTGCTGACTTCGCAAATTACCATGCGGGTAACTTCATAGTGAAAGGAATGTCGACCCAACAGAAGAACAAATTCTTCAAGGATGTTAAACATTACTTCTAGGACGACCCCTACTTATTCAAAATCTGTGCGGATCAAGTCATCCGACGGTGTGTTTATGGACAGGAAGCTATGGACATTCTCAAAGCTTGCCATGCTGGACCCACCGGGGGCCATCATAGTCCAAATTACACCGCCAAAAAGGTGTTTGATTCCGGGTTTTATTGGCCTACGATTTATAAGGATGCCCACGATTTTGTCAAAACCTGTGACGCTTGTCAACGTCACGGAAATATCTCTAAAAGAAATGAAATGCCGCAAAACGCCATTCAAGTGTGTGAGATATTTGACATCTGGGGCATTGACTTTATGGGGCCATTTCCATCATCTCGAGGAAACAAATACATACTTGTGGCTGTTGACTATTTGTCAAAATGGGTTGAAGCGAAAGCTTTGCCTGCTAATGATGCTTGAGTTGTTGTAAAATTCTTAAAATCTCTTTTTGCTAGGTTTGGAACTCCGCGAGCTATAATCAGTGATCGTGGTACACATTTCTGCAATGATCAATTTGATCGTGTCATGCAAAAGTATGGTGTAACTCACCGTCTCTCTACTGCGTACCACCCCCAAACAAGTGGGCAAGTGGAAGTTTCCAACCGTGGTATTAAAAGAATTCTTGAAAGGACAGTAGGCGAAAACTGTGCATCCTGGTCGGATAAACTGGATGACGCACTCTGGGCCTTCCGTACAGCTTATAAAACACCCATCGGGTGTACTCCATACAAGCTAGTGTACGGAAAGGCATGTCATCTGCCAATTGAGCTAGAGCACAAAGCATACTGGGCCTTGAAACATGCCAATTTCGATATTCAGACAGCTGGTGATCACAGAAAAGTTCAAATGAATGAATTAAATGAACTCCGTGATCAAGCATACGAGAACTCTTTGATCTACAAACAAAAGACAAAGAAGATTCATGACTCCAAAATCAAGAACCGCGTTTTCAACGTCGGTGATCGAGTCCTTCTTTTCAAATCTAGATTGAAGATTTTCTCGGGAAAGCTCAAATCCCGCTGGTCTGGACCATTCACCATCACTAAAGTATTTCCTTATGGAACCATTGAGTTATCTCAACCTGATGTTCCAAATTTTAAAGTGAATGGTCATCGATTGAAACATTATTTTGGAGAGGACATTCCACCTGTGGTTGTCCCGGATCTACAAACTTTCCCCATGAACCAATGAATGCGGGGATCGAGTCAAGCTAGTGACTCGGGAATCAAAAACAGTAGCACACCATATGGGTTTTCACTCATATTTCTGATTTCTTTCTACTTTCTACCACCCTAGTGTGGGGGAGTTGCCCCCCGCTATTGTATATAAGTTTCAAGCTAAAAAAAAAAAAAAAAAATATATATATATATATATGTGTATATATCAAAAATAAAATAATGGCCGTAGTATTTCCCTTTTACGTTCTATGTTTCGGCATAACAGCCGGTACTTTGAATACTGAGGGCAATATTCATTTCTAGTGTGGGGGGGAATTCTCACGAATTTAATCATGTAATTATGCCACCTAATTCCCCGTTTTTGGCCAATTTTTTTTTTTTTTTTTTTTTTTTTTTTTTTTTTTGGAGTAAGTGTTTTGCACTTACTCAGCAAATGGTAATCAGTCCGCCATGTCTAACCCACATAAGGATTGGCTAATCCATGAGCAAACGGCTCTTGGTAAAGATATCTCAAATCCGTTTATGGCTTGCAATTTGCCCAAAATTTTATGGTGTTCAGCTCACCATATCTTTAATTAGTGAAGAGTTGGCTAGCCCGCAAGTTTATGGCTTGTGGTAAAGGCAGTTGGAAAACCATAATTGGTAATCGACTCACCAAAGATAATATTGATAATTTATCTAAGAGTTGGCTAGTCCAGAAGCAAACGGCTTCTGGTAAAGACAAATCAAAATCGTTTAAAGCTGGTGATTTGCTCAAAATCATTTGGTTATCATTGTACCAAGGTTCTTACTTGAACTGAAACAATTGGCTACTCCAGAAGTAATGGCTTTTGGTAAAGAGATGAAATCCATTAAGTTTTTTTCAAAAGATTGCTAGGGACTAGCAATATCTTAGTGTGGGGGATTGATGAGTGTGCAAATTCTCATCATTTTTGTACCTTTTAGTCTGCAAAAACATCTGAAAACACTCAGAAATACATCAAAATGATAAAAATATCACAAATAAGTGTTTTATGTGTTTCAAATGCAAAAATATCAAAATCAGATGAAAAACGTATCAAGTTTGCATAATTGGCAGTTTTAGTCCCCCAAGTTTCAAAAGTTGTCAAATATAGTCCCTGGTAAATCAAAATAAAGAAAAATGTTATTTAAAGTCCCTAGGGATTCATGAGTTGTCAAAAATAGTCCTTTGAAGTTAAAATCACAAATTACAACTTTGGTCCCTCAACTTTGAAAATTGTCAAAAATAGTCCTCGGATATTTAAAAATGAAAAATTATCAAATATTATCCTTGTACTATTCATAAATGGCAGGATAGGTCCTTGTGATAACTTTGGAATGTTGGCAGTTTTGGTCCCTCATAAAACAGAAAATTACATAAAAGGTCCTTGTGTTATTAAGCCCAAACTGACCCTCTTTTGTATTATTAACCCAGCCAAAACCCAAAAAGAACCCATGTCATAAACCTTGAACCCCCCATTTTGAACCCCTACTTATTAATATCACTCGGTCAAAAATAGTCAACCCCGCCAAAAAACCAGAAACACTGTTTATCCCCCTCACCCAAACCTGCAAACCAGAAACCAGAGTGGTTTCCTCCACTTGACCTTTCCTCCTCACCTCCCCAGCTGTATACCCACTCCCTAACACCTCCATAATCTCCCAAACTTCTTTAATTGCATAAACCTGCTCAAATAGACTTTTGGCGCCAAATTTCCACTTGGACGATTATGATGATTCTGAAAGATTCAATGGTCAAGATGAAGTGGGAAACAATCAGAGATGTCGACAGAGTTGAAAAGATCTTTATAAAGAAGATAAGAACCAATGTGGGATGATATCTAGAGAAAATAAAATTAGCTTATGTCGTTTTAGTTGGTTTTTAAATTCCAGTGTATGTTTAAGCTTTTAAGCTTTGTATTTCAAGTCTTTAGTGTATAATAAAGCTTTTGTGAACATCAATTTCAGTGTTAAGTTCCATTTCAAGTTTATGCAAATTTTCAAGTTCAAAAAAATCTCATGATAGTTTGAATGTTGTTTGTAGCTGTTATTTTGGACTCATAAGCCAATATAAGCTCCTAGATAGCTTGTTTAAGCTATTAGAAACCTTTAAAATCAGTTATAGTATCAAAAAGAAAAAAATACCAAAAATAACAAAAAAATTAGTGAAAAATCAAAAATCCATGGAGATGGTTATCACAGCTGGAGCAGGGTTAATAATGGATTGCCCTTGGGTTTAGAGCTTCTTGGGAAGCTATAGGAAGTTGTTTCAGTCTTTGGTTCTCTGTTTTGTGCTTGGACACAGTTGTAAGCAATTTTCTCATAATTTGCATTTCTTAGTATTAGTGTTTAAATCTTGTTCATTTTAGTTTAATCCTGTCTAAATATAGTTAATATCAGTTAATCAATAGATTACTTAGTTTAAAAACTTGTTTTAGTGTTTAAAGTTTCAAAACAGTTTACTAAAAGGGTGTTTGGTTTACTGTGTAAACTGTGTTAGAAGGTTGTTCATGTTATTGTTCTTGGCTGTTCCATGTCATATTAGTTCAATATAACTCAGTCAAGTCATAAAAACCAAGCCTTATTTGAGTAAAAGTCAAAATCACTTCTTATCTCCAATTTCTTGTTCACTGCCATAATTTTGATTTCAAAAACTCATCTAGACATTTCATTAGTTGTTAAAATAGCTTAAATCAATCTTATTATAGTCTAATACAACATATTCAGTCAATTAGAGGTGATCAAAGTTCACTTAAGTCAACTTATTTGGTTTTCTTAAAAAGTCAAATTTTCAGTTTAAGTCGTTTTTGAATAAAATAGATAATTTTATATAGGACTTAATAGTAAGTTTCAAGATTTGAGCTTTTGGGATATTAATATTCAACTGCTCATCTTAATCACTGTATTTTTTATAATTTTCAATTAGCTTATTTAACTGCTTAATTCTTAGCTTATTTCAAGTACCTTTTCAAAAATGTGTCCTGTACACAGTTGAGTAGCCTTTTTCACAAGCTCACACCAAGCTTATTAGTGGGTCATAGCTTGTGTATTTTAGTTTTCTGAGAAGCTCACCTAGCCAACTTGTTGTGTCAGTGCTTATTTTGAGCTTTGGAGCTTTTGCCCCTAGCTTATTTTAGCCTACAAAAAGTGTGCAGACCTGTTTGGTTGAGAGACTTAGGATAATTGCTTATTAGCTTATTGATAGCTTATCAGTATGATTCTCTGTGCTTTTTAGCTTCATTTAAGTAGCTTAAGCTTGTTTACATCTTATTCCACCTTTGTTTTTAGCTTTGAAGCTTGTTTGAGCTTAAATCATCAAAATAAGCTCATAAGCTTAACTGTTGAGATCTTTAGCTTCTAAATAGCTTATTTTTAAGTTGTAAAATTTTTGTTTTTATAAAAGTTGCTTATAATCAGTAGTATAATAGTTTTAAAAAAGAAAAAACACAAAAACATCATTTTAAAAATAGTGATAGCATTTATTTAATAGAAATTAGCTTTTTAATTTTCTTTTTCAGCTTATTATTAAGCACTTTCTGTTTTTATAATTTTCTTAGTTTTCTGTTATTATAGGTTAATTTTATAAAACATTTCATAATTTTCTTAGCTTGTTTAGTATTTATTAGAATTTAAAATAGTTAAAAGTATTAAATAATTAATAATAAATAAATAAAAAGGATAAAAAATATCTTTTCAGTTTTAAAATTAGTTTTACAATATTTTAGATTTTTCTAAGTTAAAAGTTTATTTTTCCAGGTTAATTTTGTATTTTCTTGTATTTAAGTGTATTTTAAATAGTAATTAATTAATAATAAATAGATAAAAAGTGTAAAAAAATATATTTTCAGTTTTAAAATAAGTTTTATAATATTTTAGATTTTTCTAAGTCATAATTTCATTTTTCTAGCTTTATTTCATATTTATTATATTTTAGAGTATTATTAAATAGTTTAAAATAGTTTTTAATTAATAATTATTAAATAAATAGTTATAAAAATAATTTTAATTTTCTAATAATTTTCTTTTATTATTAGGATTGTAAAAATATCATTTTCATATTTGTAGGTCTTTTATTTCTTAAAACTCACGTTTTATTTTGTATGTTTACGTAGTTTATTAAACGTACGCGTTTAAGTTTGTTTAATCTGATTGTTGTGCTTTACAATTCTGTATCCAAATACATTCCAATCAATCAGTAGTGTAATTTTCAATCAAAATCCTTACTGATCATTATCCTTAGTGATCATTCGACATCTGAACGTTTTTTGAACACCATTAATCCTCCGTGGGACTTAACGACCCGGGAATCCACTATATTCCAAGGGAAATTGCATTGGTTTTAGACTGTTTGAATTTTATTACGGTTGACCATTCACAAGTGGTTGACTTGTGTAATAAACTTGACGGTCTGGACTGAATCAAACATCCTCAGCAACAGTGGAGATGATTGTAGGTACGTTGGTAGACATGTTAACAGATCACACGGGATTTTAAAACTCTATGATTAAACCGGGAAATAGATTCTTTCACAGGATTTTACTAAATCAAGAGAAAACCGTATTACAACCAAAAGTTCATCCAAGTCGCTAAGAAACCTTGAACCAAGTCGCTAAGCACCAAGTCGCTATAAATTTTGACAGCAAGTCGCTAAGAACCAAGTCGCTAAGTCGTCAAGTCGCTAAATAGCAACTCGCTAAGGTTCAAGTCGCTAATACCAAGTCGCTAAGAAAACTTAAGTACAAGTCGCTAACAAAATTGAAAGCAAATCGCTACCTTCACCAAGTCGCTAACCGTAGTGGAGAATCCACTAAGTGTACTGTTTGTCGGCTTGTCTCTATAGACAAGTCGCTACCAAAAACCACTATAACTCGCTACTTTTAACTGAAGCAAGTCGCTACGATGAATATCACAACGAGAACCAAGTCGCTACCAAGAAAAACTTCAAAAACACACTTTTCAATCCAAAACAAGCTCAACCACAGTGATTCAAGCTTACCAAATCAAAACCCAAGCACATACAATGATCCTAAACACAAAAGTACACCCAAAATTCAAGCTTTAACACTAGAGATGATCCAAATGATGCAAAAACTACTAAACTTTTTCAAACTCAAAAACCATCTAAAAACCACTAGAAATCCAAGGATATGTAAGAGATGATCTAACCATGGCTCTTGATACCATTTGTAACATATTGGATTTCACAAACACGCTAAATCATAAACAATAAGAGGCGTATAAGATGAGTTTTAGAGAGAGAAATTTAGAGGTTGGGAACTTTAGTGAGAGAAAATGAACATATTATTATGAGCTCCAACTCTCTACCTTGGAAGGTAGAGAGTATTTATAGGTCTTACATAAATCGCCACCTACGGGCTGTGGATCAGGCATAAAGTGGGTAAACACCCGTCCGTCCTCCACGGTGTTACTAAAACTAAATACTACTTAACTTATAATAATCTACGACTACGAGCTTTCTAACGATTACATATACTTGAGGTAACCAACTCTTCAATAACTAGATTTACTAAATCCTAACAAGGCGAGGGCTTCTCATATGGACTTGGGCTTTGAGACTTGAATTTGTTAATGGGCTATCCGGTTTATTAGATGGGCTATGTGCTGAAAAACGTTTGTCACCCAATATTGGTCTTACATAAAATGTGATATCCGAATAATTTTGTTAAAAATATTGGATAAAAATTTTGTAATATTGGAAGTGAGTGGTATTTTGGTATAAAATTTCATGGAGGGATACATAAATTCACGGCTTGAGCGAAGATTTGAAAAAATGATCACGGGGTTTTTGTACGGTATTACTTACGAGAAATTGACGTAACATTTCACGGGTGATCTTCTTTATCTTTGAGACATTGGTTGGTTGGATGCATGTCTCAAGATAACTTGTTGAGGCACATTATGAATTGACAATCTGGTTATAACTGATGTAAGGAGTTACGTTGTAGTGCTCACAGTGTATAACTATCACTTTAAGGAAGTTGTAGTACTTAGTGTCACACGCAGTTGTGGATTGTTCAAGAATATAAAACAAGCAGCAAGTCACAAAGTTGGGATGTTTGCTTCCTTTTCAAGTTTGTCGTATTGGGTTTTCTCCATATGTGGTCATTACTATTAGCCGGTGAATTAAAAGGAGGTTCGTTTTACGGTTGGTTTGAGAGAATTATTGAGAGTATTTTTGCGACATATTCTCACAGAATTATGATCAAACTAAGGTTTTAATATTGCATCAATAAAAAGGTAATCTATGGCATGTACTTTGCCCATAGGGACTAGTATTGTTTAAGTGGCAAAGTAATGGTTTGTTGAGCCTATAAATACCCCTCATGACTCTCCATGAGGGGTGAGGTGAATCATTTGGTTAAGTGTATTGTGTGTTTTATCAATAAACTCATCATGTGTTTTCTCCTCCCTCTCTCTACTTTCTCTCACTAGAAGATGAAGATCTTCATCTTCTTCCACTAACCTACACCTCTCAAATCCACATAAATCATATAGTTTTACGATCCTACAATAATAATTTAGGTTCAACCAATTCAATGATGAATCAAATATAACACAATTCAATAAAATGGCTCACGTATATACTTACCTTGGATTAAATGAAAGTGATCACCTTAATCTCTAGATTTTTTAATCACCATCTTTCTGCAACCAAAATGTGAAACCGTAATAAACAACCAACAATCTTGACACCAACATTTGTTCTTAAATTTAAAACTCAAATAAAAAACATAAATAAGCTTTAAACAAAAGCAAAAAAATGGTGAGAATTGTAAGAATAAGAACATGATACATAACCTAAAAATCATTCCTATATACCAAGAAATATAAATTTAACTTACCATGCAATGATATTGTGATACGCGTACAACGCGCGTTCGAGGCCAAAGGAAACTTCCTTTTTCTTCGAGCAAGTTTTTCAACCACCTAGGCAGTGAACCTAATCGTTGTAGTGTAGTATTAGGGTAAGCCTCGGGATTGATATCGTTCTCTAGGGGAATAGGAATGCTAGTGAGAAATTACTACGCTATGGTTGGGGTTGAGGAAGATAATTTTTTTTATCTTTTTTATATTTTTTAGAAAATTGAAAGTACGATCACGGGTTTGGATTTGGGGGGTGGTACTTCTACCAATTACTCTACTATTCTAATTATCTAATTAACTAAGCTAAGGGGTAGTCTATGTCTAATTGATGTGTGCTCGTATGATGATTAAAATGTGTTTACCTATATACTATTACTCCATAGTTATATTTTATTGATGGTTGAATTGTCACGTCCTTATTCTTAACGCGTTGTGTCTTCTAAGGTCGTAGGGTATGATTTTCTCCCTAACTCTTTGAGAATACCTTAAGGTTATTGCCTACAAAATCTGTAGGATTCATAAACTAACTCTAAGGTTATCTTTGGATTTTTAGCCTACAATAACTCTAGGCGATTATAAACTAATGTTCACAAAGATTACTAAAGCATTAAAAACACAACGATGGCCCATTGCAATCCTAAGCCAATTACAATTAAGATAAGAGACAACCAATCAATATTCAATAAATAGGTTTCATAGATCTAAGCAAACACACAAGTAAATTAGCCGGGCATGGTGAACATGCAAGCATACACACATACGATCGAAGACATAATGAAATCAATGAAGTAGATTACTTATCTTGATGTAAAATAGGGTATGAAAACCCTAAGATACTGGCCAAGACAAACCAAAACCGTTTTAAGTTTTTACTCCACAATTCTACCTCTCTAAAAGTCTGAAAATCGAATTCTATATATAGAGTTACAACTGCGACGGCGTCACTCTTTAATTGTGACGCCGTTGGATCACCGCCATTAGGGTTTCGTCTTGACCAAGTCAACTTTGTGACAGCGTCACGTTGTGGTTGTGACGCCGTCAACTTCAAATTCTGACGCCGTCTGAGTCTGGATCTAGGCCGTCTGAGTCGTGGCGCCCTACTCTTTAAAGCCTGACGCCTTCAGGTACAAAATAGCAATTTCACTCCTGAGCCGTCGCAATTATAGGGATGGCGTCGCCCTTTATCTGTGACGCCGTCGGGTGCAGTTCCAGCAGCTTGAGTGTCTTGATCTTGACTTTAGCCATTATCTTCATATATTCACGCCTTTTCATCCAAATAAGCATCATTCCAGCATTTTGCCTTCAAGAGACCGAAAAAGTGAAAAGGAACGAAATTAAGCAGTAACGGATATAAAAGTGGTCGATTAAGGGCTTAAATGACCCCTCAAAAGTGTCCCTTAAAAATCCTTATCAAATATCCCTACACTTGGTATTTGGTTGTCCTCAAGCAAATGTGCTTTTGGCCAATCAATTTATAAGTTAGGAGGCATGAAGCATTGGTTTAGAACAATTCACAACAAGTATAAGCCCCACAAAAGTCATAACAAGCACAAAGATTACATACTAGCACCTCACAAGTGGTGTTTGGATACTCTCATCTCTCGGGTGTATATGAAATATATCAAATTGGAAATGAAAGATAAACACTCATTAACCGGTCCTAGTACATAGATTACCATAGGCTTGAGATTAGATCAAACCTCCACCGCTTTGGTGTAAGCACCTAGGAAAAACTATCTAAGAGGTCATTTAAAGGGTTGTAACGTTAGGCTTACGGTAGGGAAAATAAAGGGTTTGGTTGGATAGGCGATTTAGTGGTGGCAAGTCAAAAATCTTTATGTTACAAGCATGAGAATAATGGCGTTGCTAAGCCAAGACTCGACACTCTAAACTCTAAATAACTTTAAAACAAACAAACATAATATAAAGACAGATGTAGGATGGTAGCCTATATGTTTTTTCATTTTTTTCATTTTTTTTTCATACACTTTTACTTTACCATCCTCTACGATAACATCAAAATATAAGAGATTTATAAGCACATCCCTACACTTGAGTTTTTATTACTCTAACACTAATTTGACCTGAATTGAAAAGATCAAAATACTTGGAGTACATTATTACGTAAATAAAGGGAATTTGAATTTAACGTTCTTTCCCGTCACTTCATAAAATTTAACTTTTCCCAATCTTCCCAATCGTCCCAAACTGTGTACAAAGGATATGACTCGACTTAGCAACTTATGCAAGTAACTAGATAATTGAACTAAGGGTTTAGTATGATAACAATAATGCACTAAAAGTGAGTGCATACAAGGTAGGCTAAGGCGATTTGGGTGTACATTTGGGGGTGGATTATAAACAATGCTCTTCATTGATATTCCGGAAAACCGAAACATCACGAGAACCGCAAAAAGGATAGGCTCTGAGGGGTTAACTAGGGGTATCGTGTACTAAAGATGAGTACATAGCAAGGGTGTGGGGGAATTACTCAACCGATGTGGAAGAAGTAATTATAATACGGGTATCAAACAAGGGTTATCCTAATGCCTCTTATCATTTAGTTATTCCTAAATACACAAGTGTAGTCTCACTAGCGATATCGGAATGCATCACAAAATAAGTTTTAGAATCTATTATACTACCGGTACACTCTCGAAGCATTAAAGATGAATGCTTTAATTCCTACAAATCTAGGGGCGAACCTCACATTTTTTGGGTGGAATTTGAGTGGTAAAGGGTTTTGTGCTAGTCATATAACATCCTATCCATAATTTCAAATTTGGTGCCAAAATTACCCTAACCGATATTTCTCATGGTTTATTACACTAGTGAAATTGGACAAGACAAATAATCAAGGATAAGCATAGTTTGAAAGTTCCCATTTTATTCTCCCTCCCTACACTTAAACTGAACATTGTCCTCAATGTTCCCCGAAAGTATCATAGTTATGATAATGTAAGGTATTTAAAAGAGAAAGAAATTTGTTGTTCCCTATTCACTATCGTATAAAATAGTTAAGTATTTAAAAACAAGTTAATAGTGGATCAATGACTGAAATGACTTAAGTAAAAACACACTGATAAATTTTCAACGTCTATATTCTTATTAGAAATGAATCAAAAGAATACATTACCCAAGTACTTGCGGAATAGTACTTGGGATTGAAATGACAAAGGGTTGTAAATCCTCACTAAGCTCAGGCTGAGTCTGAGCACAACTACAAGGAACCACTGAGCTATCTCAGGGACAAAGTTGTATTTGGAGGTGTGAAAGATGGCTTGCGTGTGTGTGTGTTTTACAATTCACAAGATTAAATCTTTCACTCCATCTCTTATGCTATTTATACAAGTATGAGTTTTAACTCTTTCATAAGTGACAAACTGACATGTTACAGAAGACAAAATACTGATGTATTTTGTCTCTGTTTACAAAGACTATATTGAGTAATAGACAAGGCTGCTTTCCATAAGTCAGTGATGACACTGAGCCTGATAATTAGCCATTCAGGGAAAGTTGACTTTGGTTGATAAGGACTTCGTCTTATCTGTTCAAAGTTATCCCGTCTTGTCCCGCTCATTCTTCAGTCTTCATTGCCTTCAGTCTTCTACTTCAGTTTGTCTTCAGTGTAAGTAGTTGGTGAGGAGTTTAGGGATTCAGTGAGTTATTGTCATCACTCACTGAATCCACCATCTTCTTCTTGACTCAGTCTTCACCCCTTAAGTTTCGCCTTACTGAGTGGAGAGACTTCTTCTTCACCTCTTACTGAGTATCCTAAAGATGGCTCACTGAGAGACTATGCACTCAGTGACCTGTTAGTGTTTAACGGCATAAACACTTGGGGTATTTTCTAATTAAATCCTAGTCTTAAGGGGTTTGGGTATTTACTGAACCCAACAGTCTCCCCCTATTTGGATATACAAATAGCCTAATGTACTAATGTACTAATGAACATTAGTGTCTCTTATCTTGGCGTTTAAGT
The DNA here is from genome assembly GCA_019973895.1 of Chrysanthemum seticuspe. Lineage (NCBI taxonomy): Eukaryota > Viridiplantae > Streptophyta > Magnoliopsida > Asterales > Asteraceae > Chrysanthemum > Chrysanthemum seticuspe. Next base: position 166,257,600 of record BPTQ01000002.1, read on the forward strand.
CAGCACAGAACCTGACGTTTGCAGGAGTCTGCATTTGAGAGGCCACTGGTATGTAGCTCAACATTGTGGCCACACCTTCCTGATCAATGTCACTCCACCTTTGGAATGCTGGGTTTCCATAAACATCAACAAAGAAAAGTCCTCTTTCAGGCTTTTCTATCATAAGACAGTTTACAAACTTTACACCTTTAGGTAGCTCCCTATTGCATTCCAGACTAGGAACTTTGATCTCAGGCTTGAACTCAACCCTCTTTCGTTTGCCCTGTGATGATTAAGGTTGAGATCCTTGCGGTGCAGTTAAGGCTGGCTGAATTCCCAGTAGTGATGGTGCTTCCCTCAGTCTTTCGTACCTTTTGCTGAGCATTTTCATCAGCTCCTTAACCACATCATTCTGCTTCTTTTCAATAATTAGACCAAGCTCATCGAGTTCAGTGATCCCAAAGTTAGTGAATTTCAGTGGATCATGAACCTCGAAGTGTCTTTTATCATCCCCCCTGTAGACATTCATTGCCAATGGTTTGGACTTGGGGATGATTCTGACATCAGTGATTTTCTCAGGCAGCCTTCTGCTTGTCATTGACCAGTTGTAGTGGTCAATTCTTTCTTGCCTGATCCTGTTCTTTTCTTCCAACTTCTTTCTCATTTCAGCCATTTTAGCAGCCTGAGCATCCTTGAACTTCTGTCCAGCCTGACCCTTTTGAAGCTTCTTAGGATCAATTCCAATATTCTCAGCTTCCTCAGCAACAACTTGTACCAGTGCTTCTTTGCTCTTTCTTTCTTCCTCAGTAAGTTTCTTTTTCCTTTCTTCCATTGTAAGATAGGCACTTAGCTGTTGTGGAGTGAGCAGGTACTCAGTGTTGCCAATCATATAGGGAATCTTCTCAGGCTCAGGTGTTTGCATTATGCCTTTTCCTTTATCTTGGCCTGAAGAAGATAATGCTACCAAAGATGGTGTTGTTGTGATGATGGGTGTTACAACTGTCATTGTCAGAGTTGTTGTTGGTGGGACTGATGATAAGGGTATTGCTAAAACTGGTGGGAGTGATGAAATAGGTATTGCATGGACTGGTTGAGCTGGCTCCCCCTCAGTGTGAGAGGGAGTCTCTTAAGTGGTCTTCTCCCCCTCAACTATTGCTCCAACATTAGTAAGAGCAAGAGTTACCTCAGACACTGGGGGAGTCAGAATGGCTTGACCTTTGAAGGCTTGATAGATCTCAGTGACCATAGCCTTGATATCAGATGTATCTTTTTGAAGACCAGTGACCTTTTCTGCCAAATTAGCCTGAGAGAGTTCCAAGGCAGTCATTCGAGGCCCAAGATTCCAAGCCATAGAAGACGATGCTTTAGCCAGATCTTTGACTTGAATGTCTAGAGAGCCCAGTGTTGATTGAAGGGACTGAATGGAAGTCTGAAGATCCTGAACATTAGCAGACTGGAGCATATCTATTAGTTCAGTGAGACGAGAGGAATTCTTCACGTACACCTCAGTAGCCTCCAACACTTTGGAATTGAGTGTTGGGTCTTCTTTGACACAATCCCTAATTTCATCAATCGTGACACCACATGCCTGAAGATGCTTGAGAAATTTTTGCAGGAAAGTATTCAATCTTTGAAGTTATTCATACATTAAGTCCCTGTGCTCATCAGTATTGGTGTTGAAATCAAAGACTTCAGCTTTCAGATCTGCATAGCTGGCAGCAGCTTCAGTGTGTTGATCCCAGAACGCTTCAGTAACCCCAGAATATAGCTTCCTTGAAGCTTTAGTGATCCACATAACTAGTTGCCTCTCTGTCAGTGGAAGAACATTGTCAAACCTTTTGAACTCATCAGAGGATGAAGAGCCGGAGGAAGCAGAGGAGTTATCATCTACTTGGAAAGGTGACTCCTCAGGCTTCTTTGGATCAGGCTGAGATTCTTGTTCTTGTTGTTGAACCTCAGCGTCCACTTCTTCTCCTGCTGATAGTATTTCATCTTCACAGTCAGCTTATTCTTTATCAGAAAATAAGATATCAGCGACCTCAGCAACAATTAACAAAGTGGGGGTGATGGGTTCCGTATCACTGGGTGGTATATGTCCCTCTGAGTCTTTGTCCCCCTTTGACCCCTCAGACACTGATGGGTTTTTCCCAGTGTTTTCGCCAGAGTCAGGATTGGTGGTGGGTTCCGTATTGGCGGGTTGTTTCTTTCCCTCTGAGTCTTTGTCCCCATGTGCTCCTTTAGGCACTGATGGGTGTTTCCCAGTGCCATCCTTAGAACCAGTAGCAGTGATATCCCTATCAGTGGGTTGTATGTTTCCCCCTGAGTCTTTGGGATCATTCAGTTGGCCCTCAGACAAAAGCTTGGATTGGCGAATGTCCTCCTTGGGCAATGTGGAAGGTGCTCCCCTACCAGCGGGTAGTTTGTTTCCCTCTGGATCTTGGGAAGTAGTTTTTGGGACCAAGGGCACTAACTGTGATTTATCAGTGTCCTTCGTTGTCACCGGGGTGGATGTTGCTTGGTCTCAAGTGGGTGTCTTATCAGTCTGGGGATTTTTGTGCGTTTTAGGCTGTGCTCCAGAAGCCTCAGGACCCTCAGACTTGGGTTTGGTCTTAGTCCCAGTCTGAGACTTCCCCTTTCTCTTTTTAGGAGCAGGGTTTGGAGACACTGAGTCCCTCTGGTTGTTTACAGCAACCATATGGGCCGTCAATTTAGTTTCAGTGACTTGGGATGGGTCCTTTTGAAAATTTCATTGACTCAGGATACCAGGTAAAGCAGTGTATTTGTATTCCTGAGGGTAATTGCAACCCAGTAACTCTTGAAAAGCACATGAGACAAACCTAGGGTACGAAACGTAATTCGCCCTAGTCTTACTCAGTAGCTTGGTTACGAGATCACTGTAAATGATCTCCCCAATGTCGACATTGATCCCTGTCATCAAGCAATAAGCCATTATCAACTGAATATAATTTACTTGTTCAGTTGATGAGTGGTTCCCACCGAGAACCTGAATCACAGATGTGAACAGGATCTTCCAAGCCGTAGGAAATAAGTTCTTGGTGACAGGAGTTCTGTCCAAAAAATTTGGATCTAAAACAATTTGTTTTAACCCATCCTTCACTGTGGAGGGTTTAGGATGAGCCACATAGTTTCCAGAATTATAGTCTAACGCTGTTGAAGTGCAAAAGGTTTTATAATCCAGGGTCAGTGACTTTTCCCCATTAAATAGACTGAATTTGATGAGATACTCCCTGAGTGGTTATAGGTCAGTCTCATCAGTAGTGGGTGTCGGGTCATAGGCCACTGATGTAGCCCAAAACTCCCTGAGGAGGTTTTGGTACAGAATTGATGGGGACTGAGTAAAGGCCTTTTCCAGTGGGCAGTTGAATAAAAACTTCATTATGTCCTTATAGGCAGGGACATTTGGGGGGTATTCAAAATTACCTATAATGTTGTTTGTTGTAAATTCAACATTACTGAGATCCCCTACCCACTGTGGTGCAAACTGAAGAGATTGTGTTCTTGCCATTTCCATTAAAAAAGTTTTAGGGTTTTGAAAAAGATATCTTGACAAGAACAAATAGTTTGAATCTCTGAAGTTTGTAGTGAAAAACCTTTTGTAAATGTTTACAGAGAATATTTTAGTGAAAAACTTGTTTTGAGGATTGAAGAACACAAAGATTTCTTGTTTTGACAGAGTTTGGTTACAAAAATTCTTTGTGTGTGTTTTTAATGTTTTGAGAGGGGTATTTATAGAGTGGTGAGAGGGGTAAATCTTGTATAAATGATGATTTGTAAAGTCATTTTTTGAAAACGTTTTGAATCTCCTCATTTAATGCTACCACTCCACTACCTGCAGTAAAATCCTATTTTTCAAGGGAACAGTTGCAGTGCACAGTAAAAGTGCAATTTGCAGTAATAAAATATCCGTAGGATATTTTATGTGAGAAGAGGCATTTAATGCCAAGTGGGATGAGGTACGTATTTGAGGGACCTTTGACTTGGATGACAGTAAGACAAAGAGACATATATTCCTATATTAAATTGGTATGTTTACCAACCTATGACATTTAAGTAACTAATACTTGGTGCATTTAGTTACTCATTCAATCCTCAGAATCCAAAGTCAGGGTTCCTAAACGAGTCTTACTCATTTAGTGAGAAGGTTATTTTAGGGTTTTGTTCAGGGAGAATGGACCATTTCAGAGAAGACTCACTGAGATTAGGATTGATTTTCAGTTTGCTGAATTTCAATGTCAAGCATTCCTAATTCAGCTTTCAGTCTCCTGAAGGTAGGTTCATCTAAGGGTTTGGTGAAGATATCAGCAAGTTGATATTCCGTAGGGATGAAATGAAGTTTTATGTCTCCTTTCATTATGTGATCCCTGATGAAGTGATATCTGATATCAATATGCTTGGTTCTTTGGTGAAGGACAAGGTTGTTGGAGATTGCAATTGCACTTGTGTTATCACAAAAAATGGGTACCATTTTCTAATGGATGTCATAGTCAGTGAGTTGACTTTTCATCCATAATACATTAGTACATCATCCTGCAGAAGCCACATATTCAGCTTCAGCTGAAGACATAGCCACTGATTGTTGCTTTTTAGCACTCCAACAAACCAGTTTTCCTCCAAGAAATTGACAGGACCCTGAGGTACTTTTTCTGTCCATGTTTCAGCCTGCATAATCAGAGTCAGAATACCCTTTGAGGTCAAACCCTGAGCACTATAGATAGTAAAGTCCAAGGCTTGGAGTACCTTTCAGGTATCTGAGGATTCTTTTGGCTGCAGTGAGATAGGATTCTTTGGGATTGGACTGATATCTTGCTATTAGACAGACTGAGAATTGTATGTCTGGGCTGGAAGTAGTAAGATACATCAGTGATCCTACAATCCCTCTTAAATGAGTTTGATTGACTGATTTGCCAGTGAGATCAGGTCTAAGGTTGTTAGGAGCGACCATTGGAGTCTTCACTGAGGCACAGCCAGATATCTCATATTTCTTGTATATTTCTCTTGACTGATGGAGATTCCTTTATCAGTTTGCCTGATTTGTAGTCCAAGGAAGTATGTGAGTTCACCCATCATGCTCATTTCAAACTTCTTTGTCATCAGTTTTTCAAACTGTTTGCAAAGAGTGTAGTTTGTTGAGCCAAAGATGAGGTCATCAACATAAACTTGGACCAGTATCACATCTTGTTTTGTCCTATAGACAAACAGTGTGTTGATCATCTTTCCTCTGACAAACTTGTTTTGAATCAGGAAGGCTGAGAGAGTTTCATACCATGCTCTGGGAGCTTGTTTAAGTCCATAAAGGGCTTTGTCAAGCTTGCAGACAAAGTCAGGAAATTCACTACTCTCAAAGCCAGGAGGTTGCTGAACATACACATCTTCCTTGAGATCACCATTTAAGAATGCACTTTTAACATCCATTTGGTAGACCCTGAAGTTCATGTATGTTGCATATGCAAGGAAGATCTTGATGGCTTCCATTCTTGCAACAGGAGCAAATGTCTCATCATAGTCAATGCCTTCTTGTTGACTGTAACCTTTGGCTACAAGTCTGGCTTTGTTCTTAATGACAGTGCCATTTTCATCAGTTTTGTTTCTGAAAACCCACTTCATTCCTATGACAATGACATCCTGAGGACATTTGATCAAGGTCATGACCTTGTTTTTATCAAACTGTTGAAGTTCTTCCTGCATAGCCTGAACCTAGCTTGGATATTTTAGAGCGTCAGTGACACTTTTGGGTTCTATTTCTGATAGAAAATCAGCATATAGACATTCATTGGCTGAAGCTGCAGTTAATTTAGCAGCCATGCTTCTAGTGAGCATGCCCTCAGTGGGTTCACCAATGATGTTTACAAGATCAATGTCCTGAGACTTTGTCCACTTATTTTGTGGTCTAGGATCTGAGCTTGAAGAGGTCACGGGAGACTTAGGAGTGAGTTCAGGTGCATGAGCCACATAATCATTAAGATCATCTGTTGAGATGTCTTGTTCAGGTTGGGGTTCTTGAATCACAGGTTCCTGAACATTTGGTTCAGTATTACCTATCCTAGTAGGGACCGATTGATTATCAATGAATTCACTGATAGTTGGTTGGGGTAGGTTGTGAGGTAAGACATAATTTGAGATGTCAGCATCAATTTGGTATGAGGAGTTGATTTCAATGTTGTACTCATCAGGAGGATATCTTGATGAGTTATCAATTCTTATTTCCTCCACTGAGGTGTTGGTAAATATGATGCTTTCTGAACTTTCATCAAAGGTGATATGAAAGGTTTCCTCAACTTGTTGTCTTTTGGTGTTAAACACCCAGAAGGCTTTGGAGATCAGTGAGTAACCTAAGAAATATCCATCATCAGCTTTTGCATCAAACTTGCCTAGGTGATCCTTGTGGTTGTGAATGAACACAAGACACCCAAACACATGAAAGTAGCTGATGTCAGGAAGTCTACCTTTGAAGATCTCATATGGGGTTTTGTTATGTCTCTTGACAGTGATTGACCTGTTTTGAGTGTAACAGGTTGTTTTGACTGCTTCAGTCCAGAAATGCTTTGAGAGGGCTGAGCCATTTAACATGGTTCTTGCAGCCTCAATGAGAGTTATGTTTTTCCTTTCAGCAACCCCATTTTGTTTAGGGGTATAAGGAGATGAGAAATTTTGAGAAATTCCTTTTTCATCACAGAACCTCTCAAGCTCATGATTTCTGAACTCAGTTCCATTGTCAGTTCTGATTTGTTTCACAGTAATGTCATTCTGATTTTTAATCTTCTCGATGAATGATATTATTGTCTTAGCTGCCTGACTCTTTTTGGAAAGAAAGTATACCCAAGTGTATCTTAAGAACTCATCAACAATGAAAAGTGTATACTTCTCATGCTGGATTGATCTAGGACTGACTGGTCCAAAGAGATCCATGTGCAGGAGGTGAAGACAGCTTTTGATGTAGAAATTTTGTTTTGTTTTAAACGATGCTCTGTGATATTTGCCTTTTTCATAGGCTGAGCATGGTTTATCTTTTGCAAAAACCAGTGATGGTAAGCGAAGGACCTTGTTTTGTTTTGCCAAGTTGTTGATGTTTTTGAAATTTAAGTGAGAGAGTCTCTTATGCCACATCCAGTTATTGGTTTCAGTGGCTTTGGCAAAGAGTCATGTTCCATCTTGAGAGAGGGTTGACATGTCTAAGACATAAACATCATCTCTTCTAGGAGCAATCAAAACAACTTCTTTGTTGGCATTGAAAATGGTGCCTTGTTTGTTATTGAATTGCACAATGTACTTAGCATCACATAGTTGACTGACACTAATGAGATTGTATTTTAGACCATTGACATAAGCTATTCTAGAGAAAACTATTCCATTGCAGTTTACTGAACCATAACCTTCAGTGGGACATGATGAATTGTCACCAAATACTACCTTGGGTCCTGGTTCCTTTACATACTTGTACAGATACTCCTTTACACCAGTCATGCTTCTTGAGCATCCACTGTCTAGATGCCAAATAGGCTCCCTGGCGTGTCTCTGCACAAGTAGTAAACTGAATTAGATTCTCTTAGTGACCCATGTACCAGTGGGCTTGGGTCTCAAGGTCTGTTTGAATTTGGCAATTGACTCATGGTCAGTGGTTGAGTGCATTGTGCTACCATAGGTTTTGCATTTGGAGACTGAGGGTGACTCAGTGACTCGGGGTTGCTTTGAACTTCTCCTTGCTTGAATGACACTGTCATGCTGGGATATCTCATGAGCTGGATTCCCGCAAATATCACAGCAAGTATTCATGAGACAATCATCCTGATGATGATCATTGAAGCCACAATGTGGGCAAGGAGGAAAAGGTTTTGCTCTATTCTTGTGAGCAGATTGGGAAGTTGAAGCATACTGATGACCAACTTTGGTATAGTTAGCTTTACTGAGTGAACTTACATATTGTAAGTGATCAGAAGTTCTGTGAGCATCCTTTTTGTAGATCATACAAAAAAGGATTCTATAGAAGTTGTCAGTGGTATGACTGATATAGTGGCACAGATCACACGTCTGTTTGGGCTTGTTAGAGGATTTTGAACTTGATGAACTAGAGGAGGCTGACTTAGTTTCCTTGATTGTTGAATCAGGAGCTTTTTCGATGGATTCCATCTTATCAGTCAGCTTCCTTACAAGTTCAGTCAGTTGCTGAATTTGGTCTGCTTCAGTCTGGATTGAAGATGTGGAAGTCTCAGTGGGAGTAGACTCTTGTTGGATTGGTTTTGTTGGTCTTTTCAGGATGGTTCTACCAAGTCCAGACTTTTCTTTTGGTGAGTGAGGATTAAATTGTAGTGGGGTAAGCTCAGAGCTTGGAGCAGCACCCTGAAGAGGTTTCAGGGGTGGAAGCGGTGCTTGAGATTCTGCTTCAGACTCGGAGATGTGTTTAGTACCACTGGTCACATCAGGGAGTCCAAGCATGCTCTTTAGAGCTTGGCTTTCAGGCTCTAGAATCCTTCCAGAATCAAAATTTGGAAGCTTACTCTCAGGATTAACCCGTTCAATCCAATCACTGGGCTTGGGAGCTGAGAACATACTGGTAATCATGCCACCAGACACAAATGATTTAGGACCTTGGTCTTTGTTGTGAGAGTCAGGAAGATGATCTTTACCTAAGACTCTCTTTTTGCTACTGGGGGCTCCCATAGCATTAAAGACCCTAGGATTCTTAGCAGTCCAACTTTCAAGAATATCTTTTACCTTTTTAAGTTCATCTTGAAGAGCCTGATTTCTTTTAACTAGTTCAGTGTTTTGAATTTGCAAAGTGACAACCTCAAGCTTAGCTTGTTTTAAAAGAAGTAGTTCATCCCTACACTTGTTCAGTTCAAAACTTAACTTGTTGTATTTTGAAAAAAGATTTAATCGTTGCTCTTCTACAAACTTAAGGTCAAGATTGAGATAATTCATATAGGACTGCCAATCAGAGTCATCATCCATAGAAAGTAGAATGTTTACCTTCTTCATTGTGATGTTGACCAATTCCCCATTCCTGGCATGATTCTTCCCAACAGCTAGCTTGTCCTCTTCTGAGAGGGCCATCAGTGCACTGACATGCATCATTTCATCGTTAGATGAGACTGGCTCTTCATCCCAGTCGAAGGTTTCAGCAACGAGGCCTTTGTTTTTACCTTGCACAGATTTAACAGTGTTTGTTGTTTCTGAGGGACTGGCCTCAAGCAGTGCAAGCTTAGCTTTGGCTTTCTTATACTTGGCTTCAAAATCTACTACTTTATTTTGATCAGCTTTGTTTTGAAAATTTTGATGAGACTGATAGATCTTTGGTTGAAATTTGCTAAAGCCTTAGGACTGATTTGACCCTGATGGTTTGTAAGAGGGTTCAGAAATTGTTTTTGAAAAACAATGTTTGGCAAAATGACCTCTTTTATGACACTTAAACATTCAGTGTCCTCATTAGCTTTAGCATTTGAAAAACTTTTTTTTCTTCGTATAAACCTTTTAGAGTTAGCGAGGAGTGCTCTTTCCTGAAACTCAATATTTAAATCGTTCAGGTACTCCTCGCTTGTCCTCTCATCAGCCTCATCATTTGAATTTTCCTGAAAATCTTTAACCACACTGTTAGAATAAAAGGCAGTAGAGATTGGTGTAGAAGTGGTGGTCAGGGCCTTCTTGACTTCCTGAGACTTCTTTAAGTCAGGGTATCGTCTGTTGATGAGGTTTTCCTCATAGACAAATTTCCCATATATTTCAGGAAGTTCAAGATTCTGGATATGATTAGCATTCCTGAGTCCCTAAGAGAAATTCAACCACTTCTCAAGGAGACTATTGACAAAACCAACATTGATTTTATGCTTGGACAATTTTACACCATCATTTGAAAGTTCATTTAATAAAGTTTTGTACCGGGTGTAAGTTTGAGACAGAGTTTCTGAGTCCTTAGCCCTGAAGGTCTTATACTCAAGTTTCAGGTCCATTATCCTGTTTTCCTTGGTATCAGATGGACCTTCATGACTATGGACTAGGTCATCCCAGGTTTGCTTAGCTGTACTACAGTTAATAACAGACTCCATAGTATCATCAGGAAGACAAGATATGATGATACTTTTGAGTCTTGGATCCTGGTTGACCACTCTTCTTTCATCCTGAGTCCACTGAGCTTCAGGTTTACGCAACCCTTCAGCAGTCTTTGGGATGAATGGACCTTCATTAATACACTTAATGTAGTAAGGTTCCATCCTAGTCAAATAGCAAAGCATTCGCTTTTTCTATTTGTTAAATTTACCAACTTCGAGTCGAGGGGCAATAGCTGAATAAGCTCCACCCTTTTTGTCGACAAGTTGGGGCACATCAATTTCAGCCATTAGGATCCTAATTTAAAAACTTTAAGAGAGGCTTAAAAAAGTTTTATAATTAGCCTTTCTCTGATACCACTTGTTGTTCTCTATTCACTATCGTATAAAACAGTTAAGTATTTAAAAACAAGTTAATAGTGAATCAATGACTGAAATGACTTAAGTAAAAACACTGATAAATTTTCAACGTCTATATTCTTATTAGAAATGAATCAAAAGAATACATTACCCAAGTACTTGCGGAATAGTACTTGGGATTGAAATGACAAAAGGTTGTAACTCCTCACTAAGCTCAGGCTGAGTCTGAGCACAACTACAAGGAACCACTGAGCTATCTCAGGGACAAAGTTGTATTTAGAGGAGTGAAGACGGCTTGCGTGCGTGTGTGTTTTACAATTCACAAGCTTAAATGTTTCACTCTATCTCTTATGCTATTTATACAAGTATGAGTTTTAACTCTTTCCTAAGTGACAAACTACAGGTTACAGAAGACAAAATACTGATGTATTTTGTCTCTGTTTACAAAGACTATATTGAGTAATAGACAAAGCTGCTTTCCATAAGTCAGTGATGACACTGAGCATGATAATTAGCCATTCAGGGAAAGTTGACTTTGGTTGATAAGGACTTCGTCTTATCTGTTCAAACTTATCCCGCCTTGTCTCGCTCATTCTTCAGTCTTCATTGCCTTCAGTCTTCTACTTCAGTTTGTTTTCAGTGTAAGTAGTTGGTGAGGAGTTTAGGGATTCACTGAGTTATTGTCATCACTCACTGAATCCACCATCTTCTTCTTGACTCAGTCTTCACCCCTTAAGTTCCGCCTTACTAAGTGGAGAGACTTCTTCTTTGCCTCTTACTGAGTATCCTGAAGATGACTCACTGAGAGACTATGCACTCAGTGACCTGTTAGTGTTTAACGACATAAACACTTGGTGTATTTTCTATTCAAATCCTAGTCTTAAGGGGTTTGGGTATTTACCGAACCAAACTGTCTCCCCCTATTTGGATATACAAATAGCCTAAGTATTTGATCAGTGTAAGTGAGCAATTGGCTTCTTCTTACACTGAATGTACTAATGAACATAATAAGGAACACTGAATATTTTAACAAAACATACATCTTTTATTGATCAATTACATAGTTCCTATCACTAGTATAAAAGATAAATGATAATGATGTCAATCAAGATGGATCCCCTGTGTTTCAAGCTTGACTTTCTTTGTGATGAGTGTTTCTCTGTAAGGGTGCTCTCTTATCTTGGTGTTTAAGTCAATACAGAACCTGACATTTGCAGGAGTCTGAATTTGAGAGGCCACTGGTATGTAGCTCAACATTGTGGCCACACCTGCCTGATCAATGTCACTCTACCTTTGGAATGTTGGGTTTCCATAGACATCAACAAAGAAAAGTCCTCTTTCAGGCTTGATAACGCTCAGATTGTACATGTTTTCAGTAGCGTTATGTGTGCTTTTGTATATGTTATTTGGTTATATATGTACGATTTCAGTGCTTAATCGCATCAAAATATGTTTGTCTAGTGTTTATAACCAAGTGCAGGGAAACGGAAGGAAAAGTAAAGGAATGTTCAACAATTGGAAGTTTCCCGTTTCAGTTTAGCATGTCAAGCACAAATCAGTATCTCAAGTACCATAGAAGACCAAGGTGATTGAAGAACCAAGTTCTACAAGTCAAAACGAAGTAAAGTTGATTTTCCGTCACTCAGGAAGACCAACTGTAACCACCGGTAAATTTCACCTTGTATTAAACTTATATAATATTCTAATAAAAGAATATTTATCTATTTTCTACATCAATTTTTGTAGATAAAACGTTATCAGCTTATCTGATTAAGAGAACCAACTAATGTAACATAAATTTTTATAAGGCAAAATGACTATTTTACCCTTTGACTTTTTCTATTTGACTTATATCGTAACGTAAAAGACAACACTGTAGACGGTAGTTAACCTGTAATTTTCTAAGGTAGTTTATTCAATCTGATTCAAAATATTACTCTTTGAACATTTTCGTTTGCTTCTTTCTATTTAACGAGATGTTATCTCGTAAAACGTGAAAACTACATATAACGCGTAACCGACAACACATTCGTTCTAGTTTAAACTCGATAATTATTTTTTGGATTTGATAATATTTTTTTTATATACATTAACTTTATAACAACACTTTCAGAAATATATTTATCGTAATTACCAAACTAAGGTACCTTGCTTATATTCTAACTCAACGGGACACTACTTATTAACTCCCTCCCACTGTACGGGACGAGCCGTTGATGTCTATGGATAGCGCTATTTAGGGGCAGAGCCAACCCCTCACTCTACTAACCGGAGTGCATAGAATCACCTTCTCATGCTAGGTTAGAGCATGTTGCACGTAGGGGCAATGTTCGGCTGAATCGGCTTAAGTAGTGGAACCTTTATGCCATGAACGTGCTGCATACATAATGGACCCTTTGAAACTTTGACAACCAATTGATTTTCCAGTTTTGGAAACTACTTGTGTATTAAAAACCTGTGAACTCACCAACCTTTGTGTTGACACTTTTAGCATGTATTTTCAGATTTGCAGGCGATAGCTAAACTTTGGAGGCGCTTGGGCATTGGCATTGCATGGTCATAGAAGACTCTGATATAATTTGGGGACCATGTAAATCCTTTTAATGGGCCTACATACTATTAAATTTATATTTTGAAAGATGTAAACATCAATCTATATGAAATAGGATTTTTAAGTTAAACCGTTGTTCTATACGTTGTGTTGTGGTACCAATCGAGTAATACCCCGGTAACACTTACTTCCGCTGCAAAACATTGGTTTGGGGTGTTACACCAACCGGATTGGTTGCAATAGCAACCGGATCGGTTGGATGAAGACCAAAAAGTGCCCATGACGCCCCTCTAACCGTTCGGTCGCTGCCCGCAACCGATACGGTTGGAGCTGTTGTAGAAGAACAACCGGATCGGGTGGTCAGGTGAACGATCCAGTTGGAGAGCCTGTTTCTGCCAAATCTTCATCACTAAGTTTCCCCTTTGCTGTATTCTAGTCCATTCCTAACTCCTTGGAGGCCAAGTTCAGCAATTAATACCCTAGGCCTTGGAACTAGTATAAATAGAGACCTCTTGTGAGCATATGAGACGCACACTTCAGTACAACTCTCTCTACTCATCAAACAAAGATCTTAAGCTCTCAAATTCGTCCTTAGAAGTCCAGGAAAGTTTGGAGTTCCAGAAGTTCCACATTTGGAGGCCAAAACCCCAAAGGATTCTACCCCAATACTTTGGGAATCATTACTTCACCATTTGTAATCTTATTCCAAGCATTGTAAGACTCTAAATTATGTTTTCTAATGTTCAATGATCTAAGTTTATGTTCATGTTTGCTATGAGTGGCTAGTTTCTTTATACACTTGCTTAAATGATGTTGATTATCATATGATTAGTTATTGATTGTGTTAACATGTTTGAATTCAATTTCAAGTTGATTCTAAGATCCAATTGTGCTAAAGTTTTATAGTGACATTTGTTAATCAAGTTTGACTAGTTGATGGTAATTGTAGAGGTCGAAAGAACTTATTGTTATTCAACTAGTTATATTCATTTTGTCTATGAATGATTGTTTTTACCCATTATTCTTGATTAAACAAAGGAACTAAGGTGTGGTTGTAATAAAGACGCTTTTTGATTATCAAGTTGGATTGATTGGAAACATCTAAAAGGTCGTAAGATTAGTTGTTGACAATCAATTGTAGCCTTTTGTCTATAATCGGTTACCTTTTGTATTGACCATTTCTTAAGCAATTTGATAAAAGAAGTGGATGTTTTTGTGTTTAAGTTTATAAAAGTAAACTCATGAAACTTGAATTGATCTTGAATTGATTGGTTAAACTTAATGCTTGTTTTTATGAACTAAAATCTTGACGAAGGTTTAACTTGTAAGAACAATAGATTAGTACATCAACTAATTATCACAACCAACATGTTAAGAGGTTAACACAATCATACTAATCAAGGATAAGAAACTAGTTTAAGCAAATGTAGTTTTTTTAATCATCTGAATTTCCTTATATCTATTTGCGTTGTTATATGTTTTGGATTGTCTTTGTTGATTCAAGCTTGTTAATCAGATTCACTCAAATCCCTGCGAACGATCCCGACTTACCTTTATAATCTTGCTATAACGGACGAGTGCACTTGCTCGTATGTGTTATTGGTAAAATTGATAATTCGTCTTTTATAAATTTAAAACTTGTACATACGTAGCACATCAAGTTTTTGGCGCCGCTGCCGGGTATTTGATTGTGTTTCAACAAGTTTTGAATCTACATCAGTCGATTCATTCCAAAATTTTTTTCTCAGAAACTTCAACCGATTCGGTTGCCTCACAACCGAACCGGTTACGCCTTAAACCATATCAAACTGATCTAACCGATCGGTCGCACCTCGCAACCGATCCGGTTACACTTTCTGTCCAGAAAACTGTTTTCGTTGTTTGTCCGTGTGTTTAGATATTGCCTGGATTCTCTAGGTCATTGTATGAACACTCGTGCAGCGGGAATAGAACCAATTTCACCTCTTACCAACCCTGAACGTTTGATTCGAAGAAGAAGAAGAACACCTTTCATACCCTTAGCCAATCGTGTACCTAGAACACCAAACCCACCATTTGATAACCTCGTAGAAGCAAAAGTCATTTACAACCCTTTCACCAATTTACCTTTTCCCATGGCGGACGATCAACCCATGTGGGGAACCAACCGAGCCGTAGCACCAACCCCTGGGAATCCTATTGTTGTTGTCAACCTTGGTGACAACTTCACCGTGAAGGGTCATCATCTTTCCATGATCAAAGACCGTCAATTCGATGGACGTGCGCGAGCCTATCCGCATAAGCACATTGCCGAATTCATCGAAATTTGTGGCATGTTTCGTTATGGCGACACCGATGTCAATGCCATCAAAAAAAACTTTTTCCATCATCACTCGCCGGAGATGCTAAAGTATGGTACAATGAATTAACCCCAGGAATTATCAGCACTTGGGAGGAATTTTTCTCTATAAAACTCCTAACGATGCACACCAATTACTCAAAGATCGAGTACTTCTCAAACTCGATTGGTCTAAAGATTCCAAAACCAAACCTCTTCGAAAAACCGTTGCTTTTGTCAAAAACACCGATACCTCAAAACTCATGGAGAAAAAGGAAGCCTTAACCTCAAAAATCGACTCGCAATACAAAGATATCAAAGAAGAAATAAAGGAAATGCGAGACGGATGCAACAATTGTGGAGGAAATCACCCCTCTTCTGAGTGCGACGATAATCCTATGGGTGGACCTAACGAAGGAGAAGCAAATTATGTCCAAGGAGGATATCGTGGAGGAGGATATCGTAGTAATTATTACGGTCAAAATTCTGGAAATTGGCAAGATCGCCGACCAAGGGATGACAACCGTGATTCTCAACCTCGAACTGACAATCCGCCACCACAAAACTCCGAAAGAAAGATGGAAGAATCCGAATTCAAAAAAACCATGAGAGAATTCGTGGCCACTCAAAAATATGCAAATGATTTAATCAAAAACCAGTTTTTCAATCTTAAAGCCAAAGTTGAGTAGGGACAGAAAAATCATCAAGCATCTATCCAAGATGTTGAGAACAAATTTGGCAGACTTTCTGACCAACATTCCTCTCGACCATCTGGTTCGTTGCCAAGTAACACCCAATCTAACCCAAAACCATCAAATGATAAGACGTATCGTCCACCACAAATGAGAAATGAGCATATCAATGCTGTCTTCAGAAGAAGTGGTCTCTCGTACGATCCACCACCAAATCCTAATGAAAATACTCCTATCACCCAAGATAGCGAGGATGAAGCGGAGGAAACCAACACAACTCAAACCACCAAAAAGAAAACCACACCATCTGTTAAGGCATACACACTAAAAATTCCATATCCTCAACGCCATAAGAAAGAAAAAAATGGAAGAACGTTATAAGAAGTACATCAAAATAATCAAAGAGGTTAGACTCAATGTTCCTCTCGTTGATGTCTTAGCCAGAATGCCCAATTACGGGAATTTCTTGAAAGAACTTCTTAATAACAAAAGCAAGATAGAGCAAATTTCAGCTACTTTTCTTAACGAAGAATTCTCAGCCATTGTCCAAAACAAGATCCCACCAAAGCTCGGAGATCCTGGGAGCTTTCTTATTCCATGTACATTCGGGAATAATATTCAATGCGATGCTTTAGCCGACCTTGGCGCAAGTATCAATTTGATGCCTTATTCGCTGTATTCAAAGTTATGAAATAATAGCCTTAAACCAACAAAAATGAGCATTCGATTAGCAAATCATTCTTATCAATATCCTGTTGGTATTTCTGAGAATATGCTTGTTCAAGTCGGTAAATTCATTTTTCCCGTGGACTTTGTAATCTTAGAAATGGAAGAAGATAGTAAAGTCCAACTCATCTTAGGAAGACCTTTCCTAAATACCACTGATGCAATCATCAAAGTAAAAGGAAAAGAACTCAACCTTGGAGTTGGAGAAGATCGAATCACCTTTCTAATCGATAAAGCGATGCGCTTTCCACATTCCAGTGATGATAATTGTTTCAACATCGATGTTATCGATGAAGTCACTGACGAAGAATTGGATGCGTTACTCAACGAATCCGATCCATGCATGACTACTTTTGAAAAAATCAATGAAACAAACTTTGACAAACAGTTTGATGATTTCATGAAAGTAGAGTTCAAAGGAGATAACACGGAGGAGGAAGAAATGGAGGAAGAAATTTTTGAAGCAATAACTTTCGATGACGAGATGAGAATAAAATCCTCTATAGAAGAACCACCAACTGATCTCGTGCTTAAACCTCTGCCTGATCATCTAGAATATGCTTACTTGGAGGAAAAATCACTTCTTCCAGTAGTCATATCTTTATTACTCGAGGCCAATGAGAAAGAAAGTTTAGTTTCTGTCCTCAAAAATCACAAACAACCTTTCTCTTGGAAAACATCTGACATCCCAGGAATTAGTCCCAATTTCTGCAAACACAAAATCAATTTCGAAGACGGAGTCAAACCTATTGTTGAACGTCAACGCCGACTCAATCCCAACATGAAAGAAGTTGTTAAAAAGGAAATCATAAAACTTCTCGATGCTGGTATCATTTACCCAATCGAGGATAGTCCTTGGGTGAGTCTCGTTCACTGTGTTCCCAAGAAAGGAGGAATGTAGGTTGTGACTAATGAACGGAATGAACTAGTTCCCACTAGAACTGTCGCTGGTTGGCGCGTTTGTATTGACTATCGGAAATTAAACAAAGCCACCAGAAAAGATCATTTTCCACTCCAGTTCATAGATCAAATGCTTGAAAGACTAGCAAGAAATAAATTTGTTTGTTTCCTCGATGGATTTTCAAGATATTTGCAAATTCCAATTAATCCTAATGACCAAGAAAAGACCACTTTCACCTGTCCTTGTTGTAATAAAGATCTTGATAGATCTTATGAGCACTCGTAGCTCGTTAGTTATACTTATGTAATCACAAGCAGACTAAAAGAAAATCTCTATAACTTGTATTATGTAGCGGAATTAAAACACAAGCAATAACAAATAACTAAGAACACTTTGATCCTCTAAGGATCTTTAAATTAACAAAACTTTGTTTTTCTCAAAACATCCATAACTCATACTATTGTGTTCTTTTTATATACAAGGAACCCTAACCCGTTACCCAAGAAACGTATAAACATAAAACTAAATAAGATATACATTATAACTTCCTAATAAAGCTCATGCATATCCTAACTAACTATAGAATACGCGGAATAACTATCTCCGCAGAAACCATCTACACTGTTTCACTACTTCAGTAGAATTAGATCTTCAGCAGATTCCACACTACTTTAGCAGAATCCTTCGGTAGTAATTTCAGCATAATTTATACTTCACAGAATTCCCAAAAATCCTCCCCTAAACTGGAATTTGACTTGGTTAAGTTCCAGTTTCTTGATAGATCTTAAACACTTCAGAACTAGAGGATTGTACTCGAACATCAGCAACAAAGAACCAAACAATTACATCTCTATGATGACAAAACTCTGAAACTCCAGATCTTTGCAGCAACAAATGACAACATGTACATCAAAACATATTAGTTTCAAACTATTCTCATCACATCCAGGTGTGTTAACTCCTGTGAGAGGTGAATCATTGAAAATAATGGATTTGATGTCACTTTACCAATAGCCATTACTACTGGAGTAGCCAAACGTTTAAGTTCGAAAACTATGGTACACTGATAACCATCTGATTTATTAGCAAATCAGCAACCATGAACGGATTTGAAATGTCTTTACCTGTAGCCGTTTGCTCAGGACTAGTCAATTCTTAGGAGAAAGAATCACCTTTGGTGAATTGAGAACCCAATATGGTATTCCACTGCCTTTACCACAAGCCATATACATGTGGGCTAGTCAATTCTTGGATTCCAAAAAGGAATAAACCATGGTGAATTGATGACCATAAAACCCTCAGCAATTAAGCATGGGTGGTTGCAGACCCTATGATTTTGAGCAAACCATTACAACTATCAATAGATTTGATGTGTCTTTACCAAAGCTGTACCCTTTGGACTAGCCAACTCTTTGATGTACACAAAGCACAGCTGGTGATTCGATAACCATCAACAATGTGCAACAAACCTGCAAGAAAAGTTAGATAAACTCAAAAATATACATAAGTTTTTTTTTTTTTTTTTTTTTTTTTTTTTTTTTTTTTATCTAAGAATCAAAGAATACATAATACCATAATCAAGATGGTGCTTTATGTTGCAGAAGCTGATTCTTAATCAAGCCAACACATTGTTCTGCATGTAGCTTATCATTCCTAACTGGATCAGGAGGTACTTCCAACTTTTGTCTAAGCCTTCTTTCCATCAAGGACACAGACAAAGGATAAATCTTATCTGAGAACATGCACACAATCATACCACACTTTGTCTCCACCACATGCACACATGACATAGGATAAAATCTCCAAGTCTCAACCTTCCACTTATGTGAATTCTTCTAAATAGAATACCCTTTACCATCTGGAGATTGAGAATCAAACAGAACTTGAAGATCACCCAGCAAATATAAACCAGAACCCTGTGGTGAATGAGTAGCATAATACTTAGTAACAAGTCCATACAGAGTATTCAAATCTTGTCTATCCACCAAATGAAATATTTCCTTCAAAAAGTTGAACTGCATAGTAGAATTATCCAGCCGATAAATAGTGTTAAGCTCCACATCAGTCAAAGTCCAATTAGTCAACACATCATGAGAACCCTCAGGAAAAACATCAATAGAACCTCCTCTAATAAAAGTAGACTCAGCAGCCTTTAAATCCAATGTAATACCCCTGTGAGATTTCTTAACCCTAGATGTATGTGTCCCAGCAGATCTCACAGAACTCCTTAGAGAAATGTGTCTTCTTTTAGACATACTTTTCTTCCTCCTACCTAGTATATAAATCCCCATAGATGGTCCATCCTTAGATGCTTTAGAGACATCTTTAGCATGAGTGGAAGAATTAGAAGTAGACTTAATTGAAACACTACGCAATGCATACATTCGTGTAAGTACTACTCTAGCCTTCTTAGCTTTAGCAGCTTCTTGTTCAGCTTTCTTACCCAATTCATCTCCTTCTTTATCAACAGGTGCAACACAAGGTAATGTTTCAGAAGAAACAATATGAGGTTCAACAGATTGAAACTGTGTAGATGAATGTATAGCTTCAGAAGATGCTTCAGCAATATCAACATAAGAACTCATCTTGGGTGTAACATCATCAAAATTATCTACAATCTCAACTTGCTTAGGTCTCTTTGCTTCAGGAGAATCCAAAGCATCAGCACTCCTTTTTAAATTAGAAAATGGTGTAACATACTTCATAACCCTTTGATACATGTTAATCAACTCAGAATCATCTAAAGTCCAAACTTGCTTCTTTGTTAAACCTTTCTGATAGATAACACTACTTTGATTATACACCACCATTCTCATATAAGCTTTCATCTGAGCTGCTGTTTGTGGTCTTTCCCTTTTTGCTTTATTTTTCTGTGCAGCAATTTATTTTCTCTGTGCAGCTGCAGCTTGCTTCCTCTGTTGACCAAGAGCCACCATTTGTTCAGCAAATGTTTCACTATCAAAGGCTGCTCCTAAAATTCTTTGAGCAAGAGTAGGATTGGATGCAGCTTGATTAGTGTAAGTATCCCATTGTGCCTCAGTGAACCGAGTGGCCATTGCATCAATTTCTCTTTGTCTCTCAGGAGGCAAATTTGTAGTAAACTGAGCTGTAAGTGTTTGATCCACTGCACGGCTCTTCTGCATATTTCCATACTCAGTAAACATCCTATCTTGTGCTTGCCTTTCTTGTTCACTCACAAGATCTGAACCAAGCTCTTCTTCAATCAATACTCCTTTCCCTGTGTCAGCAAACTTAGTGATTGTACAATAATTCGTACGACCAGGCCTTCGATGGTGATCGAAGGGTATGAAGGGTGATATGCTTGCGCCAAACTTGTAGTCAATCTGTAATAAGAAATAGTAGACACTTCGTTAAGTGATTGCGCAGGGGTTGGGCCCTGCGAACCACCTCCGGCGTGTGAATAAGTATGTGATATGAGTTATGTATAATATGATGTATGTGAAATACTGTATTGAGTGAACATACCATTGAAATGACTCGTCCAACCTATTTATAGGTGATGAAAATAGCTTGGAGAGTGTTAGCACACGTTTAGGAGATCATGGGGGGCATCCCCTGATTTATGGTAACCGCTAGGGCTTCATCCCCACTATCTCGTACTTGGCAGGGAAGCTAAGGACATAGTGAGAACGTGGGGGAAGACCAAGTCAAGGTTCTTATTTGTCTTGGCATCTTCAAGGGAAGACACTGAAGGGCATAGGCCTTCGGCTGGCGGATTCCCAACTGGTAACCATGTCAATGATGAATGGTTTTACGCCACCAATGACTTATGAAGAAAGACTTGGGTCTTCATAATGTAATTTCGACAGAGGCCGAAGGGGGGTCCTTCGACCTGATCGGAGGGTACGTCATCAAGCCCCCCAGTCGAAAGTGATATGTACGAACAAGAAATATTGCTTACGACTCAGAAGTAAAAACGAAACCTCCCCTTCGTCACAAAAATGAACGAAGATGAAAAGTCTTGTTAATATTGAGTGCATTAAATGCATGATTAATCCTAACTACCCCTGTTTCCTCGGTAAAAGTAAACATCCTTTCAAAATTTAAAAAAGGATTGAAATCCGGTAGAAAAGGGATAGGTCCAGACACGTGTAGGGCCGAGATGCAACATTTGTAGGGTATATAAAATGCAAACAATAGTAAAACCATAACAAAGTAACTCTCGCCCAAAGTTATTCACCTACTAAAATTTCTTCCGATCAAGCCTTCGACCAAACAAGGTAAAGCGCTTCTTCTTCTCTGTATTTTAAATACATTTTGTGTTCTTTAGAAGGTAGCATGTCTACCAATAAAAAATTTGTGATAAAACAACAAGGCTGCACACTAACCAGGGAGGAGCTTAAAGCGTTCCTCACTGATTATCCCATTCCAAAGGAACATAAAATAATGCTACCGAGTAAAAATCGAGGGATATTTGATGCCCCTGAAAATTATGTAGGCCTGTATACCCATGCTTTCACCACTTCCAACCTCAGGATACCTTTGCATCCTTTAATCTTAGAATTCCTCTGGTATTATGAAGTACACATTTCTAGGTTCAACCCTTTTGGCCTAGCCAAGCTTACAACATACATTGTTATGTGCAAAGCTTATGGGTTTGAACCATCCTTGACTGTGCTTAGGGGTTTTTTGAATCTATACCGGGGAGGAGATTGGTTGACCTTGGCCAAGAGGGGTGAAAGGGATGTGCCCATATTGATAGATAGACCTTTTACGAACATAAGGATCTGGAAAGGCAAGTTCTTTTATATCCAGACTACCATTATCCCTCTTGGATACTCTGCATTGTTAAACCCAGACTTTCAATATGATGAGAAAAGGTTCACCGATCCATTGCCTGATACTGTGAGAAGAAACCCATTGTATCAGCGTTTGGCTTATCATCCAGCTGACTGCCAGACCTTCCCTGAGCCAATCCTGTTCATGGCTGGCATTGCTGAAAGATGGGAGGGATCTCCGTTGGTACCTGAGATAATTTGTGATGGAGAAAGTATGTATTTTTTAAATTAACATAAGAAACAAAAACTTATCTCGCTGATATTTATCTTATTTGCTTCTTTGTGCAGAGATGTCGTTTAGGAACTTTGTTGTGGCTGGAGGTGCAAAAGAGGTAAGCTTTCTTCCAAAGAATCCCCAAGAGACAAGCTATGGCGTGGGCTCCCCATCGGTGTCCATAAACAAAGACGAGGTGGAAGCCCAGCCTGTCGAGCCTGTATCCTCTGCTCCTCCGTCGAAGGAACCCATAGATGTAGAAGATCAGCTGGTGGAGAACGTTGCTGACTCAGACGAACCAGTCTCCGAAGGACCATTGGCCATCGTAGGACCCTCCGGCATAGGTGAGAGGGTCCGAAGCAGGAAAGGTGCCAGTGCTAAGGCTGTGAAATCTGATTTAAAAAGAAATCTTATTCTACCTACTCCTCCCTCTCGAACTACCCGGCAGAAGAGTGCCCAGGGTAAGGCTGTGGTATTTCCAGCCATCGAAGGCCCCAGCGGCGATGATATCCATGGTAAGTTTCTTTCCTGTGAAACAAAATTAGGTACCAAATATAATATGCTAATGAAATGTACATTTGTTGTAGGACTTCCTGATATGAATGAGCTTCCTTCTCCCCTAGCTTGTCACCAACTCGTGAGCCATGTGATCCCACCCAAGTGGAAGGGGGTGATGGAAAACATGTCCATAGAGAGGCTCTGCGATCTTCATGATAAAAGCTATGTTCGCCAGTGCATGCTTGACAACCAACTCAATGCTTGGATGTTATGCTGAGAAGGGAGAAGGCTAGGGATCAGAAGTATGCAGACCTGGAGAAGAAGTGTGAGGAAGCATTGGAGGATTTTTATAAGAACCCCTTGGTGCAAGATCTCAGAGCTGAGAATGAAAAGCTCAAAGGTCAATTGGCAACGAGCGAGGCTGAGTGCAGCAGGTTAACTGTCGAAGGCTCTATGTTTGTTGGCTATAAGGAGCAGATATTTGTTCTTTCATCCAAGTGTGGAGGCCTCGAACAAGAGAGGGCAAAGTTGCTGGACCAAGCGATCAAGCTCCGAGAAAAGGTAGATGGATTGAACCTTCGTTTGAAGATGCTGAAGAAGGACAGAGTGGACCTGATAACCAAGGTGATCCCCTATATTGCTATGGAACTTTACCATAGCGATGATGTGGGGATTGCCATTGGGAATGTGGTGAATGCTTCCATTTTTCTTGGCAAGTGTACCACTTTGGAGGAGGTTGCTAAGACTGGGGAACCAGTGGTGCTGGAGAAAATTCCGTACTACAGGGCAACTCATGAAAAAGAATATGGTGATGCAGTTAATCAATTAACTACTTTAGATTTCCCTTTCCTTGCAGATATGACGAAAGACCCAGCGGCCTCAATTGAGGACCTGCTAGCCAAGAAGCCGAGGACAGTTCAGCCTCCATCTTCCTCCAAGAGGACTCCATCACCCCAGGTTCCATCGCCAGGTTCAGCTGATCCCACTCATTCCAATGTTTAATGAAGGCAACCATGTGGTTGTAATTTGATCCCCAGGGTGGTATGTACCCTGTTTAAAACAATTGTCTGTGTTCCTTTCCAGGCTTCGTGCCTGATGAAACAATTAACGTGTGGTTTGTGTAGGCTACGGCCTAAGACAATATTTTATTTTGTTGAATCATTAAGGCTATGGCCTGTTTTAGACTAGTTAAACTAGTCATTAATCTACAATGAAGCCACTAGGGCTCGAATTTTGCCATGTGTGATTCTTCTCATTTTAT
Source organism: Chrysanthemum seticuspe (assembly GCA_019973895.1). NCBI lineage: Eukaryota > Viridiplantae > Streptophyta > Magnoliopsida > Asterales > Asteraceae > Chrysanthemum > Chrysanthemum seticuspe. Next base: position 166,281,956 of record BPTQ01000002.1, read on the forward strand.
TTTTACTTATGTAAAAAATATTTGTTACAACCTAAGGCGTATGGTAGATACATAGCCTCATTGAGTGTAGTTACTTCACCAAGAATATTAGCAATCGTATAATTTAGCTGCTGACAGAGGGTCGCGACCCACTTCGTCTTCATCCTTTGGGCAGCGAAAGGCTTGAAATACCTTAAGGCCATATAGGAAAGTTAATGTGAAGTTGAGATGGATGTTATGCATGTGCGCAAGACATGTTGTTTAGTCTTTGTACATCCCTTCGACATTGAAACTTATAAAGCGACTAGGTGGACAAATCTTTGTTGTATTGAATGAAACAAGAGATTTGAGGGAAATGTGTTATTATCATTAAGTGGGTAGGGAGAATTACATCATTTTAAGAAATGAATACTAGACGCCTACCATTAATGCTTCTTTCCTTAAGTGAGAAGAATGCAAATACATTGATTGAAAGCAAATAAAATGTGTCCTTAGACATTGTAAGTTTCATACGTAGAACTTACGAAGAGTAGTGCCATTCCAGGTTCTATCAATAGTGTCTCCTTCCAAGGTTTCCAGCTTGTAGGCTCCGTTGCCATAGGCTTCCTTAATAACGTAGGGTCCTTCCCATGTAGGTCCCAGTTTACCCTGGTACTCAGCTTTACTTGCGCTATTGAGTCGGAGGACATATTCCCCTGGTTTGAAAGTCGAAGGCCTGACTCGCTTGTTATAGTACCTTTCAATCTTTTGCTTGTGGATAGCCTCTCTAATGGAGGCTATTTCCCTTCGTTCTTCAAGTAGGTCCAAGTTACTACGGAGTCTTTCTTCGTTATCTGCTGCTTCGAAGTTCATGACCCTTTCTATTTCGACACTTACTTCTGAAGGGATGACAGCTTCCGTGCCATATGTCAAGCTGAAAGGCGTTTCTCCGTGACTTGAATTCGTATGCGTTCTATGTGCCCAGAGTACTTGAGGTAGTTCATCTACCCAACCGTGATGACTGTATCCCAGCCTTCGTTCTATTCCTTGTATGATGTCTCTGTTGGTAACTTCTACTTGACTGTTACCTTGAGGATGGTAAACGGATTGGGAATACCCCTTCGGCAAACTGCTTCCCATTATCTGAAATGATGATGTGAGGTACTCCGAACCGACAGATAATATGTTCCCACACAAATTTTTCCATGTGTCTTCTTGTGATGGATGCCAAAGGCTTCGCTTCCACCCATTTAGTGAAGTAATCGATGGCTACGACCAAGAACTTTACTCCTCCTGGAGCAACTGGCAGAGGGCCTACAATATCTATCCCCGATTGGCTGAAGGGCCATACGGATGTTACGGAAGTCATATCTTGCTTTGGTAGCCTTGGGACTCTTGAGTGGACTTGACAGGCTTCACACTTCTGAATGATGTCGACAGCGTCTCTGTGCATCGAAGGCCATTAATATCCGACCCTCATGACTTTGGAGACAACGGAGCGGGGTCCTGCGTGAAGTCCGAAGGATCCTTCATGCACTTCTTGGATGATGTTGGCAGCTTGCCTTGGTCCTACACAACGGAGCCAAGGGGATAGAAAAGATCTTCTGTATAAGTAATTTCCCATGATCCTATACTGTGGTGCTTTGATGTGCACCTTTCGAGCCAACTTCAGATCCTCCGGCAGTATGCCACTTATTAGATATTCTCTAATTGGAGTCATCCAATTCGAGTCTTCCTCCAGTATTACGTCAGACACCTCCTTTCGGACGATGGACCTATCTGCCAACACTTCAACCAAAACTTCCTTTGTTAAATGAGCAAATGCCATTGATGCCAGTTTGCTAAGTGCATCCGCCTTCTTGTTTTGGTTTCTTCGAACATTCTCTATGTTGTAAGATGCGAACCCTTCGAGCATTTCTATGGCCTTATCTAGATATTGCTTGATCACAGGTTGTCTTGCCTCGTAGGAGCCTTTTATCTGGTTGGCCACTAGTTGTGAGTCAACAAAAATAGCCAAGTCTTCCATTTCCATATCTTTGGCCAATCGGAGACCTGCTAACAAGGCTTCGTACTCCGCTTCATTATTCGTAGCATCGAATTCGAAACGAAGTGCGTAAGTGTATTCCTTCCCTTTGGGATCAACGAGCATGAGACCTGCGCCAGAACCATCGGAGCTGGAGGCTCCTTTAGTATAAAGTTTCCACCCTTCGATTGCCTTAGCGGACTCCTTTTCAACAACCTTTTTGTCATGTTTCGGTTCGGAGGGTGTTTCTGCTAAAAAGTCTGCCAATATTTGCCCTTTGACCGAGCTCCTGCCCTTGTATTCAATATCATATTCTCCTAGCTCGATAGCCCATTTAGCTATCCTTCCAGATTTCTCCGGCTTTGAAAGTATCTGCTTAATTGGCATATCGGTAAGTACGGTTATGGGGTGAGCTTGAAAGTACCTTCGAAGGCGTCTCGCAACATGAACTAAAGCCAAAATTAGCTTCTCTAATGCTGGATAATTTAGCTCAGCTCCCTATAGTACCCTACTAACGAAGTATACAGGGATTTGCTTCTTCTCCCTTTCTGCCAATAACATGGCGCTGATGCTTTCGAAGGAGGCTGCAATATACATGAACAACACTTCGCCTTTGATTGGGGCCGTAATTGTAGGTAGAATAGCCATGAACTCCTTGAGCTTTTGAAAGGCTGCTTCTGCATCTATGCTCCATTGGAACGTCTTTTTGTCCGTGCATCCTTTGATTGTTTTGAGGAACGGCAAAGATCTGTGTGCACCCTTCGATAAGAACCTGCTGAGGGCTGCTAGCTTTCCGTTAAGACTTTGCACTTCCTTTAGGGACTTAGGAGGCTGCAAATCTGTGATGGCTTTGACTTTCGAAGGATTGGCCTTAACACCCTGCTTAGTGATCAGATGCCCCAAAAATTGTCCTTCTTCCACACCAAAGGAACACTTCTTGGGATTTAATTTCATATTGAAGGCGCGAAGCTGATCGAAGGTTTCCTTGATGTCGGAGAGCATATCCTCCTCCGATCTACTCTTAATGACCATATCATCTACGTAGGCCTCCAGATTCCTACCTATTTGCTTGTGGAAGGCTTTGTCCACCAATCGTTGGTAGGTGGCACCTATATTTTTCAAAACAAAAGGCATCTTTTTGTATCAATAAACGCCTTTTCCTGTAAAAAAGGTTTTCTTCTCTTCATCTTCTTCGGCCATTTGTATCTGATGGTAACCTTTATAAGCATTTAGGAAACACTTTAGCCGAAACCCTGACAAGGATTCCACCTTCCAATCAATCTCTGGCAGAGGGTAGCAGTCCTTCGGACAGGCTTTGTTAATGTCAGTGAAATCTACGCACATTCTCCATCCTCCGTCATGCTTCTTGACCATCACCGGATTGGCCACCCAAGTTTGATACTTCACCTCTCTGAGTATGCCTGCTGCTACGAGTTCGTCCACTTCTTTGCATGCAGCGACATTTCTTTCAGGAGCCAGACTTCGACGCTTTTGTTTGATGGGTTCAATATGTTTGAACTCATTGAGCTTGTGTTCAGTGGCGAAGGGCTTTCCGTCTATGGTGAGAGTTCTGGGGACCCCCGTCATGTCAGAATAAGTCCATGCGAAGACATCTGCATTAGCACGAAGTACCTTTTCCAATTCTGCTTTAAAGGAGGTTGGAAGCTGCTTTCCGATTACTACTGTCTAATCGGGGTAGAGATCATTTACCACGATGCGTTCTTCAGCGTTAGCACAACTGAGAACATCTTTCGAAGGTTCCTCCGAAACCTGTTTGACCCTCTTGCTTTCTGCCGTAGACTCCTTCACCTTATAGCTGGAGAAAACCGTTCCAATGCCGAAAGGTGTTTGGAATTTGATCGCGGCATGTATGGTTGAGACAACGATGCCCATCTTCTGCATTGCTGTTCTCCCTATCAATAGGTTGTAGGGAGATTCTGACCTTACGATCGTGAAAACCAGAGTTTCTGTTCTTTTTAGCCTCCCTTTTCCAATCGTAACCTCTAGAGGGACTTCTCCCAAGGGCCATGAGTGTTCCCCTGAGAACCCTACTAAGGGTACCTTTGAATCTACTCTCTTCGACCTTATTGAAGGTTTGAGCTTTAGGAAACATCGTTCATAGATAACTTCGCAGGAGCTACCGCAGTCAAGGTAGGCTCTGTTTACTTCTCTGTTGGAGATCAAGACTTTGATGACCACGGGGTCATTTGAAAGAACTTTCCATGTGATTGAAGGAAAAGTGACATCTCCTACTCCGCACAAGGCTTCCTCTGTTTCTTTCCTCTTTGAACTAGAATCTTCCTTGTATACCATGAGGATGGGTGTTTCGGCAGGTGTGGTATCTTTCCCTAACTGTGTGTCGGAGGTTTTGTCTTTACCTCTTTTTATACCCTTCACCAAATGTCCCAATTGGTCGGACTTTACGGCCTCTTCTATCTGTTTCTTGAGTTCTCTGTAGTTGTTGGTGTCATGTCCGTAATCGTCATGGAAGTAGCAAAATTTGGAAGTATCTTTGGGCCTTCCTTTGTTTGCTAAGCGAGGAGGAGGATCAAAGGCCTTCGCAGCCTTTTCCGTAGCAAGTATCTCCCTTGGAGATTTGGACAGACTAGCCAAGAGCCCATGGTTGATGTTTTTGTGGTACGGTGTGAACCTGTCCTTATTTTTGTGCTTGTTCCTCGACCCTTCCCACGAAGGATGCTTCGGGGCTTTGCTGTGATTTTCTTTATTTTCGACTGGAGTCCCGTTGGTAGATACTTCTTTTGCTTCGATCCAGGTGTAAGCCTTCTCCACCAAGCCTTTGTAGGTTGCAGGGAGGTCGGTGGAGAGGAATTCGACCAGACTTCTGTTTCGTAAGCCATGCACAAAACCTGAAATGCGCTGGTCTTCGTGCAAGCCCATTATTTGTAATGTGTCGTCAGTGTATCTGGTAATGAAAGCCCTGGTGCTCTCATTCTCCCTCTGCTTGATGTTGTGTACTGTCAGGTGTGTCCTTGTGAACTTTTTCTGTTGGCTAAAATGTGATCTGAACTTGGCCATGAGATCATCCAAATTCACAATGCTACCCGGTTTTTGCCCGTTCCACGATATTCGAGCGGAGTCTCGTAGGGTGTATGTAAACATATGACAAGCGACAGGCATAACCCACTTCTGCATTCTAATAGCCCCTTCAAACAAGTGTAAAAATTTATCCGGATCCCCTTTCCCATAGTAGGTACCAATATGCGTGGGCATTTTCAACCCATCGGGTAAAGGGTAGTCTTCTATCCATCTTACAAAGGGTGTTGTGGAGCCCATGGGCTCCGAATAAAGGCAGTTATAAGGTGGCATGTAGGTAGGGACAGCATTGTACGGGTTATGATTTGGAGGTAATCCAACAGGGTTTTGGGTGACATATTGAGGGTAAGCAGTAGGTATATAAGGTGGGTGACTTCCTACAGGGTACGAAGGGTATACCATAGGTTGTCCGTAGGGTATACTTCCGTATGGTTGAGTGAAACTGAGGTTACTAGCTTGCCCGTTAGGTGGGGGATAAACCCCTTGAGGGTAAGATTGAGCCTGAAAAGGAGGGTACATACCATGAGGAGGAAGATTTCCTCCCCCATTCATTTGAGGTGGATCGCCTTCTACGCCGGATGCGCGAGAAGGCTGCAGTGGAACCCCCACTTCAGTTCTTCCCAGATGAGCCGCCAAGAGTGGTGGCAGATTAACCTCCGTAGCCTCCCTTCGGTGACTCCTTCCATTGGAGCCTTCTATCGTGCCTTACCGCCTAGTTTTAGCCCTCTCCGGAACGTCTTCGAAAACAACCGACCTTCCGCTAGGCCTTCGACTGATCGGAGACCCCATCCTTAGCGCTGAGCGAGTAGTCCCAGGAGCCAAGGGCCTAGTCTCCATTTCCAACTCTTCGTCATACTCATCGCTTGAGTATTCTAACTCCCTTCGCTTCTCCACGTTCCGAGCTTGCCTCCTTCGAGCTCTTAGTAAAGATTCTAATGCTTCGATGTTAGCTTCAACAAATGCCGGACTAATTACCGGTTCAGGGTTAGCTGAGGTTGAAGCATGGTTGTTGGGGGTTATTTCAGGGTGAGATCGTATGGTAAAAGTGGATGCGGTTATGTTAGGAAGGCTGTTAGGATCGTTGACTGGAATTGGTGTCAAGGTCGAGAAACTCGGTGGAGGTGTATCTTCTCTTCCTTGAGTCATGCCGTAAAACTAGTGAGAGTGATTGATTGGGTGTAAGTTTGGAATAACGAGACCAATAGTAGCGGGTCCCACGGATGGCGCCACTGATTGTATAATAATTCGTACGACCAGGCCTTCGATGGTGATCGAAGGGTATGAAGGGTGATATGCTTGCGCCAAACTTGTAGTCAATCTGCAATAAGAAATAGTAGACACTTCGTTAAGTGATTGCGCAGGGGTTGGGCCCTGCGAACCACCTCCGGCGTGTGAATAAGTATGTGATATGAGTTATGGATAATATGATGTATGTGAAATACTGTGTTGAGTGAACATACCATTGAAATGACTCGTCCAACCTATTTATAGGTGATGAAAATAGCTTGGAGAGTGTTAGCACACGTTTAGGAGATCATGGGGGGCGTCCCCTGATTTATGGTAACCGCTAGGGCTTCATCCCCACTATCTCGGACTTGGCGGGGAAGCTAAGGACATAGTCGGAACGTGGGGGAAGACCAAGTCAAGGTTCTTATTTGTCTTGGCATCTTCAAGGGAAGACACCGAAGGGCATAGGCCTTCGGCTGGCGGATTCCCAACTGGTAACCATGTCAATGATGAATGGTTTTACGCCACCAATGACTTATGAAGAAAGACTTGGGTCTTCGTAATGTAATTTCGACTGAGGCCGAAGGGGGGTCCTTCGACCTGATCGGAGGGTACGTCATCACTTAGTACTTACAATAGGAACTTCAGAAGAAATAGCCATGGATGTATCATCAGGAACATGTTGAGGAGTGTCTTCAGAAATAACATTTGCATGAGGATCCAAATTAAAATTCCTTCCAGCAACAAACACATCATTAGGATCTGCTGAAGATGTAAAAGCAGGTTGTGCTTCCACAGATGAAGCTTGACCATCTTCAGGAGCAATATCCATCATAGGAGTATCAGCAACAACATGCTCTTCAGTAGTTGCAACATCCACACTTTGCAACGTATCCTTGTTCAAGTATTGCCTTCTTCTCCTTCTAGAAAACAAAATTGGCTCCTTTTGCATTACAGATTTAGCAGCCACTTGAGTAGAAGCATTAGATTGCTGAGCCACATTAGCCAAAATATCAAGTGAATCCAAATTAGCATCCACTTGCTCCTCATCAGAAGAAACAACAACTCTTCTGTTGCTCCTATGCCCAAGTTGTTCTTCCAAATCTTGAACCTTTCTCTTTAAATCTACAAACTCACCACCAAGTGTAGATCTAGTTTCAACAAGCTCCCTTTTTAGATCTGCAACCTCTTGAACAGTCTTGTTGAGCAAATCATAGACAGAAGTAAGAGTAATAGGATCCTCAGCTCCACCAGCAGATTGCTCTGTGGTAATGGGAGCTTCATTGGACCTTTCAGTAGAAAAATGGTCTTGCTCAAATATAGGAGAGCTTTCAACATCAGGATCACTAATAGGACTGGGTGTAGGCATTCTATCAAAGGCAGTCTCAAATTCATCAGGAGCAACCTGAGTAGGTGGTGAACTAGATGTAGGCATAGGCAAATGTGTAGATGGTGGTTGGTCAGGAGAAACATGTATAGCTTTAGCAGTATTAGAAAGTCCCTCATCCATGGCAACTGATGGATTACCATCAGCAGCAACAGTAGTATAGGGTGGAGAACCAACAACATTACCCTCATCAGCAGCCTCATTGCCTTGAGGCAACATAGCTGCTAGCAAAGGATGATGTTCCACCTCATAATGAGTTTTCATCGAAGCAAACAGTTTAGAAGACAGAGCGCCTATGGGACAAAAGGCTTGGACTTGGGTTGTTATGTCTAAAATCATTTGCAAAAACCTAGGGTACATTAAAAACTTATGCCTTTTTCTTTGAACATTTTCAACCATATTATCAAAAATATATTTAGAAAAATTATAAGTTACCCCTTGTGACAGACATACAATCCCACAACCCAATTGAGTAGAAAATTGATCCCATCCCCCTGACTTATTGCTAATACACTGTAGTAAAGTGTGTACCAAAAACCTCCATGTAGGGCAAAGCTTGTTCTTCTGCCACATATCAGTTCTCGTACCCTGATATCCCACAACTCTTAGTCCTTCAAGTATCTCCACAGAATTAGAATGATAAACCCCATCGGCATCTTCCAACCTTAGTTGCCTCCTTATCAAATCCTCCGTAATCACATAATCTGTTCTATCAATCGTAGCTACAATCTCTGTGTCACTTCTTTTCACAGCAGAAGCCCAAAATTGTGCAACCAATGATTCATAAATTACTTCCGGAGAATGCGTTAAAGCATAATGAATCTTTGATCGCTTCAAGAACTCCACCATTGGTTCATAGATTTCATGACCTTTTGCTTTTCCCAGATAAGCAACTTTGTTATGATCCTTCTTAATTTGAAGCGCCATTAGAGAATTTATGGGAGTGGGTTATGAATCACGCAATAGAAAGTATGTTTAAATCAAGTGAGGTGGGAATCAGGTATTTTGAGCGAAAATATGTAAATTGGTTAATAATGGAAGTTACCCAATTGATGGTCAAATATATCGGAACTTATGTTGACCATATCTTGCGTGGAAAATAACTTCAACCAATTTCAAACTTAACACTATAGCAGAAACATGAGTCAAACTGCTGAAGAAGGTTAATCAGCAGAAACAACTCAAGTTGCTAAGTATCCTTCAGTAAATATCATTTTACTGTGACACCAACTCACATTAATTATCATAACACCTTAAATCTGTCTATAAAACAATCCCAATGCACACTCGACTCATATCAATTACCCCAATAGTCTTCACAAACCCTAATTTCTCCAAAAATACCACAATCATCAACAAAACCATGAATAACAAACCAGAGGTTATTGATCCAACCTCCTCTCCATCATCATCATCATCATCTTGTGATGATTCATTCCAGTTTTTCCCATATCCATATGACCCTCGACCTTTGAAATCCCTATTTCTCCCTTCTTCTGAAGATGATAGTGTAGTGGATCCAAGTGAGTCTTCTGATGACTCCAACAAGGAGAGAACATCACACACCCAACCTTCAACACCTCAACCTCAACCAAGGCCACGTGCCAAAGAAGAGGTGGTGTTAGCTCTTCCTGCGCCATGTTTTGGTGCTTCATCTCATATCGTTTAAGGGAAAGGGTAAAAGGAAGATGGATTGGTTGCTTTATGGTGGAACGAGTAGATGGAACAACGTAGGATTGTTATATCACACATCCATCTACTGTATTCATCTTCATCATCTTCGTTTTCATCAATCCATCCTTCCCATTTTGATCCTTAGCTTCTTCGTCGTACTGGTCATGCATATCCAGCGTTTGGAATAGTTGATATGAGCTAGTAGATGATAAGAGCTAGAATAGGTTTAGTAGATCTTGTATAGAAATGATCTTGTATTATCATTTGAAGTTGATTGTAAGCTGTAAACTGTTTCTTGAATGAATGAACAATTTAACTTCAGTACTTCTCTTCAGTAGAAATAATTAGCTCACTTCAGTACTTATCTTCAGTAGAAACAAGCTTTTAAGCTTACTTGACCATAACTTAATTGACCAACCATGGTGAACATCAACTTATATACGCAATCTGCAAAACAGACACAGAGAAACACACAAACCAAACCAAGACAAACAAACTAAAAGAACATTAGCAGGTTAGTGAATATAAAAAATAATTTACAAAGTTTACAACATGAATCCTCCCCTAAGGCATATGCCTCCCCTTAAACTTTGCAGTTAAGGGTTAAGCATCCCAATATTGACCACTAGGTGTTGAAACCTTGGTCCATCAAAAGCCTTAGTCAGTAAATCTGCCACATTATCATCAGTGTGAATCTTAACCACTTTTATCAAATGTTTTTCATATGCATCTCTTATAAAGTGGTGCCTGATTTCAATATGCTTAGTTCTACTATGAAAAACTGGATTTTTAACAATGCATATGGTACTTTGATTATCAATAAAAATTGTTGTGTTCATGAAGTTATACCCATAATCCAACAATTGATTTTGTATCCAAAGAACCTGTCCACAGCAATTTGCAGCAGCGACATACTCGGCTTCAGTAGATGAGGTAGCCACAATAGTTTGTTTCTCGCACTGCCAAGAAATCAATCTCTTTCCAAGGAATTAGCAACCTCCAGTTGTGGATCTCCTATCCAGATTTGCACCAGCATAGTCACTATCACTATATGCTTCCAACTTAAAAGGAGACTCTTTTGGGTACCAAAGGCCTAAATGAGGTTGGCCTTTGAGGTACTTAAAGATCTTCTTGACTGCATTGAGATGGGAAGTAAGTGGAGTGACTTGATGTCTAGAACAAACACTCACAGCAAAAGTAATAGCACGCCTTGAAGCTGTTAAATACATCAAAGAACCAATCATTGATCTGTATAAGTGAACATTCACAGCTGGATCTGCTTCATTGTTGGTCTTTGTTTTTGGAGCTTCATAAGGTGTAGTGGCAGTCCTGACACTCTCTGATTGTACAAAAGATTGCACTACCAGGCTTCGATGAGGATCAAAGTAATGAGGGATGTATGTTCCAGCCAAGACTCGCCTGTAACCTGAGAATAAGAAATACTAAGACACTACGTTAAGTGATTACGCAGGGGTAGGACCCTGCAAACCACCTCCGGCGTGAGAGTAAGTATGAGTTATGGTTGTATAAGTGTGTGTAAGTAAAAAGATGAGTGTGGAATGAGCATACCATAATCCATCGTCCGTCTAACCTATTTATAGTGGAAGAAATACGGTTAGAGGCACTCTTGCATGAATGTCGGAGATCATGGGGGCGTCCCATGATTGTGGGTAACCGCTAGGGGTTAGTGACCCACGTTATCAGACTTTACGGAGAAGCCAAGAGAGAGAGGGAGATCGTGGGTTTGACCAAGTCAGGAGGTTCCTTATCCATTGTTCCTTCGTCAACCATACCCCGAAGGGCTTAGAGCTGCGAATGGCGAATTCCCCTAAGGTAACCTTCGTGCCAACGAATGGTTTGACGCCTGTGGATATTTTGGAATCCTAACCTTGGCCTTCGTATGGAAGGGCTTCGATACGTCTCGGAGGAGTGTCCTTCGAGCTACTCGGAGGGTACATCATCAAGCCCCCCAGTCGAAAGTGATGCATATGAGCGAAGAGGCATTGCATTCGACTTCTTGCTTCTAAAAAATTACATCTCACTGCAAATTGCGTTAGTTAGGATATAAATACTTACCTAACTGAGCGCATTAAATGTGAAATAATTATTACCGCTGCCCGCTACAGGAATCACACTATCCCACTTTACCCAGAAACCAAAAGTCATCCTTATTCAAAATTTAAAAATTTTAAACGAGTAATACTTATTGATCGGGACACGTGTGCGGTGTTTAATAGCTGCCAAAGGGAGTATAAAAAGAGAGTAGATGAAACCCTAACCCATTTTACTCTCTCCGACTATTTTCACACGCAGTAAAACGCCATCGCCATCACTCCAAAACAAAGGTAATCCTTCTTTCTTACTGATAGCTTGTTGTTTTTTCTTTAAAAAATGGATTCCAAGTTCATTATAAAACAGCAAAAGTGTACATTATCTGCAAAAGATCTTCATGATCACTTAGCCGATTATCCTATCCCACTGAGAACATAAAGTGATGTTACCCAAACCTACTCAGGGTATCTTTGATGCCCCTCCAGGTTTCGTAGGGCTGTATACACATGCATTTAGTCATTCAAACCTTAGGATTCCGTTGCACCCACTGATATTAGAGTTTATGCAATACTACAAAGTTCATATCTCTAGGTTTAATCCCTTTGGTTTTTCCAAATTAACCACATTCATAGTGATGTGCAAAGCCTATGGCTATGAACCAACATTGACAGTTTTAAGAGGATTTTTGAACTTGTACCCTGGGGGCAATTGGTTGACACTAGCAAAAAGACCTGAGGAAGATGTACCCAACCTGTTTGGGAAGGTGTACACAAACATAACAGGTTGGAAGGGTAGCTTTTTCTACGTGCAAGACACTATTGTTCCCCCTACATATTCAGAGCTGCTGAACAAGGAAAATAGGTATAATGCTAAATGGTATAGTGACCCCCTGTCCTACGAGGTTCGAAGTGATTCCTGTTATCAGCGTTTGGTCAAATATCCTGTGGATGTGCAAGTATTCCCTGAAGCGATTTTATACATGGCTGGAATTGCTCAGAGTTGGGAGGGGTCTCCCAAGAAGCCTATGATCATATACCAAGGACAAAGTATGTTTATCTACTTCTATTTAAGTAGGACCAATGTAGCAATGATATTTATTTCTTCGTGTTTCTATTTTGCAGAGATGTCATTCAGAAACTTTATGTTCCAAGACTTGGATAAAGATTTAAGTTTCATGCCTGCGGAGAAGGCTGAGGAGTCTTATGGTGTTGGCTCTCCTTCAACATCTGTAAACAACAACGAGGTAGACATTCCGAAGAAAGAGCCTCTTTCATCAGCACCTCCGCAACTTGCTTTGGAGGGTCCATCTCAACTGGTGGAGAATATTGCTGACTCAGACGATCCTGCGGATGAGGATGTCCCCGTCGTTGGTTCAACATGAATAGCTGATAGGTTGAAGAGTAGGAAAGGGACAGCGGCCAAGACTGTGAAGTCTACCAACAAAAGGAAAAATCCCCTGCTTGCCTCTGGGAGCAGAGTTGTGAAGCAGAAGAGTGCCGAGGGCAGAAAGTTTGTGAAGTCTGCCTTCGAATTACCCGATGAATCCGTTGAGGTTCATGGTAAGTAGTTTTTCCTTATGAAACATGTGAAATTATAAATTGCACAACTAGGTTAACTGTTATACATTGTGTTGCTCACAGGTCTTCCCGAGACAAAGGAACTCCCCAATGCTTTGGCCTGTCACCGGATTGTTGACCATGTGACCCCTCCGCAATGGAAGAGTATGCTAGACAACATGTCTATTGAAAAGTTCTGTGACATGCATGATAATGGGGTTGCGAGGCAGGCAGTAATGGATAATCAGTTGAATGCCAAGACCAGAGAGTTGCTCAGAACTATGGCCAAGCTGGAAGCTAAGTGTGACGAGATTGAGGGAAATATTGAGAAAACCCCATCGTCCAGGACCTTTGAGAAAAGGTAGCCCAACTAACCGTTGAACGCGGTAATCTTAAGTTGGAAGAAGCCAAGGTTGTCACTCTCACAGGTCAGAATGCAGCTCTTGAGGCAAAATGTGCTGGGTTGGAAAGTGAGAAGGCTAGGCTCGGGGAGGTAGAGGTGAAGTTGAGGGAGGAGATCGATGGCTTGCAGATGAGGTATAAGATGCTGCAAAAGGATCGTGCGGAGGTTGTTTTGAAGGTGGTGCCTTACATAGCCATGGAGCTTTATCACAGCGATGAATTGGGAGCTCAGATGTGGAAGGTCATCAAATCAGCCATATTTCGTGGACGGTGCTTGGCGCTGGAGGAGGCTGCCAAAACAGGTAAGCCCGTGGACCTCTCCAAGATTGAATGCTACCGTCCCTCTTCGAAGGCTGAGTATGATGAGGCAGGAAATGCATTTGAAACTACAGATTACTCCTTCCTTGCTGAGGCTACCAAAGATCCTATGGCACCCCTCGAAGACCTCCTTTCCAAGAAACCTCGGAAGCTGAAGCCTACCACTCTAACCAAGAAGACTATGTCTACCAAGCCAGTCTCAGTGCAACCATCCCCCACTCCATCTCCAAAAAAGCAAGAATGAAGGCTGCTCTGTTAGCAGTAATTTGGTTCCAAAGGGTGGCATGTACCCTTAAGACAATTTATTTTATGTGACAATGTGTGTCTTGTCTTCCAAACAATTTAAATGCTTTTGATGTATGGCCATGGGCCAAGAACAATTTAGCTGCAGCATAGGCTCCACATGCAGGTGTAAGGGCAATAGTCCTTATTTTGAATGTAACAGTGTTGGGGATGTACCCCTACACACTTAGTTTATAATTGTTAACTTCTCGTACGCCATTTTTCCGACGCTTAAGTTTTACAACCTAAGGTTAAACAACCTCATTGTGTGTAAATTACAACACCAAGAATATAATGACCAACTTGATCATTGATAGAGGGTCGCGACCCACTCTATCTCAAATCCTTTACACAATATGACTTTGTAAAAAAAAATTACAAGCGCCAAAAACTACTAGGAGAGTTAATGTGAATGTTTATATTGGCTTAAATGATAAGGCGTGTATTACACCTCAAGCCATTCGACATTGAAACTCATTAACGACTTGGCTGAACAAATCTTTGTGTTTAAGAAACGAAGTAAGAGATTTATGGGAAATGTCTTATTTATCATTGAGTTGGTAGGGAGGATTACATAATTCTTGAAAATGAAAACTAAGACAACTACCAATAATGTGTGCTTTCCCTTGAGAAGCTTCTAATTACAAGAAAAAGATAAAAAATACTTCTTAAACATAGAACTTTCGAAGGTTCGTACCATTCCATGTCCTGTCGATGGGTTCTCCGAGAAGAGTGGCCAATTTATAGGCTCCATTGCCATAGGCCTCAGCTACCATGTAGGGTCCTTCCCAAGTTGGTCCCAGCTTTCCTTGATACTCTGCTTTGCTCGCGCTGTTGAGGCGTAGCACATATTCTCCAGGTTTGAAAGTGGAAGGTCTGACCCTTTTGTTATAGTAGCCTTCGATCTTATGTTTGTGCATTGCTTCTCGGATGGAGGCTATTTATCGCCTTTCTTCTAGTAGATCAAGGTTTTCCCTGATTCTTTCGTCATTTTGGGAGGCATCATACGTTGCCACACGCTCCGTGTGTACAATTAGTTCCGAAGGGATGACCGCTTCTTTTCCGTATGTTAGGCAGAAGGGGGTTTTACCATTGCTTGACTTAGGATGCGTCCTGTGAGCCCATAAGACTTGAGGGAGCTCGTCTACCCATCCGTGATGAGTTCGCCCTAGCCTTTTCTCGATCCCTCTGACGATGTCTCTATTTGTAACCTCCACTTGTCCGTTACCTTGCGGGTGGTAGACGGATGTCCAGGATTGCTTTATGTTGAGCCCTTGACAGAAGTCGTAGAAGACTCCTTCGGCAAACTGCTTCCCGTTTTCAGATATGATTATGTGGGGCACTCCGAATCTGCACACAATGTGCTCCCACACAAACTTCTCGATCTGTCTCCCTGTTACAGAGGCTAGTGGTTTAGCTTCCACCCACTTAGTGAAGTAATCGATCGCTACCAGCAAGAATTTGACTCCTCCGGGCGCTACAGTCATAGGCCCTACAATATCGATGCCCCATTGAGAGAAGGGCCATGCGGATGTCACACTTGTCATGTCTTGCTTTGGCATTTTTGGAACGTTTGAGTGTATCTGACAAGCTTCACATTTGAGAATGATTTCGGCTGTGTCCCTGTGCATCGAAGGCCAATAGTAGCCCAACTTCATTATCTTCGAGACAACTGAGCGGGGTCCTGCATGAAGACCGCAGGATCCTTCATGGACTTCGGAGATGATGCTCGAAGCTTGCTTGGGGCCTACACATCGTAACCAGGGTGACAAAAATGACCTCCTATATAGGGTTTCCCCTATTAGCCGGTACTGTGGAGACTTAACCCGAATTTTCCTTGCTAGCTTGGGATCTTCAGGGAGAAGACCACTTATCAAATACTCCCTTATGGGAGTCATCCATGTCTCTCCTTCTTCGTGAATCACATCAGCAACCTCTTTGAGGACAATGGATTTTTCAGGAAGGACTTCCACGAGCACCTCTTTAGTGAGATGAGCGAAGGCCATTGAAGCTAGCTTACTTAGTGCGTCTGCCTTCTTATTCTGATTCCTATGAACATGCTGGATGGTGTAGGAGTCGAAGTTTTCCAGCATCTCCTTCGTTTTTCTAAGTATTGTTTGATGACGGGCTGCCTTGCTTCATAGGAGCCTGTCACTTGGTTTGCGACCAACTGAGAGTCCACGAAAACATCGAGAGCTTTGACCTCTATATCTTTAGCTAATCGGAGTCCTGCTAGCAGCGCTTCATATTCCGCCTCGTTGTTTGTGGCTTCTAACTCAAAACGAAGAGCATATGTATGCTCCTTCCCTTCAGGACTAACCAACATTAGTCCTGCTCCAGAACCGTCGGAGCTAGATGCTCCGTCTGTGTAAAGCTTTCATTCAACCTGCACTTGAGAGAGGTTAGTTTTGGGCTCTTCCTTTCCTTTATCAGGTTCAGAAGGTATTTCTGCCAAGAAGTCTGCGAGGATCTGCCCTTTAATAGAGTTTCGTCCTTTGAACTCTATTTCATGTTCTCCAAGCTCAATAGCCCATTTAGCCACTCTTCCCGACTTTTCAGGCTTTGACAAGATCTGTTTTAGTGGCTTGTTGGTTAAGACTATAACTGGATGGGCCTGAAAATAGCGTCGGAGCCTCCTTGGTGCGTAGATTAAGGCGAGTATTAACTTCTCCAACGTTGGATAGTTGATATCTGCTCCTTGTAGGACCCTGCTAACAAAGTAAATGGGGATTTGTCGCTTGTCCCGTTCCGCCATAAGGACTACGCTAACACTCTCCATTGAGGATGCTAAGTACATGAACAATACTTCGCCTTTGATTGGGGCTGTGAGTGTTGGAAGGATTTCGATGAACTCCTTCATCTTCTGAAAGGCAGCTTCCGCATCCTGGATCCATTGAAAAGTTTTCTTGTCCATGCATCCTTTGAGTGTTTTGAAGAATGGTAGGGACCTGTCCGCTCCTTTTGATAAAAATCGGCTTAAGGCTGCCAGCTTCCCATTCAGGCTCTACACATCTTTTAGACACTTAGTGGCTTGGAGATCGGAAATCACCTTGACCTTGGAGGGATTAGCTTTTATCCCCTTCTTAGTGATCAAATGCCCTAGGAATTGTCCCTCTTCGACACCGAAGGAGCATTTCTTAGGGTTTAGCTTCATATTAATCGCCCGAAGCTGGTCAAACGTTTCCTGTACATCGAGGAGTAGGTCCTCCTCCGTCTTGCTCTTGATAACCATGTCATCAACGTAGGCCTCGAGATTTCTGCCTATATGTTTTTTGAAGGCTTTATCTACGAGACGTTGATAAGTCGCCCCTGCATTCTTCAAACCGAAGGGCATTTTTCTGTAACAGTAGACACCTTTGCTTGTATAGAAGGCTGTCTTTTCTTCGTCCTCCTTTGCCATCTGGATCTGATGATACCCTTTATAGGCATCTAAGAAGCATTTTAACCGGAAACCTGCCAAGGATTCCACCTTCCAGTCAATTTCTGGTAGGGGTAGCAATCCTTCGGGCATGCTTTGTTGATGTCAGTAAAATCCACGCACATGCGCCACCCTCCATCGCTCTTTTTTACCAGCACTGGGTTGGCCACCCAAGTTTGGTATTTGACCTCCCTCAAGATGCCTGCATGTGTGAGTTCGTCAACTTCTTTGCAGGCTGCGGTGTTTCTCTCGGGGGCAAGGCTTCTCCTTTTCTGCTTCATTGGCTCAATGTGCTTGTACTCATTGAGTTTATGCTCCATTCTGAAGGACTGTCCATCTATCAGCAAAGTTCTCGGAACCCCTGTCATGTCAGAATATTTCCAAGCAAAAACATCAAGGTTAGTCTGCAACAGTTCGACGAGCTTCACCTTGAAATTTGCCGGGAGTTGTTTTCCTACTACCACCGTTTGTTCAGGGTAGCTAGAGTTTACTACAACTCGTTCCTCTGCATCTGTGCAGCTAAGAATTGCCATCGGAGACTCCTCTGATTCCTCTCTGATCTTTTTGACATCGTATACACCCTTATCCGCTCCATAACTAGAATGAACAGTTCGTACTCCGAAGGGAGTTTGGAACTTAATAGCAACATGTATGGTGGAAACAACAATTCCCATTCTTTGCATAGCTGTTCTCCCTATTAACAAATTATAAGGAGAATCTGACCTTACGATGACGAAAATGAGTGTTTCCGTGCGGGATAAGGGGCCTTTGCCTATGGTGATTTCCAACGGTACTTCTCCCAGGGGCCATGAGTGTTCACCGGAGAACCCTACTAGTGGTGCCTTTGAGTCTACCCTCCGTGAGCGTATGGATGCCTTGAGCTTTAGGAAACAATGCTCATAGATGATCTCGCAGGAGCTTCCACAATCCATATATGCTCGGTTTACCTCCCTGTTTGAGATTTGTACCTTGATGATAACGGGATCAGTCGAAGGTGTCTTCCCCAATATGTAAGGGAAGGTTATTTCCCCTACGCTTCCCAGCTCTCCCTCTGCTTCCTTCCTTTTCAAGGTGGTATCATGTCTGCGTACCATTAGTATTGGAGCTTCTGCTGGCATAGTTTCCTTCTTGTTCCCCTTCCATTCTCCTAGTTGAGTATCGGAGAACTTGTCCTTTCCTTTCTTGATGCCTTTGACCAGATGTGCTAACTGCCCGGATCGTACTGCCTCTTTGATTTGCCTCTTTAGTTCCCTGCAGTTATTCGTGTCATGTCCATGATCTTCATGGAAATGGCAATACTTGGACATGTCTCTGGCCTTGTTCCGTGCTATCATCCGAGGATGGGGATCGAAAGACTTTGTGGCTTTCTCGGTGGCTAGGATCTCTCGAGGAGATTTAACCAAGTTTGCCAAGATTCCATGGTTCGAACCTTTGCTGTAGGGAGTGAAGCGATCTCTGTTCTCTTCTTGTTTTTGGATCCTTCCCAGGAGGACCTTCTAGAGAATTTGTCAGACGCTTCTTTTTGCTCTATCGGAGCCCCGTTTGCTGCTACCTCCTTAGACTCAATCCAGGTGTAAGCCTTCTCAATCAAGGCTTTGTAGGTGTTGGGAAGGTCGGTGGACAGGAATTCCACCAAGCTTCGAGTCCGAAGGCCATGTACGAAGCCAGAGATCCTCTGATCTTCGTGTAACCCTAGAATTTGGAAGGTTTCATCAGTGTACCTGGTAACGAAGGCCCTCGTACTTTCGTTGTCCCTTTGTTTGAGGGTGTGCATAGTTAGGTGAGTTTTGGTGTACTTTTTCTGCTGGCTAAAGTGTAACTGGAACTTAGCCTTAAGATCATCTAGACTCATAATGCTCCCCAACTTCTGTCCGTTCCACCATATTCGTGCGGAGTCTCTGAGCGTGTAAGTGAACATGTGGCATGCTACAGGCATGACCCACTTTTGCATTTTGATAGCGCCTTCGAATAAGTGGAGAAAGTTATCAGGATCGCCTTTCCCATCATAGGTGAGTAGGCATCTTTACACCGTCAGGTAAGGGGTAGTCCTCGATCCACTTCACGAAAGGTGTGCAAGCTCCAGAGGCTTCGGTACAGTAGGGGTTGTATGGAGGCGGATAAACAGGTGTAGGGTTATACGGGTTAGGAAATGGTTGTGAGTAGGTAGGGTAAACAATAGAGGGTTGATACGAAGGGTATACCCCCATTGATTGCGTAGGAACCTGTCCATAGGGCATTTGCTGGTAATTCTGGTTGGGAAGTGAACCATTTGGAGGGTAAGTGTTGTAGGTTTGAGCAGGTAGGTAGGGATTCATTCTCGGAGGGGATAACTGATTCATGTTGGAGTATGGAGGTGGATCTCCGACACTCGAGACATAAGAGGGGGGTACTGGAGCCCCTGTCCCTTCTCTTCCCAAGTGAGCAGCAAGAAGAGGGGGTAGGTTTACCCCTCCGTTTCCTACCGGGTTGTTTCCTCCGTTGGAGTTCTCGCTCCTCCTTTCACCATGCATTCTTTCCCTTCTTCCCGGATTTCCTCTGGGTCCTTCTTCAAAACCCACCGTCCTTCCATTTGACCTTCTAATGGAAGGAGAACCATTTTGCAGGGTCGTGCGCCCCCTGCCTACAGATTGAGGTCTGCCCTCTGCTTCGATCTCCTCGTCATACTCCTCACTGGAGTATTCCAACTCCCTCTGCATTTTAGTATTGCGAACCTGTCTCTTGTGAGCCCTTAGCAAATAATCTAAGGCCTCAAAGTTTGCCTCAACGAAGGCGGGGCTAATGTCTGGAATAGGGTTAGCGGATGTTGAGGCGTGATGCACGGGAGTAGTTTCCAAACGAGATCGTGTGGTAAATGTTGAGGCTGTTATGGGGGCGAGATTGTCGGTGTTAGTTGTGGTGAGTGGGACCAGAGTAGAGAAACCTGGTGGAGGTGAATCTTCTCTTCCTGGTTCCATGCCGGAAAAGTACTGTAGTTGGTTAGGGTATTAGGACTGGGTGATTACGGGACTAATAGTTGTGGTCTCACGGATGGCGCCACTGATTGTACAAAAGATTGCACTACCAGGCTTCGATGAGGATCAAAGTAATGAGGGATGTATGTTCCAGCCAAGACTCGCCTGTAACCTGAGAATAAGAAATACTAAGACACTACGTTAAGTGATTACGCAGGGTTAGGACCCTGCGAACCACCTCTGGCGTAAGAGTAAGTATGGGTTATTGTTGTATAAGTGTGTGTAAGTAAAAAGATGAGTGTGGAATGAGCATACCATAATCCATCGTCCGTCTAACCTATTTATAGTGGAAGAAATACGGTTAGAGGCACTCTTGCATGAATGTCGGAGATCATGGGGGCGTCCCCTGATTGTGGGTAACCGCTAGGGGTTAGTGACCCACGTTCTCAGACTTGACGGGGAAGCCAAGAGAGAGAGGGAGATCGTGGGTTTGACCAAGTCAGGAGGTTCCTTATCCATTATTCCTTCGTCAACCATACACCGAAGGGCTTAGAGCTGCGAATGGTGAATTCCCCTAAGGTAACCTTCGTGCCAACGAATGGTTTGACGCCTGTGGATATTTTGGAATCCTAACCTGGGCCTTCGTATGGAAGGGCTTCGACACGTCTCGGAGGAGTGTCCTTCGAGCTACTCGGAGGGTACATCATCACTTTCCATACCAAACTTCTTCAAGATGTCCCTCACATATTTATCCTGACTGATAAAGATACCATCAGGTTTCTGCTGAACTTGGGGACCCAAAAAGAAAGTAAGCTCCCCCATAGCACTCATCTGAAACTCTCCCTTCATTAGCTCCTCAAACTCCCTGCACCAAGCTTCTTTGGTGGATCCAAAAATAATGTCATCCACATAAACTTGCACAAGTATGATGTCTGTGGAATTCTTCTTAAGGAAAAGTGTCTTATCAATGGCACCTCTTCTATAACCATGCTTCAGCAGAAATGATGAAAGCCTAGCATACCATGCTTTTGGTGCCTGATGTAGTCCATAGAGAGCTTTTACAACCTTATAAACATGATTAGGATGATCTGGGTCTTCAAATCCTTTGGGTTGAGTGACATAAACCTCCTCCTCTATTTCACCATACAGAAAAGCACCTTTGACATCCATTTGATATACCATGAACCCCATGTAAGATTCATAGGCCAAGAAAACTCGAATTGCCTCAACTCTGGCAACAGGTGCAAACACTTCATCATAATCAATTCCTTCCTCTTTCCTGTATCCCTGAGCCACTAATCTAGCTTTGTTGTTAATCACAACACCCCTTGCATCTCTCTTATTCTTCAAAATCCATTTTGTCCGAATTGCATACTTGCCATCAGGTAGTGGTACCAAGATCCAAACTTGCTGATTTTGAAATTGTTGCATCTCTTCTTGCATTGCTTCAAGCCAGCTTGAGTCTTCAAGAGCTTGAGTAACACTGGTTGGTTCCACTTGAGAAAGAAAACAAGCAAACAAACAATGCTTAAAGTCTGTGTGATTGTCTCTTTGCTGGTTTGAGACATAGGAGAGAAAAGCAACATGTCCAAATTTAGAACTTGTTACAGCCCTTCTAGTTCTAACAGGTGCTAGAAGATCACCAATAATATTGGATTGAGGATGAGCAATGTTGATCCTTTTAGTAGCAGTGGGGCAGACTTCAATAGTTGTATCAAGATTAGTCACAGTTGGCTCAAAATCAGTGTCATAGGAAGGTGAAGTGAAGATGCCAGCTTTGGGTTGATGATTTACAAGATCTGAAGGACTTGGAAAGCGTGTATATGGATCTTCAAATTCTGTAGACACTTTAGTAGAAACAGGAATAGAAACAACAGGACTTTCAGCAGAGTTGTTGATGATGGGTGAAACAGAATCACTGTCAAGAGAATCATGGATTCCACTGACTGCTTCTCTTGCAACCTCCCTATTCAGCTTCTCAGCTTCAAGATTAGCTGCATACTCTTGTATTTGAAGCCTTGCAAGGTCCTCTGCATAATGTGACTCATCTTCACTCTCTTCAGAAGTAACTTTAGAAGAATCACCTGCAAAATGGTTAGGGGAGAAGGAAGGCACAATAATAGGTTGTTCATCATCCTCGAACTCACTATCAGAGACAACATTCATGGTACCTGCATTGTTAGTGGGAGATTCTTGAGTACCTGCAGTTTGGTTAGCCATATGTCTAGAATAACCCAAGTAATCAGTTAAGTAATCAAGGTCAAAAGACCAAACATGACCCTTTCCTTGAACATTAGGCTTGTCTTCTAGAAACCTCAGGTTCAAAGTCTCCTCTATCTTCTTAGCAGATAAATTGTATACCTTGTAAGCCTTACTATGAGCTGAATAATCCACAATATAACCCTCATCTGCTTTCTCATCAAATTTACCCAGTGGATCACTAGTATTCAGAATGGTCACTTGACAACCAAAAGGTTTGAGGTAATGAATAGCAGGAACTTTCCTAGTGAAAAGTTCATATGGTGTCTTGAAATGAGGTCTAGTAATGGAGACCCTGTTGAGTACATAACAAGCTGTGCAAACTGATTCACTCCAAAACATAGTGGGTAGTTTAGAGTCTGCCAGCATTGATCTTGCAGCCTCTATTAAGGTCCTATTCTTTCTTTCAGCTACCCCATTTTGTTGTGGGGTTCTTGGAGTGCTATAGTCCCTTTTTATCCCTTTAGACCTACAGAGTTCTATAAGTACAACATTCTTGAACTCTGTCCCATTATCACACCGAATTCCTTTAACCTTTTTGTTCAACTGGTTTTCAACAAAGGTAATGAAATCTTTTAGCACTTGAGATGTTTCATCTTTAGTCCTCAGAAAGAATACCCAACAAAATCTGCTATAACCATCAGTGATTACCAAACAAAAATACTTGTGATCAATGCTTCTGACTTGAGTTGGACCAAAGAGGTCCATATGAAGCAACTGAAGAGGTTCAGAAATAATGCTCACAGCAGTAACAGCTTTGTATGAAGCTCTGTGTTGCTTTCCTTTGTTGCAGGCAACACAATTATGGTCATTGGTGAAAACTTTGGAAGGAAGACCTTCAACAAGACCCAGTTTAGAAAGCTTGTTTATTGTCTTGAAGTTCACATGAGCCATCCTCCTATGCCATTTAGTAGATTCATCCAGGGATGCTTTAGCCACCAAACAAGTAAGGTCACCTTCTGGCTGAACATTATTAAGGTTGAATGTGTATAAATTGTGATTCCTAGGAACTCTCAGCAGTATTGATTAATCTTCTGGAAGTTTAAAGTCTTTAGATAGCACAAGACATTCATCCTCAGAGAAGAAGACTTTGTTCTTGGTGTCACATATTTGTGAGACTGAGAACAAGTTGAAGTGTTTCAGTTCCCTTACGTAGTACAGATTCTCAAAGTCCAGTAAAGGTGTTTTGATGGTGCCTTTCCCAGTGATTCTACCATCACTTCCACCAAAAGTCACATTGCCTCCTCCTTCAATGGGTACAAAATTATGCATCATATCTCTGTTTCCTGACATGCTTCTTGAACACCCACTATCAACTATAACAACGTGCTTATGCTTAAGAGGATGATCCTACAACAACAACAAAAAATATATACAAAATATTAGTACACTATGGAGGCTCAAGTCATCACTGACTTGAGCCTGCCTTGTGGATCATTAGAGGTAGGCCACGCAGATGAATAAGATCCACTATTGTTCTTGGGTTTCCATTTACAATTAGGTCCCTTTTTATTCCAAGAACAACCTGCTGAGGGCTTCACAGCAGTATCCCTATATCCCTTCCCAGCATACATTGAGTCAACACATCCAGGCCAATAACCATGTTTAAAATATGAACTAGTAAGTTGCACATATGGTCTAGCAACAGATCTTCTCCAAGGAAATGAAGAAGATGTATTATGGGTTGCCTGTGGAACAAAAGGTGGTATATCATTAACATTGGTCCACATTGGTCTAGATTTCTGCTGATTAGCACATACACCCATCCTTTGATCATAAAAATCACAATCCTTAATCAAATGAAATTTGATTCCACAAACAAAACATGTCTTCTTTTTAGAAGATTTATTCAAATTGAAAGATGTTCTATTACATGTAAAAGCATTCAAACCAGAAACAGTAAAGGAATTGTTTTTAACAGTATTATTATGCAAAGAATGAAAAGACAAGTCTTCAGAGGAAACTGTCTTGGAAGATAATTCCTCAGCAGCAACTCTAAAAGGCTTGTAGGGAGTCTTAGGTGCAGGCTTGCGTGAGGTCGTGGGTAGGTCTGACTTATCACTTGAATCACAGCTGGCATAAGAAGTAGACCCTTGATCAGAAGATTTGTCACTGTCAGAGCAAGAGACAAAATCATTAGATGAAGAATCAGGGTCTGGCAAGTCTTTTGACTTTTTGCCATAAAGATGGTGTGATCCATCAAAGTCAACAGTGATGGACAGGTCAATGGGCATATGTTCACCTATAATAGGTCCACTCACCGCATGTAAATTACCTTCTTTAACAAAGTTAGCTAGTCCTCCTGGTGTAGATTTACGTGAGTCATCCCTAGCTTCTAAGCCAACATATTTCTTAAAACCTAAAGCTACTGTAGAGTTAGGAGTTTGGCTGCTATAGATATCTCTAGCTAGATTGTTACCTGATATTAACCATTGTTTATGTCTAGCTATTTCCTCATATAGTTTCTCTTTTAGCACTAGGTTTTCAAAGACTACCTCAGCTTTTTTTTTTCATTGCGTTTTAAATCAATTTTAGCACAATCTAGATCACTTTGTAACACCCTTATTTTTTCATCATAAGCCAACTGACTCTTTTGAAACCACACTTTTTGTCTTTCTACTATTTTTAAAGCCTGTTTATAAGCTTCAACTTCAACATAGCATTCATTATATTTAGGTTTTAAAATATCATAGGCTTCCTTAACTTCATTGTATCGTTCACTACAACCAAAAACACAATTGTGTACCTGAGAGATGCCCATCAAGGCAATTTGATCATGCTTATCCTCTGAAGTACAGCTAGCCAGCAATCCAATATTCTCAGCATCAGAAGCTTCCTCATTCACAGGTTCATGCATCGACCAGTTGACATGTTCATCCATGGTGACAAGAGCTGCTGAGGTTCCAGTCTTCGAAGTTCCAGCTTCCTTTTGATTCTGCTCATAGGAAGAATACCTAACTCCATCTCCAGCCTTCCTATCCTTGCATTCCCTGGAGAAGTGACCCATCTGGTGACAAGTAAAGCACTTGACTTTTCTTCTGTCAAATCTAGCTGGATCTCTTCCCTGAAAGCCAAACTTTCTCCCAGACTTCTGCTCAAAACTTTTGATATCAACTGAAACCATGGCCACCTGCCACTTCAATTTCATCTCCTCCATATCAAACGGGTCCAACTATTCAAAATCTTCATAGACAAGATGCTGCTGAGTATCATAGTTAGCAACAAACGAGTGAAGAACATCTTCCAACACACTACTAGCTTTTGGTTGAGAACTTGGTGGAGCGGTAGTGTAAGAAGATGATGATGATGAGTAAGTTGGACTTGGAGCATGTGTTAGCATATTGCAGGGGGAGGCACCGACAAATGTTGTGTGACCAAGAGTGGATGCATGAAAGGGACTTCTAACATCAGGCTCAAGAGATTTAAGTCTGTTGTATAGTTCATCAAAAGTGAGCATGTCCAGCCCACCTTTAGCCTTGAGGGCAATGCTTACTTGCAACCATGATGAAGGTAAAGATCGCAAGAACTTTGAATTACAATCATCATTATCTGGCTTTGCCTTCAGCTGATTCAACTGCCTCAGAATCTTATGAAACCTGTCATATCCCTTGGGGATACCTTCTTCTTCTGAGATTTGGAACTCTTGCAATTGTTGTTTCAGCATAGACTTCCTCATTCTTCTGGACTCCTCATTGCCACCGAACCTCGCCTTGATCGCCATCCATATGTCCTTTGCATCCAACATGTAGTGAAAATCACCCAAGTGATCTTCAGGTATAGCCTGAAGAAGGATAGTTCTCACTTTGTGTTCTCTTTGCACGACCAGTATCTCTTCAGCAGATTTGGGAGGAACAATGGTAACATTACCATCAGGATCTGTGATAGTCCTCTTCAAACTGTTCCCCTTCTTCACTATTTCCCAAAGATTCCAATCAATGTTGGAGATCCAGTTCTACATCTTCATCGACCACAAATCGTACTCTTCGTTCTTGAGATAAGGAAACTTAGCATTACTGTTGGAGAGACTGAGTTGTTGCATAGAGTTGATGTTATTGTTGTTGGTGACTTCGAGATCATCATCTGATCCAAGCATGGTTAATGGTGTTTTGGTTGTATGGGTGTAGAGAAACGACTATTCTTAGTATCGTAGAGACTCTCCCGAGGCTCTGATACCACTTGTTGAAACAAAGATCTTGATAGATCTTATGAGCACTCGTAGATCGTTAGTTATACTTATGTAATCACAAGCACACTAAAAGAAAATCTCTATAACTTGTATTCTGTAGCGGAATTAAAACACAATCAATAACAAATAACTAAGAACACTTTGATCCTCTATGGATCTTTAAATTAACAAAACTTTGTTTTTCTCAAAACATCCATAACTCATACTATTGTGTTCCTTTTATAGACAAGGAACCCTAACCCGTTTCCCAAGAAACGAATAAACATAAAACTAAATAAGATATACATTATAACTTCCTAATAATGCTCATGCATATCCTAACTAACTATAGAATACGCGGAATAACTATCTCCGCAGAAACCATCTACACGGTTTCACTACTTCAGTAGAATTAGATCTTCAGCAGATTCCACACTACTTCAGCAGAATCCTTCGGCAGTAATTTCAGCATAATTCATACTTCACAGAATTCCCAACAGTCCTTTTGGAACCTACGTGTATCGGCGTATGCCTTTTGGTCTTTGTAATGCACCTGCTACTTTTCAAAGGTGTATAATAGCCATATTCCAAGACATGCTCGATACCTCCATGGAAGGTTTTATGGATGACTTTTCAGTCTTCGGAAACTCATTTGAAGCTTGTCTTTCCAATCTTGATCAAATGCTCAAAAGATGCGAAGCTGCACACCTTGTCATTAACTGGGAAAAATGTCACTTCATGGCTACCAAAGGAATTGTGCTTGGCCACAAGATCTCCAGTGCAGGCATGGAAGTAGACAAAGAAAAAATCGACATTATCACGAAACTTCCACCACCAACTAACGTCAAAGCCGTTAGAAGTTTTTTAGGATATGCTGGTTTCTACCGCCGCTTTATCAAAGATTTTTCGAAAATATCCCGTCCGATGAAAAAACTTCTTGAAAAGGAATCTATCTTTGACTTCAATGCTGATTGCATAAAAGCTTTCGAAACGTTGAAATCTCAACTAACTAGTGCTCCGATCATGGTTTCACCTAGTTGGTTACTTCCCTTCGAGCTTATGTGCGATGCCAGCGATTTGGCTGTTGGAGCCGTCTTAGGCCACCGAGAAGGAAAACACTTTCAACCCATATTTTGCTAGCAAGACACTAAATAGTGCTCAGCAAAATTATACTGTTACAGAAAAGGAATTACTGGCAGTAGTTTTTGCGTTCGACAGATTCAGATCCTACCTTGTGCTCTCAAAAACAGTCGTGTTCACCGATCACTCGGCACTCAAATATCTGTTCACCGAGCAAGATGCTAAACCGTGTCTTATCCGATGGATTTTGCTACTCCAAGAATTTGACATCGAAATCAAAGATAAGAAAGGAGCAAAGAATCTAGCCGCTAATCATTTATCACGTCTTGAAAACCCCGATCTTGAGGAGTTAAAGGAAGAAGAAATCGATGATTACTTTCCTGATGAAACTCTCATGACAATCGATGGAAATGACGATCCTTGGTTTGCTGACTTTGCGAACTATCTCGCTGGAGGAATTCTCAGAAAAGGTTTAACTCACGCTCAAAGGAGCAAATTCTTTTCAGAACTTAAATACTATTTTTGGGAAGAACCATATCTTTTCAAAATGTGTCCTGACGGAATGATCCGAAGATGTGTTTCTGGTTCCGAAACCCGCAAGATTCTTGACGAATGTCATCATGGCCCAACTGGGGGACATTATGGTCCTTCCACCACAGCTAAAAAAGTTTTTGATGCTGGATTCTATTGGCCAACAATATTCAAAGAAGCACATACACTTGTTCAGAACTGTGATGCCTGCCAAAGAACAACCAATCTTTCACGCAGAGACGAAATGCCGTTGACAAGCATTCAAGTGGGTGAAATATTCAATATTTGGGGAATTGATTTCATGGGACCATTTCCTAAATCCCTATCGGTACGGCTTATAAAACTCCTATCGGTACAACTCCTTACAGACTCCTGTATGGAAAAACTTGTCATTTGCCGTTCGAAGTTGAACATCGTGCTTACTGGGCTCTAAGAAACTGTAACACCGATCTCAAAATAGCTGGAGAAAAGAGATTCTTGCAATTGCACAAACTCGACGAATTAAGACTCCGAGCTTACGAAAATTCTAAACTGTATAAGGCCAGAACAAAAGCTTATCACGACAAAAAGCTAAGAGTTCGAAAAGAATTCAAAGCTGGAGATAAAGTTCTGCTCTTCAACATGAAATTCAAATTCAAATATCCTAAATTACAACCAATATGTTTTGGACCATATATCGTTAAACACGGATATCCATCCGGTTATGTCAAACTTTTTGACAAACAAGGTGGAAGTTTCATTGTTAATGGGCACCGAATCAAACTATATTACGATAATGAGCAAATGAATGAAATATCAGCTGAGACAGTTTCCCTCGAAAATGAATTCGAAACCATCACCTTTGTAGCACCTTTTCAAGGAAGAATCCCATAAAGTGTTCCTTGGAAACCATCTGCTGAGTTCATTTGGGACGATATTGATGCTTGATGAGTGTGTAAATACTCATCATTTTTGGTTAAATCTGAACTGCAAAACGTTTAAAAATGCTCAGAAATGCATCAAAATACTGAAAATATTTCAAAATTGCATTTTATATGTTTCAGATGCAAAATGTTTAAAATCAGATGAAAAATGAGCTAAGTTTGCATAATTGGCAGTTTCAGTCCCCCAAGTTTCAAAAGTTGTCAGAAATAGTCCCTGAGCACTTATTTCAAAAGAAAAATCACCAAAGGTCCTTTTAAAATCATAACTTGTCAAAATTAGTCCTTTGGTGAAAAATATCAAAAGTTTTGAGAAATTACAAATTTGGTCCTTCAAGTTTAAAAATTGGCAAAAATGGTCCTTGGAAATTTGAAAATGTCAAGTTTGGTCCTTATACTGTTGGAGCTTGTCACTTTTAGTCCCTTGGAGCACCTTTGCAGAATTGGCAGCATTGGTCCCTGTATTTTCAGAAATTACAAATAGGTCCTTGTGTTATTAAACCCTTAATACCCTTGGTCCCTTGTCAAAACCAAATGACCCCCTGCCAAACCAATTGGACCCCTTCATTTTGACCCCCCTTTTTAATATTACCCCCGGTTAACCCACTGGTCAAACAAGCCACCTCGCGCCCTTTTTTCTTCTTCCCCACTTGCTTCTTCTGCAAAACCCAGTACCCCCATCCCCCCAGCTCACCTCTTCACCTCTATTATCACTCCACCTCAACTACCTTCCAAAAGGCATTAAATGCACTCCCCCCCTAACACTCAACCCACACTGGCAAAATACTTTTCCCGCCAAAAACTGATCCAATGGCCAAAATACACTCTTCTCATCCAATGGTCCTGGAACCAAGTGGGATTCACTCAGAGAGAGGAGAGAAGCAGAGTTGGGTATAAAAGAGAGAAGAGATGCAAGACGAAACGGGAGTAGTTAGTTTTTTAAATTCCATGTATGTCGTTTTTATTAATTTAGTCTTAATTAAGTCTTAAATTGTATTTTTCAAGCTTTCTTGTATTAAACTCAAGCATTTGTATCAGTTTCAATCAACTTTCAGTAGTAATTCACAGTTTGGTTAAGTTACTTGTTTTAGAATTTTCTTTCACCTATGCAGTTTCAAATGTATTAAGTGCCAGGCTTCAATAAGCCTCTTTACAACTCAGTTGAGCTTATTTAAAGTTGTTTATAGCTTTGAGTAGGCTTATAATTCATTTTCATGCAAATTAGTCATATGGTCAACAAAAGTAAACTGTGAGCTCAAATGGACTTGGAAATGGTTTGGGGTGTTGCAGAGCTTTGATTTGGGTTGGAATAGCTTCAAGTAGTTTAGTTATGGTTCTGGTATGAGTGGTTAATAAGCTGGAACACTTGTGAGTATTTTGCTTGTTCTCAAATAATAGTACATTTTTGCATAATCTCTATCTGTCTAATTTGTTGTTAGCCTTAATATAGATTTGATCATTTAACTGTTCTTAGGTAGAGTGATTTAGTTTCAGCAGTAGCACAAGCTAAGTTAGTCATTTAGGAAGAATCCTTTGCAAATCAGTGCCTTAAAGGGTGTTTGGATCAGTTGGGTAAACTGAGTTTAAGGTTTGTTCAATATTTAAGACCTGTTGGTTTAGGCTTGTTAGGCTCTATTTGATTCATATTTGTCTTAATATTGCACCTGCATTAGCCATTAGTCAACATCACCAGTAATCTGTCTTTAAATCTTAACTGTTGGAGTTTTTGTGATATCAAAAGCTTATTTTGTGTTTAAAATACATAGGGATAGATTGCATTAGCTTTATTTCATCAATTTACATCAATCTCAGTCCACCATTTCGAATCAAATCTCAAATAAGTCAACAAATCATTTCTGTTAAAAGTCAAATTAGTTGAAAAATCCAGTTTTCACCAAACTAGGATGATTTTTCTTGGATTCATTTCTGAGCCAAATCAAAAGAAATTGTGGGTTTAAAAAACTTCTACTGGTCTATTTTCTTATTATGATTTTTGTAGAATTTTGTCAATTTTTTATAAGTCCCAAAGTGACTTGTCAAAAGGGCTTAAAGTGCCCTGTGCACTGACTCAGTATTCACTGAGTCTGCACAGGGTCTTGCAGTCCTTGTGCAAAGCTCAATAGAGCTTATCTTGGCCTCATCTTTGGTTTACAAGTTCTTGGCCAGGTCTTCTTTAAGTTCCAACATTTGTTTTCTAGTTTCCAGCTTATTTAAGTGCTTATTCTTAGGCTGCAAGTAGTGGCCCAAAACTGTTTAAGCACTTTTAAGCCAAATCATCATAATCATAGCAACTTGTGTTTTAGAGGTTTGAGATAGTTGATATTAGTTGTTTTTAAGTAGTTTTAGCTTATCCTAGCTTCTGTGTTAATTTGGTGTGCATTTGTGACCATTTGCTTAAAATAAGTGCTTATTTATAAGCACTTTGCATTGCAGTTGCATAATCCCACACACAACCCCCTATTTTTATATTTTTCCTAGATTCTTAATATTATTTTAGACTTATCTTGAATTTTTCAGATTTTTCTAAGTCAGTTTGCTATTTTTCCCTATTTAAATTAGTTTTTAAGTCTTTTTAAATAGCTTTTAATACAATTAATTCAGAAAAGTTTCAAAAAAATAAGTTTTCATTTTTCTTAAGTTAAGATAAATATAAAAACTCAAAAAAATATTTTTACAGATTTTTCTTAGTTAAATTTGTATTTTTAAGCAATTTAAGTAGTTTTAAATAGTTTTTAATTAATAGAAAATAGAAAAATAATCAGAAAAATACAAAACTAGTTTTGAAAATTCTCTTTAGATATTTTAGATTTATCTAAGTCATAATTTCATTTTTTTAACTTTATTTCATATTTTCTTGTATTTTAGGTTATTATTAAATAGTTAAAAATAGTTTTTAATTAATAATAATTAAATAAATAGTAATAAAAATAATTTTCTTTTTCCAATAATTTTCTTTTATAATTAGGATTGTAAAAATGTATTTTTCATATCCGTAGGTATTTTTCATATTTATTTTCACGTTTTATTTTGTACGTTTACGTAATTTTATTTAAACGTACGTTTTAGGTTTTAAACGTTCATCGATTTTAAAATCAGTGATAGCGTTTATTTAATATATTTTAACTTTTTAATTTTCTTTAATTTGCATTTAAGTCGCTGTAATTTATAAACTTTTTCTTTAGGTATAACTATCCATCAAAATCCTTTCTGATCACTATCCTTAGTGATCATTCTATCATCTGATCAAGTTTTGAAACACCATTGAGTCTCCGTGGGACTTAACGACCCGGGAATCCACTATATTCTCCAGATCTTCATTGCATTGGTGTCTGAACTGTTTTAAGTTTCTTACGGTTAGCCACTCACAAGTGGCTAGCTTGTGTGAGATAGCTTGACTGTTCGGGACCCAATCAAATTTTGGCGCCGCTGCCGGGGAGGCTTTAGCGTGTGTTAAACCTTTTTCAGATCCATTCTTGCACATATACCATCTTTTGTAAAAAAAAAAATTTGTAAAGTTATCAGAAAATCAAAAAGTTCATTAACACTTTTCCTGAAGTGTTAGCAACACCAAAAATATTTTCATTCTTTGTTTTTATAGCATGTTTTTCAAAAATCCAAAAATATCCATCCTTTATCCTCTAATCTGTTTAATTCTCCATTCCTTATCCTCTATAACCGTTTAATTCTTCATCTCTTATCCCTCTTATCCGTTTAATTCTTTATGTCATGGTTTTCGACGTTTTCGAGGTGTGGAGGTCCATTTAACGGTGGAAATTGTCGGCGATGTACCAATGTGAGTTTCGGAGACAAGTTTGTCGGTAATCCCGATCCCATTTCAAACAATGAAACACCCGATTTTTCCTACCTACCTCCACAGCCCCAATACGAATCCTACTCATGCGAGTTTTGTGGGAATGATTCTCATTACGGTTTTGATTGTCTACCACGGGTCCCGCTTGTCTATGAGCCAGAACCATGTTACAATCAGAACTTTGGTGAAAGTTATTTTCCCAATTATCTCTGTTGTGATAATTGCGGGGGTCCTCATGCGACTTTTGAATGTCAACCGATGAATCAAAATTTTCACAATTCCAATTCTCCCGGTTTTGACAATTTCCAACCCCCACAGTATTCCATCATTTATCAATATCATCATGATAAAACTATTGGAGAATTACTAGCTGAAGAACGAACGGCTAATCCTAGTACTCAGACTTCCGAGCCTTCACAGCATTTCAATGATTACGAGGAGTGTAATCTTCCGCAAAGTTCTGAAGAAATACGCATTCGAAAGCAACTACAAATGAAAAGAATGGTATGTAAGCTTCAGCAGATGAATATAAGAATCCGATATGATGACGATGATGATGAGGATACTATTCAAATGAGGGAATATTATGATTATGACGAGGAGAGTGCTATTCAATTGAACGATATTATTTCTCAACTCCCTCAGTCTATTGCTATCACACCTATCTTACCTATTATTGCTTCCAAAGACTCTCTCATAATGGGGGACGAGCCTCTTAGCATTATTCCAGAAATGAAATCGTCTAGTGTTGAGAGCCTTGTCCCAATCCCAAGTGAGTCCGAGGTTATCTCCGGTAATATGTGTGATAAGCCTCTTGATGATGATTCTTACCCTCCTCTTGACATTCCAAATGATCATGTTGATATGTTCTCCGATTCTGACAACGATTGTACTTCGTTTGACGATTCTTTATCTTGTGGAGACATCGATTATGTCAAGAACTTACCTTCTAAGCTAGAGGAAGTGAGAGATTCTGATGATCTGGAAATTGAGGATGAGATACTGCGTGAAAAATTGTTCAATGTAAATCTCCTCATTTCTAAGATCAAATCATTTTGTGCTAAGCCAGCTTCAGCTCCTATCCCCGTAGAGGATAGTGACTCTACATTGGACAAGCCCGAAACATCTCTTGAGCTTGAGGCTTTTTCCAATGATTCTCTTCATGAAGAGTTCTCCGGTGAACTCTCTCATGACATATCTCCTCCGGAATATGATCATTTCTATTTTGATCTTGAGGATGATATTGGCTCGGAGGAAGGTGTACTCTATCATAAGAGTTTGATTATTGATGATACTACCCTCACCCTTCCTCCCGATATGTCTACATTTGAGGATGAAGAATGGATCCTAATTGTTATAAACATCTTTCTTCCATTCCTCACATATGATGTGACTTCTCCCCTCCTTCACTCCCACGGGAGTGAGGACATCATCTTTGACCCCGGTATCACCATTTATAGTTGTACTATTTAGAACCGTGGGTATCTCATCGGTGTGGAACTTTCACGTGCTTCAATGTTTATACAAACATCTTGAATGAAAGTCCGATGGAGATTGTCTCTTCCACTTACTTCCCCATGAACAAACGAATGCGGGGATCGAGTCAAGCTAGCGACTCGATAATCAAAAACAGTAGCACACACCATATGGGTTTTCACCCATATTTCTGTCTTCTTGCCCCTTTCTACTACCCTAGTGTGGGGGAGTTGCCCCCGCTAAAAAAAAAAAAAAAAAAAAAAAAAAAAAAAAAAAAAAAAAAAAAATCCAAATAATGGCCGTAGTATTTCCCTTTTACGTTCTCAGTTTCGGCATAACCGCCGGTACTTTGAATATTGAGGGCAATATTCATTTCTAAGTGTGGGGGGGAATTCTCACGAATTTTATCATATATTATCCACCCAATTCCCCCGTTTTTGGCCAAAATTTTTTTTTGGAGTAAGTGTTTTTCACTTACTCAGCATATGGTAATCAATCCGCCATGTCTAAAAAACAAAAGGATTGGCTAATCCAGGAGCAAACGGCTCTTGGTAAAGATTTCTCAAATCCATTTATGGCTTGCAATTTGCCCAAAATTGTATGGTATTCAACTCACCATATCCTAATAAGTGAAGAGTTGGCTAGCCCGCAAGTTTATGGCTTGTGGTAAAGGCAGTGGAAAAGCCATAATTGGTATTCAGCTCACCAAAGATAATACTGATAATTTATCTAAGAGTTGGCTAGTCCAGAGCAAACGGCTTCTGGTAAAGACAAATCAAATCCGTTTACAGCTTATGATTTGCTCAAAATCATTTGGTTATCAGTGTACCAAGGTTCTTACTTGAACTGAAACATTTGGATACTCCAGAAGTGATGGCTTTTGGTAAAGAGATTCAAATCCATTAAGTTTTTCTCAAAAGATTGCTAGGGACTAGCAATAGTTTAGTGTGGGGGATTGATGAGTGTGTAAATACTCATCATTTTTGGTTAAATCTGAACTGCAAAACGTTTAAAAATGCTCAGAAATGCATCAAAATACTGAAACTATTTCAAAATTGCATTTTATATGTTTCAGATGCAAAATGTTTAAAATCAGATGAAAAATGAGCTAAGTTTGCATAATTGGCAGTTTCAGTCTCCCAAGTTTCAAAAGTTGTCAGAAATAGTCCCTGAGCACTTATTTCAAAAGAAAAATCACCAAAGGTCCTTTTAAAATCATAACTTGTCAAAATTAGTCCTTTGGTGAAAAATATCAAAAGTTTTGAGAAATTAAAAATTTGGTCCTTCAAGTTTAAAAATTGGCAAAAATGGTCCTTGGAAATTTGAAAATGTCAAGTTTGGTCCTTATACTATTGGAGCTTGTCACTTTTAGTCCCTTGGAGCACCTTTGCAGAATTGGCAGCATTGGTCCCTGTATTTTCAGAAATTACAAATAGGTCCTTGTGTTATTAAACCCTTAATACCCTTGGTCCCTTGTCAAAACCAAATGACCCCCTGCCAAACCATTTGGACCCCTTCATTTTGACCCCCCTTTTTAATATTACCCCCGGTCAACCCACTGGTCAAACAAGCCACCTCGCGCCCTTTTTTCTTCTTCCCCACTTGCTTCTTCTGCAAAACCCAGTACCCCCATCCCCCCAGCTCACCTCTTCACCTCTATTATCACTCCACCTCAACTACCTTCCAAAAGGCATTAAATGCACTCCCCCCTAACACTCAAGCCACACTGGCAAAATACTTTACCCGCTAAAAACTGATCCAATGGCCAAAATACACTCTTCTCATCCAATGGTCCTGGAACCAAGTGGGATTCACTCAGAGAGAGGAGAGAAGCAGAGTTGGGTATAAAAGAGAGAAGAGATGCAAGAAGAAAGGGGAGTAGTTAGTTTTTTAATTTCCATGTATGTCGTTTTTATTAATTTAGTCTTAATTAAGTTTTAAATTGTATTTTTCAAGCTTTCTTGTATTAAACTCACGCATTTGTATCAGTTTCAATCAACTTTCAGTAGTAATTCACAGTTTGGTTAAGTTACTTGTTTTAGAATTTTCTTTCACCTATGCAGTTTCAAATGTATTAAGTGCCAGGCTTCAATAAGCCTCTTTACAACTCAGTTGAGCTTATTTAAAGCTGTTTATAGCTTTGAGTAGGCTTATAAGTCATTTTCATGCAAATTAGTCATATGGTCAACAAAAGTCAACTGTGAGCTCAAATGGACTTGGAAATGGTTTGGGGTGTTGCAGAGCTTTGATTTGGGTTGGAATAGCTTCAAGTAGTTTAGTTATGGTTCTGGTATGAGTGGTTAATAAGCTGGAACACTTGTGAGTATTTTGCTTGTTCTCAAATAATAGTACATTTTTGCATAATCTCTATCTGTCTAATTTGTTGTTAGCCTTAATATAGATTTGATCATTTAACTGTTCTTAGGTAGAGTGATTTAGTTTCAGCAGTAGCACAAGCTAAGTTAGTCATTTAGGAAGAATCCTTTGCAAATCAGTGCCTTAAAGGGTGTTTGGATCAGTTGGGTAAACTGAGTTTAAGGTTTGTTCAATATTTAAGACCTGTTGGTTTAGGCTTGTTAGGCTCTATTTGATTCATATCTGTCTTAATATTGCACCTGCATTAGCCATTAGTCAACATCACCAGTAATCTGTCTTTAAATCTTAACTGTTGGAGTTTTTGTGATATCAAAAGCTTATTTTGTGTTTAAAATACATAGGGATAGATTGCATTAGCTTTATTTCATCAATTTACATCAATCTCAGTCCACCATTTCGAATCAAATCTCAAATAAGTCAACAAATCATTTCTGTTAAAAGTCAAATTAGTTGAAAAATCCAGTTTTCACCAAACTAGGATGATTTTTCTTGGATTCATTTCTGAGCCAAATCAAAAGAAATTGTGGGTTTAAAAAACTTCTACTGGTCTATTTTCTTATTATGATTTTTGTAGAATTTTGTCAATTTTTTATAAGTCCCAAAGTGGCTTGTCAAAAGGGCTTAAAGTGCCCTGTGCACTGACTCAGTATTCACTGAGTCTGCACAGGGTCTTGCAGTCCTTGTGCAAAGCTCAATAGAGCTTATCTTGGCCTCATCTTTGGTTTACAAGTTCTTGGCCAGGTCTTCTTTAAGTTCCAACATTTGTTTTCTAGTTTCCAGCTTATTTAAGTGCTTATTCTTAGGCTGCAAGTAGTGGCCCAAAACTGTTTAAGCACTTTTAAGCCAAATCATCATAATCATAGCAACTTGTGTTTTAGAGGTTTGAGATAGTTGATATTAGTTGTTTTTAAGTAGTTTTAGCTTATCCTAGCTTCTGTGTTAATTTGGTGTGCATTTGTGATCATTTGCTTAAAATAAGTGCTTATTTATAAGCACTTTGCATTGCAGTTGCATAATCCCACAGACAACCCCCTGTTTTTATATTTTTCCTAGATTCTTAATATTATTTTAGACTTATCTTGAATTTTTCAGATTTTTCTAAGTCAGTTTGCTATTTTTCCCTATTTAAATTAGTTTTTAAGTCTTTTTAAATAGCTTTTAATACAATTAATTCATAAAAGTTTCAAAAAAATAAGTTTTCATTTTTCTTAAGTTAAGATAAATATAAAAAGTCAAAAAAATATTTTTACAGATTTTTCTTAGTTAAATTTGTATTTTTAAGCAATTTAAGTAGTTTTAAATAGTTTTTAATTAATAGAAAATAGAAAAATAATCAGAAAAATAAAAAATTAGTTTTGAAAATTCTCTTTAGATATTTTAGATTTATCTAAGTCATAATTTCATTTTTTTAACTTTATTTCATATTTTCTTGTATTTTAGGTTATTATTAAATAGTTAAAAATAGTTTTTAATTAATAATAATTAAATAAATAGTAATAAAAATAATTTTATTTTTCCAATAATTTTCTTTTATAATTAGGATTGTAAAAATGTATTTTTCATATCCGTAGGTATTTTCCTTCTTTATTTTCACGTTTTATTTTGTACGTTTACGTAATTTTATTTAAACGTACGTTTTAGGTTTTAAACGTTCATCGATTTTAAAAACAGTGATAGCGTTTATTTAATATATTTTAACTTTTTAATTTTCTTTAATTTGCATTTAAGTCTCTGTAATTTATAAACTTTTTCTTTAGGTATAACTATCCATCAAAATCTTTTCTGATCACTATCCTTAGTGATCATTCTATCATCTGATCAAGTTTTGAAACACCATTGAGTCTCTGTGGGACTTAACGACCCGGGAATCCACTATATTCTCCAGATCTTCATTGCATTGGTGTCTGAACTGTTTTATGTTTCTTACGGTTAGCCATTCACAAGTGGCTAGCTTGTGTGAGATAGCTTGACTGTTCGGGACCCAATCAATGCTACTGGTGAAGAATTCACGTATATCCCTGAACTTTTCAAAATGTTCAAGGCTGCATCTGTGGCCAAGTGAATTCGGGAAGATTCGAGTCAGGCTGATGACTCGTTAATAAAATAAGCGCTCCTCGGGAGGCAACCCGTGTGTTTTCGATTTTTTTTTCTGTGGTCACGCCCCAAAGTTTAAACCTTTGGTTGAAGTTAAGTGTGGGGGGGGGGGGTTGCCACATCTTAATAAACTCTTTTGTTTGTATATAAGATTTTGTGCAGGTAATGATTACTCCAGTGGACGATTGGATGAAGAAAATTAAGCTGACAAACTCATTGGAATATCTGGTTTCATCTCTATTTTCCCTATTTCTATACTTTGAAGTTCGTTTTTTACATAGAGGACAATGTTTAACTTAAGTGTGTGTGTGTGTGGGGGGGGTGAATAGGAAAATTAGAGTTTTCAAGCTTAAAATTAAAATTTTGTTTGCCCTTGTGATCTAGTTACTTTTCACGCTTTTAGGATAATATATTAGAATAACTGGATCAAACCACTGGTAAAACTGGTAATATTTGAAACTTTGAGATGTGTTCCGATTAATATTGCAATCCATTCTGGGATCGATAACATTTGCTAGCACAAATTATAGCCCTTTCCACTAAACTTGTGAGGATTTGAGCCTGTTTTATTTAAAGCATACATCTTTTATGCTTGGATCTTTTGCTATGAGTGTGCCGGTGATTTAATTTATTCTAGAACTTGTACTTGTAAATCATTACCAGACCGCAGTGAGATCATATTCGTGTGATATAAGTGAATTCGTGTGATAAAGAGGCACCTTAGGATTTAACCCAAATGGCTTTCCATTTTTCATAGCATGCTATATTAGCTAGCCACACCGGTTAGTTAACCACCTACATGGACCCATTTGTAGCGCTCATTTTTAGCGCTAGATACCCCTAGTTACACCCTCTGAGCCATCCTTTTCGTTTTTGATAAGTCCAGAAAAATACAAAAAGATTTTACACTTTAAACCTTAGCCTAACCCTCATCGATGTCTAAACGGTTGGTTGCTAGTCACCTGGAAAGTGAGGATTGTTCAAATGATTATTAGTACCGCATCTTGTTAGTTGATTGAGCCATTTCATGGTTATGTAAAAAAAAAGGAAAAAAAAATGTCGAAAGTATGAATGTATTAGCCAACGTGCTATGTTTGAAGAAAAAATATCATGGCGAATCAAAGTGAAGAGCTGTGGAAATCCAAAGAAAAGAAAATGGAGCTATAATCATTTATTGGTTTGCGGATTGTTTGGTAGCTAGCAATACGGGTATTAGACTTGATTCTATTTTTGTTTTAACACCAATTTCATAAATATTCCCATGCCATATCCATGCCCTTAACCCTAAGCCTTAACATTATAACCCGAATAAAAGTCCTCTTTAGATGTTTTTGCTTGGTGCTCACGCCACGTCGGTGGAGTTTTGTTTCTTGTACAAGCTTATGGTAATAATCTAATCATGACTGAGCAATGAGTGTGATTTATCTTGTTACTCCACTAAAAATTGAGTGATTGAGTGAATTATATTTCATTCCTTTTTCGTGAGGTGTTTCGAAATGTTAATCATGCAAGAAAATCATTGGATATTGTCAAACATCTTGAAAGTTTCACTTTTAACAAAGCATAATTGATGAATCTTCTCTCGTACTTGTACTTGGTTGATTCGCATCACATTTTTCTTAATCATGATCTTGTACCAGTGGATGTTTTTCCTAGATTTGCTTGAGGGCAAGGAAAGTTTAAGTGTGGGGGAATTTGATAACGCTCAAATTGTACATGTTTTCAGTAGCGTTATGTGTGCTTTTGTATATGTTATTTGGTTATATTTGTACGATTTCAGTGCTTAATCACATCAAAAGATGTTTGTCTAGTTTTTATAACCAAGTGCAGGGAAACGGAAGGAAAAGTAAAGGAATGTTCAAGAAGTGGAAGATTCCCGTTTCAGTTTAGCATGTCAAGCACAAATCAGTATCTCAAGTACCATAGAAGACCAAGGTGATTGAAGAACCAAGTTCTACAAGTCAAAACGAAGTAAAGTTGATTTTACGTCACTCAGGAAGACCAACCGGATCGGTTGCAATACCAACCGGATCAGTTGGATGAAGACCAAAAAGTGCCCATGACGCCCCTCCAATCGTTCGGTCGCTGCCCGCAACCGATACGATTGGAGCCGTTGTAAAAGACCAACCGGATCGGTTGGTCATGTGACCGATCCGGTTGGAGAGCCTATTTCTGCCAAATCTTCATCACTAAGTTTCCCCTTTGCATCCAAACGATTCTAGGTCCTTCCTTGGTGTATTCTAGTCCATTCCTAACTCCTTGGAGGCCAAGTTCAGCAATTAATACCCCAGGCCTTGGAACTAGTATAAATAGAGACCTCTTGTGAGCATATGAGACACACACTTAAATACAACTCTCTCTACTCATCAAACAAAGCTCTTAAGCTCTCAAATTTGTCTTTAGAAGTCCATGAAAGTTTGGAGTTCCAGAAGTTCCACATTTGGAGGCCAAAACCCCAATGAGTCTACCCTGATACTTTGGGAATCATTACTTCACCATTTGTAATCTTATTCCAAGCATTGTAAGACTCTAAATTATGTTTTCTAATGTTCAAAGATCTAAGTTTATGTTCATGTTTGTTATGAGTGGCTAGTTTCTTTATACACTTGCTTAAATGATGTTGATTATCATATGATTAGTTATTGATTGTGTTAACATGTTTGAATTCAATTTCAAGTTGATTCTAAGATCCAATTGTGCTAAAGTTTCATAGTGAAATTTGTTAATCAAGTTTGACTAGTTGATGGTAATTGTAGAGGTCGAAAGAACTTATTGTTATTCAACTAGTTATAATCATTTTGTCTATGGATGATTGTTTTTACCCATTATTCTTGATTAAACAAAGGAAGTAAGGTGTGGTTGTAATAAAGACGCTTTTTGATTATCAAGTTGGATTGATTGGAAACATCTAAAAGGTTGTAAGATTAGTTGTTGACAATCAATTGTAGCTTTTTGTCTATAATCAGTTACCTTTTGTATTGACCATTTCTTAAGCATTTTGATAAAACAAGTGGATGTTTTTGTGTTTAAGTTTATAAAAGTAAACTCATGAAACTTGAATTGATCTTGAATTTATTGGTTAAACTTAATGCTTGTTTTTATGAACTAAAATCTGGACAAAGCTTTAACGTGTAAGAACAATAGATTAGTACATCAACTAATTATCACAACCAACATGTTAAGAGGTTAACACAATCATACTAATCAAGGATAAGAAACTAGTTTAAGCAAGTGTAGTTTTTGTAATCATCTGAATTTCCTTATATCTATTTGCGTTTTTATATGTTTTGGATTGTCTTTGTTGATTCAAGCTTGTTAATCAGATTCACTCAAATCCATGCGAACGATCCCGACTTACCTTTATAATCTTGCTATAACGGACAAGTGCACTTGCTCGTATGTGTTATTGGTAAAATTGGTATTTCGTCTTTTATAAATTTAAAACTTGTACACACGTAGCACATCAAGGCTTTTCTATCACAAGACAATTTACAAACTTTACACCTTCAGGTAGCTCCCTATTGCATTCCAGTCCAGGCACTTTGATCTTAGGCTCGAACTCAACCCTCTTTCATTTGCCCTGTGATTATTGAGGTTGAGATCCTTGCGGTGCAGTTAAGGCTGGCTGAATCCCCAGTAGTGCTGGTGCTTCCGTCAGTATTTCGTACCTTTTGCTGAGCATTTTCATCAGCTCCTTAACCACAGCCTTCTGCTTCTTTTCAAGAATTGGACCAAGCTCATTGAGTTCAGTGATCCCAAATTCAGTGAATTTCAGGGGATCATGAACCTCGTAGTGTCTTTTATCATCCCCCCTATAGACATTCATTGTCAGTGGTTTGGACTTGGGGATGATTCTAACATCAGTGATTTTCTCAGGCAGCCTTCTGCTTGTCATTGACCAGTTGTAGTGGTCAATTCTTTCTTTCCTGATCCTGTTCTTTTCTTCCAACTTCTTTCTCATTTCAGCCATTTTAGCAGCCTGAGCATCCTTGAACTTCTGTCCAGCCTGACCCTTTTGAAGCTTCTTTGGATCAACTCCAATATCCTCAGCTTCCTCAGCAACAACTTGTACCACTGCTTCTTTGCTCTTTCTTTCTTCCTCAGCAATTTTATTTTTCCTTTCTTTCATTGCAAGATAGGCACTTAGCTGTTGTGGAGTGAGCTGGTACTCAGTGTTGCCGATCATATAGGGAATCTTCTCAGGCTCAGGTGTTTGCATTATGCCTTTTCCTTTACCTTGGCCTAAAGAAGATGATGCTACAAAAGGTGGTGTTGTTGTGATGATGGGTGTTGCAACCGTCATTGTCAGAGTAGTTGTTGGTGGGACTGATGATAAGGGTGTTGCTGAAACTGGTGGGAGTAATGAAATAGGTATTGCAGGGACTGGTTGAGCTGGCTCCCCCTCAGTGTGAGATGGAGTCTC
Organism: Chrysanthemum seticuspe; assembly: GCA_019973895.1. Classification (NCBI taxonomy): domain Eukaryota; kingdom Viridiplantae; phylum Streptophyta; class Magnoliopsida; order Asterales; family Asteraceae; genus Chrysanthemum; species Chrysanthemum seticuspe. Next base: position 166,325,393 of record BPTQ01000002.1, read on the forward strand.
TTCAGTGGTCTTCTCCCCCTCAACTGTTGCCGCAACATTAGTAAGAGCAAGAGTTGCCTCGGACACTGGGGGAGTCGGAGTGTCTTGACCTTTGAAGGCTTGATAGATCTCAGTGACCATAGCCTTGATATCAGATGTATCTTTTTGAAGACCAGTGACCTTTTCTGCCAAATTAGCCTGAGAGAGTTCCAAGGCAGTCATTCGAGGCCCAAGATTCCAAGCCATAGAAGACGATGCTTTAGCCAGATCTTTGACTTGAATGTCTAGAGAGCCCAGTGTTGATTGAAGGGACTGAATGGAAGTCTGAAGATCCTGAACATTAGTAGACTGGAGCATATCTATTAGTTCAGTGAGACAAGAGGAATTCTTCACGTACACCTCAGTAGCCTCCAACACTTTGGAATTGAGTGCTGGGTCTTCTTTGACACAATCCCTGATTTCATCAATCGTGACACCGCATGCCTGAAGATGCTTGAGAAATTTTTGCAGGAAAGTATTCAATCTTTGAAGTTGTTCATACATTAAGTCCCTGTGCTCATCAGTATTGGTGTTGAAATCAAAGACTTCAGCTTTCAGATCTGCATAGCTGGCAGTAGCTTCAGTGTGTTAATCCCATAATGCTTTAGTAACCCTAGAATATAGCTTCCTTGAAGCTTTAGTGATCCACATAACTAGTTGCCTCTCTGTCAGTGGAAGAACATTGTCAAACCTTTTGAACTCATCAGAGGATGAAAAGCTGGAGGAAGCAGAGGAATTATCATCAGCTTGGAAAGGTGACTCCTCATGCTTCTTTGGATCAGGCTGAGATTCTTGTTCTTGTTGATTAACCTCAGTGTCCACTTCTTCTCCTGTTGATAGTAATTCATCTTCACTATCAGCTTGTTCTTCATCTGAAAATAAGATATCAGCGACCTCAGCAACTGTTAACAAAGTGTGGGTGATGGGTTCCGTATTAGCGGGTGGTATATGTCCCTCTGAGTCTTTGTCCCCCATTGACCCTTCAGACACTGATGGGTTATTCCCAGTGTCTTCGCCAGAGTCAGGATTGGTGGTGGGTTCCGTATCGGCGGGTTGTTTCTTTCCCTCCGAGTCTTTGTCCCCCTGTGCTCCTTCAGGAACTGATGGGTGTTTCCCAGTGCCATCCTTAGAAGCAGTGGCAGTGATATCCCTATCAGTGGGTTGTATGTTTCCCCCTGAGTCTTTGGGATCATTCAGTTGGCCCTCAGACAAAAGCTTGGATTGGCGAATGTGTTGGATCGATATACTCTGACCAAACTAACTATATAGCTTGTAAGGGCTTAGCAACCTCGGATAAATCCTAAGTTACTAACAATGAAAAACTGATATTACTTTACTAAGTATGCGGAAACTACTTGAATAAAGCTAAGAAGAATAACTTAAACTTCAACGATTTTATTAATACTTTGAACCTGCTTGATACACAGATTCACTAACAACCCTAATAACTCTAATACCGTACTTTGTAAATTATAAATCACGTATCTCTAATGCCAATCTAGGGGTCCTTTTATAGGCATAAGGAGTACCCTAGTCGGTTTAAAATTACAATGCTTGTACGACAAGTAATACTAATTCTAATCTAAGAACATTCTAGAATTACATAATAATCCTTAAACGATTTGCATAGCAGTCCTTTATCCTTGCAGTACTTTGACGAGTGAGCAGTACTTTGACATTCTTCATTAAGCAGTACTTTGACTTTCAGTACTTTGACTTTCAGCAGCACTTTTATATCCCAACAATCCTCCCCTAACTTGAATTCTACTTGCTTGACTTCAAGTTTCTTTGTATCTTTAACTTTAACATATTTGTCTTCAAGGAATGATTGTGTCTTTATCTTCAGATTTATCTTTTACTCATTGTGCTTGTATTATCATCATCAAAGTAATCTTTATCAGCAATCTTTATCAGCAACAATTATCAGCAACCTTTATCTTCTCAGCTACTCAGCAACATATGGCAAATTGTACATCAGATCATAAAGTTTCAGTCTATTCTCATCACTTCCAGGTGTGTTAACTCCTGTGAGAGGTGAATCATTGAAAATTTAATGGATTTTGATGTCTCTTTACCAAAGCCATTAACTCTGGAGTATCCAATGTTTAAGTGTGCAAAACCATGGTACATTAATAACCATATGATTTTTAGCAAATCATCAGCTATCAACGAATTTGTTTTGTCTTTACCAAAAGCCGTACCCTTTTGGACTAGTTAGTTCTTGCAACCATAGTGAACTAATTACCATATAAATGGTTTTTCCACAGCCTTTACCACAAGCCATTATCTTGTGGGCTATCCAACTCTTCATAATTGCAGATATAGTGAGTTAATTACCATACAACTTATTGGCAAGTTGTCAACCATCAAACGGATTTGAGATATCTTTACCAGAGCCGTTTGCTCATGGATTAGCCAGTCCTTATATTTAAACACGATGAACTGATAACCATCTCAAAAACCATTTGTTGTTGTTATTTTGTGCTGCAAAAAGTATTTTGCACTTTACAAAAATTGCTTATTTATTTTCATTAAAAGACTTTTACTGGTTTTAAACTGCAAGCAGTGCTTTGGATAAAGTACTGGTTGTTCAGCAGTACTTTGAATAAAGTAATTGATTTTTCAAAAGTTTTATATAATAAAGAACCATACCAGTATTTATGCATCATCGTCAGCCTGAATTGTCCATTTGATAAATAATTCAATTACCATAAGAGTTGTTTCATTCTCCTATTCAACCTCCATACCATGTTCTAGCATCCTGATCATAAGATCACTTGTCAGTGGATATCTTCTTTCTGCTAACATATGGATCATAGTCCCATCTTCTAACTCTAAAACATGCACTCCTGATTCTTCAAAGAATCTCCAGCTTGTAATCTCCCAAACTTCTTGGTTCTTCTGTCTTGTTTCTTCTGTCTCCCAGATAGTTATCAGATCTTCTAGCAAGACTAAGCCAACTCCAGTTGATGGAATATGCTCAAAATAGTTTTGCACTAGTTGATACAGGTGAAACAGATCCTCTCTATCTATCATGTGCAGTATATCCCATAGCAGATTAAATTTTCTAAAGCTTTCATCTTCTCTAAGGAACATAAGATAATCTCCATCTTTTGATTCTACAACTTCAAATGCAGACATCTTCGACTTCTTCTTTTCTGCAACATCTTTGGACTTAGGATGCTCAAAATCTACAACTCTCAAATAATTCCTCAGCTCATCAACTGTATATGTTCTCAATTGAATCTTCTTTGATAGTTGTTCATCATCAGTTGTTCTTTTTCTCTTTAAGCTCTTTTTTCTTGCATCCTCATTCTGTTTTTCATCATCAAAAGGAATAATACCAGCCACTTCCTTTTGATAAGCTTCTCTAACAGCATCATACAAATCTTTCATCTCTATATACTTAAACCTCTGTAAACATGTATATCCTCTACCCTTCAGATAAGCCATCATTGCATTTCTTTCCTTAGCAATACCTGGTATTTTTGATATAACAGCTGGCTTTTCGGGTATAGCAACTTCAGCATTTAGTTCAGCTTGTAGCTTTCTAGCAGCTTCTTCATTCTTAGCTACCTCAATAGTTTTCACTTCTGCCGAAGTTAGCTTCTTCTTTTTCTTTGTTTCTACCAGTTTACCATTTCCTTTATCTATAGGATCCAAAGTAGGTTGAGAAGATGATTGCAAGACTTGAGGTTGTTGTTGTTCAGCAACTCCAGGGATACTAACACCTCTTGGTCTTGACATATTTTGCAATATCTGAGCAACAGTCTCATCATCACTAGCAGTGTGCTCTTTTTGCTAAATTGGACTAGAAGGACCAGCTTCTTCTTCATGTAAGACTGTTGAAGGCCCAGCTTCTTCATTAAAGTTTAAAGTTCTTGGTGTAATGAGCTCTTGCCTATAAGTTCCTTGAAGAGCAGCACCTTGATCACCAGCACCTTGATCATCAGTACTTTGTACACCAGTACGTTGAGGTTCAGTAGGCTCAGTACTTTGAATATTAACTTGAGCATCAGTACCTTGAGGCTCAGTACTTTTAGGCTTAGTTTGCTCAATTGCTATAGCTTCTTTATCAACAGTATCAGCTTCTTCATAAGTTTGAGCATCTGCATTCAAATTTTCTTGCTCTAAATTCCTCCCCAATTGGAATGAAGACTGCTTGTGAACCTTTCTGCCCTTTGAAGCCTTCTGAAATTTCTTTCCTTTCTTCATCTGAGATTTGACCCACAACTTGTGATGTTGAACTAATGGCCAGATAAATTTCTTCAATCTTTTAAACTTGGTGTTCAACTTCATAAGTTGTGCAGCTTGAGCTTCAGTAGCTTTCTTCAATCTCACCAATTCCCTTGAAGACATAGTTATCCAGAACCAATCCCTCAGAAGCCATATCTCCCTCATCTCCTCCAGATTTTTGAGACCCATATGTGGAATTATAATCATTGGGAGATGATGGTGGGTTGAACTCTGGTTCTGAATCTTCATGAGAAATATCTTGCAAAGATGCAGTAGGCTGAGATGCAGTACCTTCCTGTGAAGCAGTATGTTGAGAAGCAGTACCTTTTCTTGATTCTGAAAGCTCATGTTCTTCACTTGCAGCAGCTTCATCTCTAACTGCTTGCACTATCTCCATCATATGAGTTGTTAAAGGTGTAGCCCTCCCAGAGAATTTGTCACTCTTTCTAGCCATGAAAGTGAATACCTTTGGTTGAAGGACAACAACAGGTAGCAGGCTAGAAGGTTTAGGCACATCCTTAAGCTGGTTGTTCAAGAAAACTTGAACAAATCAAGGGTACATAAGGAATGGTGAACTATTGGAGATGTGAGATAGCATACCATCTAAAATCATTCTGGAAAAGTTAAATATGTGATTGGTAGCTAACCCCACTAAAGCAGATGCGATATTGGATCCAAATTTTTCCCATGAAGTACTCTTGGAACTTAAACAATGCAGCAATACATGAACAAGGTACTTCCAGTGTGGACGAAATAAGGGTTTCTTAAAGGTTGTTTCAGTGAGAGATCCTTCATACCCAATATCCCTTAATGTATCCCAAAGCACTTGTTTATCAAAACGAATAGCCCCTTCAGCATCATCAAACAAGAAATCTTCCCTAATCGAAGCTTCACTAACTCTAACTATCTTTCCATCAACCTTAGCCTGAATATTGGATTCATCATCTTGTACTTGACATCTAGCAGTAGCCCAAAATTGTTGAATCTAGGGCTCAATGATGTCCAGTTCAACCAATAGAGCATAATAGATTGATGATGAGAAAATCAATTATGTCATGAAACGCGACATTAGATGGTGTCTTATCTAAGTTAGCCACCATATTATGTTTACTAACTATGTTAGGATCCGTCATTATGTGTGGTTATATGAAAGAATGGTTCGATGAATAATGAATGTAAATGAAAGAAGAGAGATATGGATGGACAAGTATAAATGTGAGAGGGAAAATCGAAGGGTAGTTATTTATAGGTAAGATTTAAAAAATCACAGCCCAATTAATAAAGTTACCGTTGTTTGAATTTTACCCATCTTTTTTACCGTTGGAACAGTACGTTGACAAGACTGCAGTGCTTTCTACGTAAGCAGTACTTCCAAAGCAGTACTTTCAGAGCAGTACTTTCAGATAAACAATAAGCAGTACTTTTCCATCCTCTTCTTCACAATGGCAAAAACATCAAAAAGCATTGTATTGCCTCCCCTCAAACAATGCATAGGACTAACTAACTAACTAAAAAGTCCTCCCCTTAAATGTAGCTTAATAGTTAATCATACCAATACTCACTACTAAATGATTGAATCTTGAAACATCAAAGCCTTTTGTGAGTAGATCAGCTACATTGTCATCTGTGTGGACCTTGACAACATTAATAAGCCTATGCTCATAACAATCTCGAATAAAGTGATGCCTGATCTGAATATGCTTGGTCTTGGAATGATAAACATGATTCTTCACAATGCAAATGGTACTCTCATTGTCAATGTTGATAGGAGTATTCTTGAAATTGAATCCATAGTCCAAGAGTTGATTCTGCATCCACAATACTTGTCCACAACAGCTTGCAGCAGCAAGATATTCTGCTTCAGTGGATGATGTTGCTACAATGGTTTGTTTCTTACATTGCCATGAAACTAATCTTCTTCCAAGATATTGGCATCCTTCAGTGGTTGATCTTCTATCATAATTATCACCTGCATAATCACTGTCTGAAAAAGCTTCCAAGTGAAAAGGTGAATCCTTTGGATACCACAACCCTAACTTAGGTTGTTGCTTCAAATAACTAAAAATCCTCTTGACTGCATTCATATGAGAGACCTTGGGTGAGACTTGATATCTTGCACACAAACATACAACAAACATAATATCAGGTCTAGATGCAGTTAAGTACATAAGACAGCCAATCATTGATCTGTAAAGCTTGACTTCCACAGCTTGTCCATCTTCATCCTTTCCTAATGAGTTGATAGATTTTATGGGTGTGGTGACAGGCTTCATAGCATCGAAGTTAAACTTCTTAAGAATGTCAGTAACATACTTATCTTGACTAATGAAGATTCCTTCCATTGATTGTTTAACTTGAAGCGCCAAAAAGAAAGTTAATTCACCCATGGAACTCATTTGAAACTCTTGTTGCATGAGCTGCTCAAATTCTTTCACCATAGACTGTTTTGTAGCTCTAAAGATAATATCGTCTACATAGATTTGAACAAGCATGATATCATTCTTGTCTCTCTTGATAAACAAAGTCTTATCAATTTCTCCTCTCCTGTAACCATGTTGCAATAAGAAAGTGGATAGTCTTTCATACCAAGCTCTATGTGCTTGATGAAGGCCATACAGAGCCTTAATAACTTTGAAGAATTTGTTTGGATGTGCAGAATCCTCAAAACCAGGAGGTTGTTTTACATACACTTCCTCTGTAATTATGCCATAAAGAAAGGCACTCTTGACATCCATTTGATAAACAGGAAAGCCCATATATGATGCAAAAGCAAGGAATAATCTAATGGCTTCAATCCTTGCTACATGAGCAAACACTTCATCATAGTCCACTCCTTCTTCTTGTCTATATCCTTGTGCAACTAATCTTGCTTTGTTCTTTATGACATTGCCTCTTTCATCTCTTTTAACTCTGAAAACCCATCTTGTACCAATGACTTTCTTTCCATCTGGTAAATCACATAATACCCAAATGTTTTGAAGCTTGAATTGAAAAAGTTCTTCTTGCATGGCTTCAACCCAACTTTCTTTAGTTAATGCTTGAGCTACATTCTTGGGTTCTTCTTGAGAGATAAAACAAGTAAATAGGCATGTTTGGTGGTCCTTATGATTTAGCCTGTTTTGTTTATACACAAAGCTAAGTAAAGCATTATGTGGTTTGGAGAAACCTTTAGCTTTTGTTCTTGTGAGCACTCCTGAAATAGAAGGTCCAATGATTTGACCAACAGGATGATTTTTATGAACTCTTAATGTAGGAGTCTGTGGAACTTTAAGATTATCACCCAAATTTGTGAAATCAGCTTCTTTATTGGAATTTGAGAAAATACCTTCATCTTCAAACTCATCATCATTTTCTTCTAACCCAGGCATGTTAGGATCATTCAAATCATCCGAAGTACTGTCAACTGGTGCAGCAATACTTTGATCCAAAGTACTGTGAGAGTAATCAGTAGACTTACCCTATTTCTTTGCTTCCTCATAAGCTCTCCTTTGATCATCCTCATAAGATTGTGCTATTTTTTCTTGAAAAAGCATCCTAGTGAGCTCATCTTGAAGTGCTTGATCTTCATCAGACAACGTAGATTTTGGTTCATCAGTACTTTTCTCCTTTTCAACAGTTATAGGTTCTTCATCAGGAACAACATCAGGTCTAATATTGACTCCATGAACAATGTACTGTAAATCTTTTTCTTTGTGAACAACTTGATTTTCTTCTCTGACAGGTACATAGTTCATAGAAGGAGTTAAAACATCAAGATCAAACATCCAATCAAGACCTTTACCTTTTTAATTTTCTTGATCTTCAATAAATTCAACATGAAGACAATCTTGCACCTTTTTGGTAACCCTATTGTACACTCTAAATCCTTTGCTATTGGTGCAGTAACCCAATAAGTATCCTTCTTCTGACTTGCCATCAAATTTTCCCAGAGTATCAATAGTATTGAGAATAGTCAGAGGACATCCAAAAGGTTTCATAAAACGAATGTTGGGTTTGTTTCCCATCAGCAACTCATAAGGTGTCTTCATCTGAGGCTTAGTGACTGATACTCTATTCAACACATAACAAGCAGTACTTACAGCTTCAGCCCAAAATTCAATAGGCAATAGAGAATCTGCAAGCATTGTTCTGGCTGCTTCTATCAAAGTTATGTTCTTTCTTTCTGCAACACCATTCTACTGTGGAGTTCTGGCAATGCTAAACTCCCTCTTAATCCCTTTCTTGGCACAAAATTCATCCATAAGCTTGTTTTTTAATTCAGTCCCATTATCACATCTAATACCTCTTACTTTGAGTCTCACTTGATTTTCAAGGGCTATGATAAGATCATGAATTGCATCAAAAGTGTCATCTTTAAATCCTAAGAAAAAGACCCAACTAAATCTACTACAGTCATCTGTTACAACTAAGCAGTACTTCTTTTTGTTTAGACTTGTAACAGAAACAGGTCCAAACAAATCCATGTGTAACAGCTCTAAAGGTTCTCTAATAGTTCTCTCCTCAATTTTCTTGCATGAAGCTTTGTGTTGTTTACCCTTCTTGTACGCCAAACATGAATGGTCATTCTTGTATGTTTTGGAATGTAAACCTCTAACTAAATTGGCTTTAACCAGCTTGTTGATATTCTTGAAATTCACATGTCCTGATCTTCTATGCCATAGATGTGCTTCTTCAAGTGTTGCCTTTGCTATTAAACATGTTGCCCGTCCAACAGAGTGAAGATTCTTCATATCTAGACTGTACACAACATTGGTTCTTGGTTACCTCAGTGTTACCAAGTGATCATCAACAAGCTTGAATTCAGGGGAAAGAATAAGACATTATGTGTTAGTGAATAACACAGGGTGCTTCTTGTCACAGATCTGAGATACTGACAATAGGTTGAACTTAAGCTCCTTCACATAACGAACATTCTCAAAGTCTATCCTTCCCGCCTTGATGGTTCCTTTCCCAGTAATTCTACCTGCACTAGGATCATTCCCAAAAGCAACTCTTCCTCCAAAATATTATTTAAAATCTGACAGGATCTCCTTGTCTCCTGTCATGCTCCCAGAGCAACCACTATCAACAATTAAATGATCTTTAAGCTCCTCTTCTGGGTTTCCCTGTACAAAGATGAAAGAGTTAGTTTCTTTTACGAACCCAAGTCATTACTGAATTGTGTTCCCCTTGTGGAGTGACATACTCATATTCTTTGAGTATGTAATCTCCATTTTTTTTGAAAACATGATCCAGTATTATCTTTTGTTTCAACACTTGTGTTAGATTTTCAACAAAACTCTCTTTTTCAACAAAAATATCTTTTTCTTTTTCTTTTTCAACAAAACTTGTTAAAAGTACTGTTTGTTCCCCATCAGTACTTTCTTTCTTAACCCAGGTGGTTTTGACTTTTTGTGTAGGTTTCCTTGATCTAGGTACTCTATTTGATGTGTAATGCCTTCTAGGTTGATAGTAATTGAACCTCCTAGGGCTTTCATTCGAAAAAGTGCTAGCAGTACCTTGATTAGGTGAAAACCTAGCAGTACTTTGAGAAGGTACTGCTTGAGAAACAGGTGGTTTTGAAAAAGATCTTCTCTGGTGAGGATACCTATAGTCTTTTGAGAAATTACTATGGTTAACCCTATTTGAATGATTCCAAACTGGTTTATTCTCCCTTGGCTTATGGTTGGTAGATTTAGTCTTTGGGAATGTGCTTAAATAATCTGAGTGAAAGTCACAGTCCTTAATCAAATGATCAGGACTATAACAAACAAAACATAACTTTTTATCTGTAATCCCAAAATTTCTTCCTCTAGGTCTATGACCAAAACTATTGTGTCTTTTTGTTGAATGACTAAAACTAGCCTGACCAAAATTATTCCAAAAAGATTTAGCAGTATTTTGAAAAGTTTTTCTTGAAGGTACTGCTGAACGTCTAGCAGTACTTTAAGAAGGAACTGCTGTGCTCTTAACATTATCATTCTTAGGTTTCTCAATTGTTTCATTTGGGGGCTCAGAACTAGATTGACCTGAATTAGATTGACAAGTAAGCTTTTTCCTAAACTCTAAATTGTCTACTCCAAAACGAGAAACATCTGTCCTAAGTGGTTGAAAACTACCAGTGGGATGAGGGACTGCATTATAACCCTTGTCTTTCTTAAATTCAGGAGGTGTTTGACTAATTGATTCCTCATTACTAGATGTGTTTTCTTCTGAGCTAATGAGTTCATCATCACTAGTGGTTATCTCCTCTTCCACAGTTTGTTCCTTATCACTAGATGTGTTCTCTTATGTACTACTAAAGTCCATACCAAAACCTAGGCCAGTTATAATGTGTGCTCTCCTTTGTTTTTCAACAAAACTTACATGTGACAGACCAGATTCTTCCCAAGCAGCAAGTTTTTCTAACAAAGAAACCCTTTCCTTAGTGATCTTTTCAAGTTCAGAAACCTTACATCCTAACTTCCATTCACTCAATTTTAATTGATAATCTTGTTGCTCATATTTTTCTGCCCAAGCCATTTCATTATTTTCATGATTGATTATTTTGGCTTTCATTGTCTCTAAAGTTATTTGATAACCTGCTACCTCAGACCTAGCCCTTCTACAATTATCTCTTTCAGTCACATAATCATTAAGAACTTTTGGATAAAAGTTATTACACTTAGAACATACCTCAGAGATAGTGGGTAAACTTGGTGAAGTAGCTACCATAGCAAGCAGAACAGGTTCTTCTTCACATTCCATGCTCCAATCAAAGCTTCCAAGACCATCTCTTGATTCTAAAGCAGCAAATCCTGGTTCCTCATCAAAAGCTGTGCTCCAATCAAACTCTTCCATTGCAACCATAGAGTAGGTTACTGGTTCTGTTAGGAATTAGAAAATTCAGTCATTAAAGAGTCGGTCACCTCAAGTATATGTATTCGATAGAAAGCTCGTAGTCATAGTCAAGTTATGTTAGTAAGTAGTTTGTTAAGTAACACCGTGGAGGACGGACGGGTCTTTACCCACTGTATGCCTGATCCACAGACCGTAGGTGGCGTTTATTTGTAAAACACTATAAATACCCTCTACCTCCCAAGGTAGAGGGTTGGAGCTTCAATACCATTTTTCTTTGTTTCACATAGTTCCCAACTCTCTTCCATTTCTCTCTCTAGAACTTTCTCTCTCTAAACATATTGAACGCCACATTTGATTATGGTTTAGTGTGTTTGTGAAATCCTATATCCTTCAATTGGTATCAAGAGCCATGGTTTGATCACTCATCTTTCATGCTCTTTGTTTTGGTGGATTTCATAAGGTTTTTGGGGTTTTAAGTGTTTAGGAGAGTTTGAATCATTTGGACAAATTCTAGTGTTAAAGTTTGAATTTTGCTTGTACTTTTGTGTTTAGGATCATCATATGTGTTTATGTTTTGAATTGGAAGGCTTAAATCATTGTGGTTTGGTTGTTTTTGATTGATAAAGTGGTTATTTGTGAAAGTTGTACGAAGCGAGTTGAGTCTCAGAGTTTTGTTTCTTCGAAGCGAGTTGCTTTGTTATTGGAAGCGAGTTGGTATATCCGACTTGGCTAATTAGCGAGTTGACTCTTTATGCGACTTGGGTTCTAAGCGAGTTGTTTCTTTAAGCGACTTGGGTTCTAAGCGAGTTGTTTCTTTAAGCGACTTGGGTTCTAAGCGAGTTGTTTTTTTAAGCGACTTGAGTTCTAAAGCGACTTGGCTATTAAGCGAGTTGTACAGCTAGCGAGTTAGTTTAAGCGACTTGGTGGTTAAGCGAGTTGTCTTTGTTTGTGACTTGGCTATTAAGCGAGTTGTCTCTATATGCGACTTGGCTATTAAGCGAGTTGGTTCTTTAAGCGACTTGTTTCTTTAAGCGAGTTGGTTGTTTAGCGAGTTGATTGTTTAGCTACTTGTCTATTGAGACTTGTTACTTCTTCGTGCTACATTTTTACGGTTGTTCTTTTGGTTTAGTAAAATCCCGTGAAAGAATCAATTTCCCGGTTTAGACAAATAATAGTAAAATCCCGTAGAACGTGTAATCATGTAAAACATCGTACCTACTATCGTTTCTTCTGTAGCTGAGGAGGTTCAAGCAGCTGGATCAGATACTCTTCCACCTATGCTTGACAGAACTGATTATGACTCATGGGTTCAACAAATCCGATTATACTGCTTGGGAAAAGAAAATGGGGTCAACATTCTCAAATCAATTGATGAAGGACCTTATCAGATTGAGACTACAATATACATAATTGATACTGCTGCTGATGGAACAATGATCTTTGGATTGGACAGACCAAAGACGTATGATGAGCTCAATGATAAGGAGAAAAAGAGATTCGATGCTGATATCAGGGCTTCTAACATTATACTTCAGGGTCAACCAAAAGATATCTACAAGCTTATCAATCACAACACTGAAGCCAAGGCAGTATGGGATAATGTCAAGATGCTTCTCTCAGGTTCTGAATTAACCAAGGAAGACAGAGAATCACAACTGTATGATGAGTTTGAGCATTTCAAGATGAAACCTAATGAGAGTGTCTATGAATATTACGTGAGATTCCATAAGCTTGTGAATGATATGAGGAATATCAAAATGACCATGCCAAACATTGAGCTGAACTCAAAGTTTGTGAACAACATGAATCCCGAGTGGTACAAATTTGTCACCTTTGTGAAGCTAACCAAAGGACTAAAGAATACAAACTATGAGCAATTGTATGCCTTCCTGCTTCAGAATGAGAGGCATGCTATGTTTGAAAAAAGGATTCTTGATCAGTTCAAAACCAATCAGGGAGAAGCCAGCTCACCAAATGATTCTACAGCTTTCTACACCAATGTCGGTATTACCACCTAAGCATATCAAGTTATACCCATGGGTAATGGTAATTACAAGCTCATCCCTGATCCAGCATATAAGCCTCCCGACTCAAGCACACTCATGGAAAACTTCATCAATCAACTGTCTCTCATGGTTAGTCAAAACATGAACTCTCTCCCACACACCGACAATAACCTCAGAACAGCATCCAATCTACAAAATCAAGCTACTGTCAGAGATGGGAAGGTTGTGGTGCAACCAGTTCAAGAAAGGCAGTATGAACAGGGAAGAGGTGGAGTTGGTAGAGGATATGTAGCAAATCAGAATCGTGGAAGGAATCCAAATCAAGGACAAGAAAAACCAGTCAAATGCTACAACTATGGTGGTGAGGGACATATTGCTAGGAACTGCACATCTCCTAAACGTCCACAGAATGCAGAATACTTCAGAGACAAGATGTTGCTCGTGCAAGCTCAGGATAATGGTGCAGCTTTGGATGAAGAGGAGTTGTTGTTTCTTGCTGAGGGCAATGCCAAGATATATGATGTAGATGTGGATGAGCAGCCAATTCAGGAGATAGGTCACAATCATCAGAATGCCTTTCAAGTCGCTGACTGTGATGCATACGACTCTGACGTCGATGATGAGCCTACTGCACAAACAATTTTCATGGCTAGCATTTCTCCAATGGTCTCTCCTAAGGTCTCATCATCACAGCAAGCTGGTCCATCCAAAGAATCAATCATCTCAGAGGTATTAAAACTATATGATGAAGTTGATGAGCAAAAGATGCATAATAAAGTACAATCTCTTGAAACCTATGAATCAAATATTGATGATGAGGGTAATAGCAATATTGTCCCATATGATCAATATGTGATGCAAAGTGAAAGTGAGGTTGTACCAAGTAATGCATCTTCTGCAGTCGATAATGAGCATGTTTTTAATGAATACACTGCATGTGCCCCTGATGATTCTGTTATCTCTGAACTGAATGCCAATAAAGAACAAGTTGCTATTTATGAACAACGTGCTAAGTTTGAGTTAACCACCCGTGAGCAGGAAATGGATGACCAAATGCGTACAACTATTAGAAAATGTAAGTTTAGAGAAGAAGTATTAAAACAAGAGTTAAACTCCTTACAAGAAAAGCTTTCTAAAACTGCTAAGCAAAAACAAGAACTTTAAGAAAATGTTAAAATGCTTAAGCAATAATTCAGTGCTAAGGAATCAAAACTTTTGAATGATTTTTCTAATCTAAAAACCTTGAAAAACAAGCTTGAAAATAAGTTGTACGTACAAGGGAACACCATTCAGACTGCTCACATGATCACTAAGTATAGAGTCTTAAGAGATAAGCACAGTATCCCCATTATAAAGGAATCCAACCCTGAGTTTGGTAAGAAAGCAAAAGCTGCTCAAAATGTAATTTATGATGGTAATGAAATCCTTAAGCCTAGACAGAAACCTAGTTGCGCTGAGTGCACTGAGGCAAATAAGAAATCAGATGAAGTCACTAGGGAGAAAATGAATAAGAAGCTAGAAGATCCTGAGTGTAAAAAGAATAATATAACGATCAAACCCCATGATTACACTAAGGAAAATTGGATATCCTTAAACATGTTTAAGCCTCAGACCCTATTAACCCCTGAACAAGTGTTCTGGAAAAAGGATATGGATATGGAAAAAGCTGAAAATCTTGTTGAAAAGAATCCCCCTTGTAGGAAATTGCCTCATGCAACTGTGTATCCTCCTAATACACCAATGCATTTAGTTCCTAGATTTATTTCCAGTAATAGCAAGACCTTAATCAGCCTATATGTTGTTTATCAGCTGTTTGTTGATTTTGAGAAAACGTGTAAGAATAGAATCACACCTACAGGGATAACTGAGGGGGAAAGGGGTTTTGAGCAAACTAAAGAATGTTATTTAACTGAGGTCATACCTTTCTTTAAACAATTAAAAGGTCAATTTGAGAGTCTTCAAAAAGGGATAAATTCAGAAATTAAAGAAATGGAAAAGGAATTTGATGCAATGATAGTTGAGGTCAATGATTATGAACAGGAACTCAAATATAATGAACTTGAAGGGAAGAACTTGCATATCTTAAATTAGAATTTGATTTCGAGTTGTGTTGCTCAAGATGTGTTTTATACTGTTACTAAGCACTCTATTACTGCTTCTCGATTTCATGAATTATCTATTGCATTGAAAGTTTCCCATGATCGTGTCATTGAGCTTGAAAACAAAAACTCAAAACTAAATGAGAAAATTGATCAGGATGATCACGATAATTTGGTAAAACATCTTTCTAAACTAGAAGTTGAACATTTTGATTTACAACTAGAATATCAACATCTTAAAGAAAATGTCAAAACCTCAAATATCAAGACATCCTCAGATGTTCCAGAGTTTGATGCAGTTTTTCAGATAAACAAACGTGACGAACAGATTCAAGCTCATTGTAACATGATCAGAAAGTCGAAAGCCCAAATCTCTCAATTAAAGGGTGAAAAGAACAATGTGAATGGCTCCCAAATGCCTCATCCTTTAGATTCTCAGTATTCTCAAACTTTTCATCTTCAAAACTTGGTAAATGTTTTACAAAAAGAAAACGAGAGTTTTCTAGAAGAAAATGAAAAAGTTAAACGACACTTTAAAGAGTTATATGATTCAATGAAAGTCACTCGTGACAAAAACAATGAAAAAATAACGTCTTTACAAAAAGAAATTGAGAATCTGAGGAGACAGGAAAAAGGGAAACTGCCACTTGTCTTTAATGAGAATGTTGCATCAAGATCATCCTCAGACTACAAATATACTGTGACTGTTAAATACATTCCTCCTCATCTTAGGAATAATGAACTTGTGTTTTATAACTATTTTGCTCACCTTAAGGATAGTCTAGAATGTCTCCGTGAGATTGTGGAAGAGGATTTTATAAATAAGCCTCTTGACAGTGAAATTAGGTTTGCGTGCATTCAAACCAAACAATCTCAAGAGCTGCAAGAATGTTTAATAGCAACATGTCCTAAATCCTTAGGTGCGAAAGGTAAAGCTGTGATGCCTTGTCCTATGCCTAGTGCCAAGCATACAAACCATTCTATGCCCACTATTAAGAAAGTGAACTCTAATGTGCCTTCAAGTAGTTCAGATCCCTGCACATCTAGGTCAGGAATGCAAAAAGTAGATCAACCAACTAATGTTCCCATATTCCCTCTACAGGAGTAATCAATGGCATAAGAGCAAGCGGGTCAAAGCCTCCACGCAATACTAAGCAAGATAGGACCTCACAAGCTAAGAATGTGCATTGGAAGAGAGTAGAAGACCACCATAGGAACTTTAAGTTTGAGTTGAATAAAACGAATCGTGTTGATTCTAGTATTAGCCATAGGCGTACTGTAATTAGTTCGAATTCTGCTACTATCTGCAAACCATGTAATGATGACTGCTTGAATTCTGTTACTAATCATGAATGTGGTGTGAATGTTTTGTCTAATGCTGTCAAATGCCCTGTTAAAACTGTTAATTCTAAAAATCAAGCTAAGAAGGCTAAAAGGCAAAGGCGAAAGAAAGTTAGAAAACAGTGGAAACCTACAGGAAGAATATTTAGTAAAATAGGTTATTAATGGATACCTTCTGGCCATAAGGATAATGAGTTCTGCCCTCAATTTGCTAAGACAATGCTCACTAGAAAATGGATGCCTACTGGTAGAACTATTCCCTTAAGAAGTGAACATACTTTAGGTCAAATATGGACATTAGCACTGCATCCATTTCTGATGATTCCATTGTTTCTACTTCTGATGTGGGTGTTCCAATTACTGTTACTAACCAAGTGGAACCCATTATTGCATGGGGTTCCCAATTATCCAGTTATCCATTCTTGTCTGTGTTCAACTGCAGATCGTTCAAATCATTCTGTGGTACCTGGACTCAGGCTGTTCCAAGCATATGACTGGAGATCGATCGCGGCTCATGAACTTCGTGAGTAAATTCATCGGGACTGTTAGATTCGGGAACGATCGTTTCGGTGCAATTATGGGTTATGGAGATTATGTTGTCGGTGATAGTGTTATCTCCAGGGTATATTACGTAGAAGGTCTTGGTCATAACTTATTCTCTGTCGGTCAATTCTGTGATTCTGATCTAGAAGTGGCCTTCTGAAAACATACGTGTTTCGTTACAGAACTTGATGGTAAAGAACTCCTATGAAGAACACGTGGTTCAAATCTATACACCATCTCTATCGAAGATATGATGAAGTCTTCTCCAATTTGCTTGTTGTCAAAGGCTTCGAAAACAAAGTCATGGTTACGGCATCTTCGTTTCAATCACTTGAACTTCGGCACCATCAATGATCTCTCCAGAAAGGACTTAGTTGTAGGTTTACCTAGACTAAAGTATGAAAAGGATCATCTTTGTTCAGCATGCCAATTAGGAAAAAGCAAGAACTATGCCCACAAACCCAAACCTACAAACTCAGTTACAGAAGTTCTTCATACAATTCACATGGATTTATGTGGACCCATGAGAGTGCATAATATATTTGGGAAGAAATATGTGTTAGTTGTGGTTGATGATTACTCTCGATTCACCTGGGTTAAGTTCTTAAGGACAAAGGATGAAACTCCAGATATCATCATCAAACTTATCAAACAGCTGCAGGTTCGACTTAACAAAACTGTCAGAATCATCCGAACAGACAATGGAACTGAGTTTGTTAATAAACAACTTAGTGTGTTTTATGAAAGTGTTGGAATCAGTCATCAAAGAAGTGTTCCACGAACTCCTCAACAGAACGGTGTAGTTGAAAGACGAAATGGAACTCTTGTGGAAGCCACAAGAACAATGCTGATTTACTCGAAGGTTCCAATGTTTCTCTGGGCTGAAGCCATTGCCACTGCATGCTACACTCAAAATCGATCCCTAATTCACACTGCTCATGGAAAAACTCCATATGAACTTGTCCACAATAGAAAACCTAATCTCTCATTCTTTCGTGTGTTTGGTGCATTGTGTTATCCAACTAATGAGGGCCAAGACTTAGGCAAAATTAAAGCTAAAGTGGACATTGGAGTTTTTGTAGGATATGCACCAAACAGAAAAGGATACCGAATCTACAACAAAAGAACCTGAAATATCATGGAAACAATTCACGCTACGTTTGATGAGCTGGCCGGTCCAATGGCTCCAGGACAACCCAGTTCTGGACCCGCATCATCAAGTAGTTCCATCAGTTCTACTCTTGTTTACGACCCCTCACCAGCAACTCTTTATGTACCGCCTTCAGAAGATGATTTGAAGAAATTATTTGATCCAATGTTTGATGAACACTATGAGCCAAGTGCTAATGATATGTCATTCCATCAACAGAGGCTGTCTTTATCCCTATCAATGAGGTTAACCCTTCATTTTCAATGTCATTAAGTCAAGAAGCGCCTGCTGCTGATCACTCTGTCTCATCAACAAATCTTCAATCATCGGGTGTACATAATGGAAATGTTGCTGCTGTTATAGATGATGAAAACCCTTTTGCTCCTCCAGAAGATGAACCCTTTGAAAACATATTTGCTCCTGAGTCATCATGAGAACCATCTTCTTCAGGAGATATCAACTCTGCTACTTCAGTTCTTCAACAACAACCACATGAACACCTTAGAAAATGGACACATGATCACCATTGGACAACATCATTGGAAACCTTTCCCGTCCAGTATCCACACGGAAACAACTTGCAACTGATGCCTTATGGCGCTTCTTCAACTCCGTACTCTCTAAGATCGAACCAAAAGACGTGAAAACTGCCATGAATGAAGACAGCTAGTTCAATGCCATGCAAGAAGAAATTCATGAGTTTGATCGACTTGATGTATGGGAATTAGTACCTGCCCTAGATTGTGCTATGATCATTGCTCTAAAGTTGATTTTTAAAGTAAAACTTGATGATAATGGTGATGTTTTAAAGAACAAGGTTCCATTGGTTGCAAAAGGATATGGTCAAGAGGAAGGCATTGACTTTGAAGAATCATTTTCTCCAGTGGTACGCATCGAGGCAATCAGAATCTTCCTGGCTAATGCTGCAAGTAAGAATATGATTGTCTATCAGATGGATGTAAAGACGGCTTTTCTTAACGGAGATCTTAAAGAAGTCGTATACGTCAGCCAACCGGAAGGCTTTGTGAATCCAGAGCATCCTACTCATGTCTATCGCTTGAAGAAGGCTCTTTACGGCTTGAAGCAAGCTCCAAGGGCATGGTATTATACGCTGTCAAACTTTCTTCTATCTACTGGATTCAGCAAAGGAGCAGTTGATCCAACATTGTTCACCAGAAAGTCAGGCAAACATTTAATTCACGTTCAAATCTATGTTGATGATATTATCTTTTCCTCGACTGACCCCAATGAATGTGACCATTTTTCTAAGGAGATGGGCTCCAAATTTCAAATGTCAATGATGGGACAAATGTCATTTTTCTTGGGATTACAAATTTCACAAAGTCCCGGAGGCATTTTCATTAATCAATCTAAATATGCAAATGAAATTTTAAAGAAATTTGGATTTGATTCTTGCGACCCTGTTGACACTCCTATGATTGAGCGTACAAAATTGGATGAGGACCACTCAGGGACCATGGTAGACCAAACGAAATATCTTAGTATGATTGGATCCCTAATGTACCTCACAGCCAGTAGACCTGATATTCTGTTCATTGTATGCATGTGTGCTAGATACCAGGCTAAGCCTACCAAAAAGCACCTTGAAGCGGTTAAATGGGTCTTTCGGTATCACCAAGGTACCATCAATATGGGACTTTGGTACCCGAAGGACACCGGTATGTCACTAACAGCCTATGCAGATGTTGATCATGCAGGATGTCAAGATACACGTCGAAGTACATCTGGAGGTGCTCAGTTTTTGGGTGATAAGCTTGTGAGCTGGTCTTCAAAGAAACAAATGAGTACTTCTGTTTCCTCTATAGAGGCTGAATACATAGCCATGTCATGTTGTTGTGCTCAAATCCTTTGGATGAGATCCCAATTATCTGACTATGGCTTTGAATTCAACAAAATTCCTCTGTACTGTGATAATAATAGCGCCATTGCTCTCTCATGCAACAACGTTCAACACTCAAGAGCAAAGCACATCGACATTCGACATCATTTCATCAGGGAACAAGTGGAAAACGGTGTGGTGGAACTATATTTCGTGAGGACGGAATACCAGTTAGCAGACATCTTCACCAAAGCTCTTCCTATAGAACGTTTTAAGTTTATCCTTCCACGACTTTGTCTAAAGAGCCTACAACCAGAAACACTCAAACGTCTTCAAGAGGAAGAAGTGGAGTAAAAGGTTTTCCTTCATCTATCTCTTGTATATATTCATTCAATAAGCAAAATACAAAATTTCAAAACCTACAAAAGAAAATATAAAAAATATAAAATTCATAAAAAATTAGAAAATCTTGAAAATTTCCAAAAATATTGTTATTTTGTCATGTTTTTCCTTATTCGATATCATCTACGGACTTTGTGTTGACATTCAAATAATGTCACGGGTCTTTAGATGTTCTTCGAATGTACAAAGTTTGTTTTGAAAAAAAAATGTGGCGGAGAAAAATGGTGGCATCATTTCAGGCAGTAACCCTTTCTAAAAAGAAAAGAACAGAGCCATGCTTTATCTTATTTCTCAAATCTCATGCTCTGATTCTTAAAACAAATGTTTGTCATCTAAAAGATAAATGTTTCTCTTTCCAAATATTTTTCCGTCTACTGATTCTTCTGAAAAATATTTGCCATCTAATGAAAACTAAATTGCTTTGAAAATACCTCGTTCTCTATTATTCTTGTTAATCATCTGTGCTTATCATCTGTCAAAATCTCTATCTCTCAATCAACAACTGGTGTCATTGATTGAGGGGGAGAATGATTTCAATCGAATTAAAAAGGTTATTTTGAAAGGTCATTTTTCAAACAATTGGCACGTAAATGAGCAAGGTTTATCATCTGTCAAAATCTCTATCTCTCCTCAAAAGCTCTCAAAATTTAATTTAAATCAATAGAGATCACATCTCTCAAGGGATTTGGAAAGTGTGATCGGGGGAGAATTTGTGATTTAAATTGGATTTAAACTGATAACTTGATAATTGATTTTATAAGTGTTTAGCAAGCTTTCCTCCCCACATGTGCCAAATGATTTCAAATTTTCCATGCTCATGTTGAGGGGGAGCATATTTTTAAATCACAAAGAATTGTAACGTGATTGATTTGTCTCTAAGTGCAGGTTCCCTCTATTATGTGCAAAACTATTTCAAATCTCGAGGCACATATTGAGGGGGAGCAAACTTTTGAAAACCTCATCCTTCCCCAATATGCTTTATCTACTTGATTTAATCAGGGAAGTGGTGATGATATCTTTTAAGAAAATGGTAATCAAAGAACTTAATTCTTCCTCTTGCCTCAGTGTGCCAAACAATTTCAAATACATGAAGCACATGTTGAGGGGGAGCTCTTTCTCTAAAAATATCAAAAATAATTCAGGTACAAAATGCTTTGATAATATATCACAAGTATCTTGATTGATTTTCAAATGGTTTTCAATTGGTTCCAATGGCTGATGAACAATACCAAAAGACCGACCAAATTTAATTTATGTATTGTGATATAAGGATGGTTAGGTTAGGTATTCGTTCCCATGATCCGCCAGAACCGGAGGGATCTACCCAGGGACAATCCACTAGATAGTGTAGATGTTCTTAGGTATGATGAAAAAAAAGGAGAAAAGTGAGATATGGGAAGAGTGCAGACTGAGACTGAGCTAGAACTGGAATAAACCCAACAAGGTTCTAGTTATGAAGTCTTGGTAAGCACTGAAGGGGTTGAAGAATGAAAAAGAATTGAATTAGAAAAGGGTGAAAAGAAATAGCCCTCCAATAATTCAACCTTAGGGCAGAAACCGGGTTCGATACATATGCTACTGGTGTCTACTAAGGTAACACTGGTATTGAAGACAAGACGTCATGGACCCAGTGACGCACTGCACTACAACTTCCCAAGCCACTAAAGTTCCTCTTAAAAAGGGCTTGTTTCATTCTCACGGGGAACCGACATTATCTATCGACTTTCTCTTATAGATTGTTGATATTGAAGAAGGAGACCCTCTCCCTAGTCTCCGGCATAGGAACCAAAATATGCACAATCGAGTCTATAGCCACGAGATCATCAAATAAATCTCATTAGGACACTGTCAATGAAGACTCTCTATTTCACATAATGTGGAAAGAGAGTTATATCTCATGAGTCCTACGCATTATCCTTGTGGTATTGCCAGAACATCTGAGTGATATGCAAACATATTCACAATTGTGACAACTCGTAATTTCAGGACATTTCATATAGACTAGATTTAGTCTACACATCATTAGTAACATCATTTCATATCAATTTATGCATGGGTTTTGCATTTTACATTAAACGTTTATTTTCTTATTAAATAAACGCTATCGCGTAAACATTATTTAAACATTTGATCTGACACTTCCAAAAATTATTCCGATATATTTTTGTACTCATGATAAGATTATAAAAATAATATTATTACTTTACCCGATGTTTTCAATTTATTTTGTATATAAATTGTTATGTATAAAATTTTACGACGGTTTTCGTAAATACTACACGATAATTATTATTTCACTCAATTTTTGCAAGAAATGTATTGTTATAATTTTTATGACTTCAATATATTTTATTTTGATCCGTTAAAATTTATTTTTAACTAACGCTACCCTAAATGCTTAAATAAATACACAAGTTACTAATAATTCCTAATTAACTACACATTACTCAACATTAAAACACTTGATTATGATTAAATGCATCTAGTCTTAATTTTTTTTACATATGTCGACCAAGAAGATGAGTCACAACATTTGCAAACAAAATATCTAC
This sequence comes from Chrysanthemum seticuspe, assembly GCA_019973895.1. Classification (NCBI taxonomy): domain Eukaryota; kingdom Viridiplantae; phylum Streptophyta; class Magnoliopsida; order Asterales; family Asteraceae; genus Chrysanthemum; species Chrysanthemum seticuspe. The sequence continues at coordinate 166,348,399 of BPTQ01000002.1, forward strand.
TTAAACATACACATATATCATTTATTATTAACATTAACACATACAACACAATATTTGCAAAGTGTAAAAGCAAAATATCTCTCTTCCTCTCTTCACCGTTGAACCGGCCAACCATAAGGATCAAGAGGAGATCATCAAAAATTTTCTAGTCAAGTTTATTACACTCTAGTTACACTCTTGGTTTAGGTTTTGAAATAAAAACCTAGGGTGTTAGGATTAACCTTGTTCACTTCACCTCATCAAGTAACTAGTAAGCATTTCATATTCATCATCATCTTTCATATTCATGTTGTGTTCATTTTATCATGTTTGAGTAAAACATACAAGTTATATGATGTCTATACCACTTAAATTGTTTATAAACTATATAAATTCATATATGTTATCCTATAATTACTCCTTGAAATATATCACTTTTGGTGATGCCTAGGAACCCATGACACCCTAAGAAGGTGTATGGTAGGATTAGAATAGCTTCGGAGTTGTTTTGAATTGGTTGGAATAGGTTTGGCGCGAGAAAAACTCATTTCGACAACTTTAGTAAAGGGTCTGATCTTATTTTCGAATTATGGAATTCTTGACAGTAGATAAAATTTTTTGGATTAGACATTTAGAAAATACACTTTAAAACGAAAACGTGGCCGCTTGAACGGGTTAAAACGGAGTTATAACGAAGAAGTTATGCTATTTTCAAGTTTGACGACGAAAACTATAATCTTCAGAAAATTCAGCATGTTATATCAACTTTTTACGAGTCAAAAATGAATCTTAAGCGTTATTAAATGTGTCGACTTATAAAAAATATATTAGTATATATTATCACGATTCCGAGGATATATAAAACGTAGAAAACGGGCTTATAACGACTAAGTTATTCACATTTTAAACAAGTTGCCGTAACTATTTTATATAAGTATAACTAATATATTTTCTAATAGACAAACCTATCGGCCGCGAATTACCATATTGAGGGTTGTTTTTAACATTGATAGAGTACTATTCAGAAAAAGATGTCTTCTAGTAAAAGTAAGTTCGCCTAGCCTATTTTTCAAAATGTCCAACCGTTTGTCAAACGGAGTTGTAACGAGTAAAATACGGTCACTTAAACTTTGCCGAAAACCACCCTTAAACAATATTTTGGACACAAGTACCATAGTTTACCTACATATTTCTCCATGATCGAGACTTCTATGATAAAAACTTAAAAGCTAAAACTTTGAGATAATGCTACAAGCTTTCCAAAACCGTTGAGTTCGTTTCCTAATACTCGATGTGCACCAATTTACGACTAGCTTTTCAAGGCCATTTAGTCACTCTCATGACTTGTCAAATTATATTACTTTACGACAAAAAGTTATAATTTCATAATAAAATCATTAAACGACTATCGTAGGATGTTGATTCAACGTATATACTTGTAAAGTATCTTATAACATGACGAGATGTCATAAACATATATTTCCACAATAAATTCTATTTTCAAATGTACAAGTGGTATGGATATCATATGAGTTTGCATGCACGACATTGTTTCATGACTTATATTAGAGCATATCATTCATAATAGGTCGCGGTTAGAGAGTTGCGTCTCATTTCTGTGCATCCACTTTGTCATCATAACTATTGCACCAGGTGAGTTTATAGCCCCACTTTCTATTACTTATTTGTTTTATAAACTCTTTGGGGGGAGATACATGCTCAACTACTTGCTTTTACAATCACAAATATTCTAAACTTTGACATATTACTGTGAGTTTCAGAGCCCCTACTATTATACATTTTGAATTACTTTTGGGGGAGATACATGATCAACTATTTTCATTTACTTTTATAAGTACTCTAAACTTTTAAGGATTACCGTGAGTTCGTAGCCCCACTTTTACTCGTTTAAATTCTTATAAACTATTTGGGGCGAGATACATGCTTATTTATCAAAACATTTAAACTCTTTTTCCAAACAACATTACTTATACTCTAGACTTGGTGCGTGTATTGACTAGACTTAAACAAACATCCCAACATCTATATGTTGGAAGGCCATTTTTATGGATACAGCCCAACGTGATTCGTTGGAGGAACATCCCAACATCTATATGTTGGAAGGCCATTTATATGGATACAGCCCAACGTGAGTCGTTGGAGGAACATCCCAACACGAGTTGTTGGAAGACCCTTGTGGTGATATTTATACTTTTAACTACCTTAATGCGCATATTCATGATTGTCATTCTCTTTTAGGCAATGGGTTGTGAACACACAGGTTGCAAGTTTTGTATGGGCGGAACTTGGAACTGAGTGGATTTACAATGTCTTTGCTTTGGGAACTCATTTGACCACGTGTGCTTGAACATAAACTAGACATATTTTGGCAGTGGGTTGTGAACACACAGGTTGCAAGTTTTGTATGGGCGGAACTTGGAACTGAGTGGATTTACAATGCCTTTGCTTTGTGGACTATTCTATATGACCAAAAACTTTGCCTTTGTTGCATGAACGCTCTTTAAAAGCTTTACTTGTTAACCAAACTCTATGAACTCACTCAACCATTGTGTTGACACTTTTAGCATGTTTTATCTCAGGTATCTAAGGCATTCACTTCATGGCATGCATTTGGACATATCATAGAGTCGTGGTGACGACGCGTCTCACTTGGGTTTTATGAACTTTAAAAACATCGTTTGGCTTGTATCAAATTTATTTCCGTACATAGTAACTTTCATTTGGGACCTATACTTTGTAAACTCTGATTGTTTTATTAAATCAAACGATGTGTTTTCCAAACGACACTTTAGGTCGTTCGATATAACTGTAACTTTGATGCTATGACAGTCCTCCCCAAGGTATTCCATTCCGCTGCAAAACAGGTAATTTGGAGGTGTGACAACAATGAAGATGGAAAGCCTTCTGGAGCCAACATCAAACAAGCTCCTGGTGGGTGGCATGTGAGATCTATTCAATAGATCAACCATGTAACAACTGAACAGAAACAATGGGGCGATTCAATCTTTTGAAACAATCCTGGTTTAGGTTATGGATTGATGGATACCTTTGAAAAACCGGTCGTTGTGCTTAAAAATCCTTTTCAATAGCACATCGACTGTGTACTCATAGTTCAAAATAAAAAGTGTTTATGATTGATAATTGATTTTCATTAAAACCTTCGTTTTATTGCAAAAACAATTTCTATTGAGCAGTACACGATTGTTTTTCAATCTCTTTTCATCAATCAGTGAATCCCAATTCGCTGGTTCACTCACTCCGTGTTGTCTTCTTTGAGACATTCCGGTTTGAGAACAGTTAGAGCAGCTGCGAAACCCTGTCAAGGAAATTCTTCGGAATTATAACTGATCACAGGCAATACTTGTACTGATCAACGGGGAACCGTGGGCCGTGTACCTCAATTCAACGAAAGTGATCAAAGATACTTTTGTGCACTTTATTGCTAACTGTTGTATGCAGGTACGCCCGACGTTTGCAGCTGATCAGAATGAAGCGGTCAATCCATAGCCGCATGCTCACACTACACATTCATTTCTAAAGAAATCATGTTAAGTGCTTCAACGACTCTGATACTTTCACTCCATGCTTCTGCTATGCTGCTGCAAATATCATAAACCAGTAAAAGCTTCCGCTACTCTGATGAGAATATATCGTGATCCAGAATGTGAGCATATCGGTCTAATTGTCACAATATCACATAATACCAACACCACAATAGAAGAGTCAGAGATTTTTGTTTGCTGAAGATCTGAATGTTGGCTCAAAACTCATCATCACGTGGATCAGTTAAAGACCTCCACTTGGATTATCCAAACATGCGGAACATGAAGAATCAAAGACTACGAGCTACTGAGCAAGGAACTTAATCAAGAATCCTAGAACAATCCAATGTAATATCTGTTTGTAGTCATTGTAAATTAAGGTGACCTCCCTTAGGGGGAGATTGTTAGGAATTAGAAAATTCAGTCGTTAAAGAGTCGGTCACCTCAAGTATATGTATTCGATAGAAAGCTTGTAGTCATAGTCAAGTTATGTTAGTAAGTAGTTTGTTAAGTAACAACGTGGAGGACGGACGGGTCTCTACCCACTGTATGCCTGATCCACAGCCCGTAGGTGGCGTTTATTTGTAAAACACTATAAATACCCTTTACCTCCCAAGGTAGAGGGTTGGAGCTTCAATACCATTTTTCTTTGTTTCACATAGTTCCCAACTCTCTTCCATTTCTCTTTCTAGAACTTTCTCTCTCTAAACATATTGAACGCCTCATTTGATTATGGTTTAGTGTGTTTGTGAAATCCTATATCCTTCAGGTTCATCATCAAATTCAACACTCCAGTCAACCTCTGATAGATTTTCTTGAGCAACCAAAGCTTTTGGGTTTGTTTCAGTAATAGGAATTTCCTTTAGTTCAAGCTTGGGTTTCTCAATAATTCTATTTGCCTGATATTTAGCAAACTTACATTCTCTTGCAAAGTGTCCAGTCTTTTGACAATTAAAGCATTCAATCTTGGACTTGTCAAAGGTTATACCCTGTTTGGGTTTGAAATCAATGCCTCTTCCTGTTTTCTTCATGAACTTCTTGATCCTTGCAATGATCATGGCGACTTGCCACCTTATGTCGATTTCTTCTAGAGCATCCTCTTCAATTTGTGACAAATATTTTTCATAAGTGACAGGTAAAGTGGCTTGTTGAGCAAAGAAGGAACATACAACTTCATCAGAGTGGATGGTGTTTGTTGGTGATGGGGTGGGGTTAGTCACGGTTGTGTAAATATGCTGTTTATCACCAACAGTACTTTGAGCAGGATAAGTAGTACTTTTAGTGGAAGTACAGCTTCTATTTTCAAACGACACAAAAGCAATGCTGTGAGATTTTGAACTTGTTTGGCCATTCATCTCTTGCTCATATACCTTTAAATGGTTGTATAGATCATCAAAGTCCAAAGTGTCCAAACCAGGTTGTCCTCTAATCATAGTAGCAATCACATGCCATACGGATGGGAAACTTCTTAAGAATTCAGGTTTGCATCTTCAACAAGTACCTCTGCCTTGTATTACTCCAGCATACTAAGAAGATTTTGGAATCTGTCATAGGCAACATCAAGACCTTCTCTTTCACCAACAGTGAATGTTTCAAACTGTTGCTTCAACAGATTTCTATGCATCTTCTAGGAAGCATCATTACCTCCAAATCTTGTCTTGAGAGCAGCCCATAGTTGTTTTGCATCCTTAGCATCATGGAACTTGAGTAGGTGACCATCAGGAATAGCAGACAATAGTATGTTGAGAGCCTTTTCTTGATTTCTTACTGTTGCTATTGGCAAGATAGGCTTAGGTGGTTTAGGTTGTCCAGGAACTTCTACAGGTTCTGCCACAACTTCATTACCATTGACAATCACATTCCACAGTGCATGGTTTATAATAGCAATGTACTGCCTCATCTTCATGCTCCAGAGATCATATTCTCCCTTCTTGATGATAGGTATCCTGAGTGAGGTGATGGATGGGGGTGGTGCAGCTTCAGTTGACATCTTTAGGGTTTGTAGTTAAATAGGTTTTAAGGGTTTCTTCTTAATCAGAGTTTCCACACAAGCTCTGATACCACTTGTTGGATTGATATACTCTGACCAAACTAACTATATAGCTTGTAAGGGCTTAGCAACCTCGGATAAATCCTAAGTTACTAACAATGAAACACTGATATTACTTTACTAAGTATGCGGAAACTACTTGAATAAAGCTAAGAAGAATAACTTAAACTTCAACGATTTTATTAATACTTTGAACCTGCTTGATACACAGATTCACTAACAACCCTAATAACTCTAATATCGTACTTTGTAAATTCTAAATCACGTATCTCTAATGCCAATCTAGGGGTCCTTTTATAGGCATAAGGAGTACCCTAGTCGGTTTACAATTACAATGCTTGTACGACAAGTAATACTAATTCTAATCTAAGGACATTCTAGAATTACATAATAATCCTTAAACGATTTGCATAGCAGTCCTTTATCCTTGCAGTACTTTGACGAGTGAGCAGTACTTTGACATTCTTCATTAAGCAGTACTTTGACTTTCAGCAGCACTTTTATATCCCAACAGAATGTCCTCCTTGGGCAATGTGGAAGGCGCTCCCCTACCAGCGGGTTGTTTGTTTCCCTGTGGATCTTGGGGAGTAGTTTTTGGGACCAAGGGCACTGACTGTGATTTATTAATGTCCTTCGTTGTCATCGGGGTGGATGTTGCTTTGTCTCCAGTGGGTGTCATATCAGTCTGGGGCTTTTTGTGCCTTTTAGGTTGTGCTTTAGAAGCCTCAGGACCCTGAGACTTGGGTTTGGTCTTAGTCCCAGTCTGAGACTTCCCCTTTCTCTTTTTAGGAGCAGGGTTTGGAGACACTGAGTCCCTCTGGTTGTTTACAACAACCATATGGGCCGTCAATTCAATTTCAGTGACTTGGGATGGGTCCTTTTGAAAATTTGATTGACTCAGGATACCAGGTAAAGCAGTGTATTTGTATTCCTGAGGGTAATTTCAACCCAGTAACTCTTGGAAAGCACAAGAGACAAACCTAGGGTACGAAACGTATTTTGCCCTAGTCTTGCTCAGTAGCTTGGTTACGAGATCACTGTAAATGATCTCCCCAATGTCGACAGTGATCCCTGTCATCAAGCAATAAGCCATCATCAACTGAATAGAATTCACTTGTTCAGTTGATGAGTGGTTCCTACCGAGAACCTGAATCACAAATGTGAACAGGATCTTCCAAGCCGTAGGAAATGAGTTCTTGGTGACAGGGGTTCTGTCCAAAAATTTTGGATTTAAAATAATTTGTTTTAACCCATCCTTAACTGTGGAGGGTTCAGGATGAGCCACATAGTTTCTAGAATTATAGTCTAACCCTGTTGAAGTGCAAAAGGTTTTATAATCCAAGGTCAGTGACTTTTCCCCATCAAATAGACTGAATTTGATGAGATACTCCCTGAGTGGTCGTAGGTCAGTCTCATCAGTAGCGGGTGTCATGTCATAGGCCACTGATGTAGCCCAAAACTCCCTGAGGAGGTTTTGGTACAGAATTGATGGGGACTGAGTAAAGGCCTTTTTCAGTGGGTAGTTGAATAAAAACTTCATTATGTCCTTATAGGCAGGGACATTTGGGGAGTATTCAAAATTTCCAATAACGTTGTTTGTTTTAAATTCAACATTACTGGTATCCCCTACCCACTGTGGTGCAAACTGAAGAGATTGTGTTATTGCCATTTCCATTAAAAAAGTTTTAGGGTTTTGAAAAAGATATCTTGACAAGAACAAAGAGTTTGAATCTCTGAATTTTGTAGTGAAAAACCTTTTGTAAATGTTTACCGATAAGATTTTAGTGAAAAACTTGTTTTGAGGATTGAAGAACATAAAGATTTCTTGTTTTGAGAAGAGATTTTGACAGAGTTTGGTTACAAAAATTCTTTGTGTGTGTTTTTAATGTTTTGAGAGGGGTATTTATAGAGTAGTGAGAGGGATAAATCTTGTATAAATGAGGATTTGTAAAGTCATTTTTTGAAAACGTTTTGAATCTTATCATTTAGTGCCACCACTCCACTACCCGCAGTAAAATCCCGTTTTTCAAGGGAACAGTTGCAGTGCACAGTAAAAGTGCAATTTGCAGTAATAAAATATCCTTAGGATATTTTATGTGAGAAGAGGCATTTAATGCCAAGTGGGATGAGGTAAGTATTTGAGGGACCCTTGACTTGGATGACAGTAAGACAAAGAGACATATATTCCTATATTAAATTGGTATGTTTACCAACCTAGGACATTTAAGTAACTAATACTTGGTGCATTTAGTTACTCATTCAATGCTCAAAATCCAAAGTCAGGGTCCCTGAACGAGTCTTACTCATTCAGTGAGAAGGTTATTTTGGGGATTTGTTCAGGGAGAATGGACCATTTCAGAGAAGAATCACTGAGATTAGGATTGATTTTCAGTTTGCTGACTTTCAATGTCAAGCATTCCTAATACAGCTTTCAGTCTGCTGAAGGTAGGTTCATCTAAGGGTTTGGTGAAGATATCAGCAAGTTGATATTCAGTAGGAATGAAATGAAGTTCTATGTCTCCTTTCATTATGTGATCCCTGATGAAGTGATATCTGATATCAATATGCTTGGTTCTTTGGTGAAGGACAAGGTTGTTGGAGATTGCAATTGCACTTGTGTTATCACAAAAAATTGGTACCATTTTGTAATGGATGTCATAGTCACTGAGTTGACTTTTCATCCATAATACATTGCACAACATCCTGCAGCAGCAACAAATTCAGCTTCAGCTGAAGACATAGCCACTGATTGTTGCTTTTTAGCACTCCAACAAACCAGTTTTCCTCCAAGAAATTGACAGGACCCTGAGGTACTTTTTCTGTCCATGTTGCAGCCTACATAATCAGAGTTAGAATACCCTTTGAGGTCAAACCTTGAGCACTTTAGATAGTAAAGTCCAAGGCTTGGAGTACCTTTCACGTATCTGAGGATTCTTTTGGCTGCAGTGAGATGGGATGTATGTCTGGTTTGTAAGCAGTAAGATACATCAGTGATCCTACAATCCCTCTGAAATGAGTTTGATTGACTGATTTGCCAGTGAGATCAGGTCCAAGGTTGTTAGGAGGGACCATTGGAGTCTTCACTGAGGCACAGTCAAATATCTCATATTTCTTGTGTATTTCTCTTGACTGATGGAGATTCCTTTATCAGTTTGCCTGATTTGTAGTCCAAGGAAGTATGTGAGTTCACCCATCATGCTCATTTCAAACTTCTTTGTCATCAGTTTTTCAAACTGTTTGCAAAGAGTGTAGTTTGTTGAGCTAAAGATGAGGTCATCAACATACACTTGGACAAGTATCACATCTTGTTTTGTCCTATAGACAAACAGTGTGTTATCTATCTTTCCTCTGATAAACTTGTTTTGAATCAGGAAGGCTAAGAGAGTTTCATACCATGCTCTAGGAGCTTGTTTAAGTCCATAAAGGGCTTTGTCAAGCTTGCAGACATAGTCAGGATATTCACTACTCTCAAAGCCAGGAGGTTGCTGAACATACACATCTTCCTTGAGATCACCATTTAAGAATGAACTTTTAACATCCATTTGGTACACCCTGAAGTTCATGTATGTTGCATATGCAAGGAAGAACCTGATGGCTTCCATTCTTGCAACAGGAGCAAATGTCTCATCATAGTCAATGCCTTCTTATTGACTGTAACCTTTGGCTACAAGTCTGGCTTTTTTCTTAATGACAGTGCTATTTTCATCAATTTTGTTTCTGAAAACCCACTTCATTCCTATGACAATGACATCCTGAGGACATTTGATCAAGGTCATGACCTTGTTTTTATCAAACTGTTGAAGTTCTTCTTGCATAGCCTGAACCCAGCTTGGATATTTTAGAGCTTCAGTGACCCTTTTGGGTTCTATTTCTGATAGAAAATTAGCATATAGACATTCATTGGCTGAAGTTGCAGTTAATTTAGCAGCCATGCTTCTAGTGAGCATGCCCTCAGTGGGCTCAATGTCCTGATATTTTGTCCACTTACTTTGTGGTCTAGGATCTGAGCTTGAAGAGGTCACGGGAGACTCAGGAGTGAGTTCAGGTGCATGAGCCACAAAATCATTAAGATCATCTGTTGAGATGTCTTGTTCAGGTTAGGGTTCTTGAATCACAGGTTCCTGAACATTTGGTTCAGCATTACCTATCCCAGTAGGGACTGATTGATTATCAATAAATTCACTAATAGTTGGTTGGGGTAGGTTGTGAGGTAAGACATAATATGAGATGTCAGCATCAATTTGGTATGAGGAGTTGATTTCAGTGTTATACTCATCAGGTGGATATCTTGATGAGTTATCAATTCCTATTTCCTCCACTGAGGTGTTGGTAAATCTGATGCTTTCTGAACTTTCATCAAAGGTGACATGAAAGGTTTCCTCAACTTGTTGTCTTCTGGTGTTAAACACCCTGAAGGCTTTGGAGATCAGTGAGTAACCTAAGAAATATCCATCATCAGCTTTTGCATCAAATTTGCCTAGGTGATCCTTGTGGTTGTGAATGAACACAGGACACCCAAACACATGAAAGTAGCTGATGTCAGGAAGTCTACCTTTGAAGATCTCATATGGGGTTTTGTTATGTCTCTTGACAATGATTGACCTGTTTTGAGTGTAACAGGCTATTTTGACTGCTTCAGTCTAGAAATGCTTTGAGAGGGTTGAGCCATTTAACATGATTCTTGCAGCCTCAATGAGAGTTCTGTTTTTCCTTTCAGCAACCCCATTTTGTTCAGGGGTATAAGGAGATGAGAAATTTTGAGAAATTCCTTTTTCATCACAGAACCTCTCAAGCTCATGATTTCTGAACTCAATTCCATTGTTAGTTCTGATTTGTTTCACAGTAATGTCATTCTGATTTTCAATCTTCCTGATGAATGATATTATTGTATCCACTGCCTGACTCTTTTGGAAAGAAAGTATACCCAAGTGTATCTTCAAAACTCATCAAAAATGACAAGTGTATACTTCTCATGCTGGATTGATCTAGGACTGACTGGTCCAATGAGATCCATGTGCAGGAGGTGAAGGCAGCTTTTGATGGATAAATTTTATTTTGTTTTAAACGATGCTCTGTGATGTTTTCCTTTTTCACAGGCTGAGCATGGTTTATCTTTTGCAAAAACCAGTGATGGTAAGCCAAGGACCTTGTTTTGTTTTGCAAGTTGTTAATGTTTTTGAAATTTAAGTGAGAGAGTCTCTTGTGCCACAGCCAGTTGATGGTTTCAGTGGCTTTGGCAAAGAGACATGTTCCATCTTGAGAGAGGGTTGACATGTCTAAGATATAAACATCATCTCTTCTAGGAGCAATCAAAACAACTTCTTTGTTGGCATTGAAAATGGTGCCTTCTTTGTCATTGAATTGCACAATGTACTTAGCATCACATAGTTGACTAACACTGATAAGATTGTATTTTAGACCATTGACATAAGCTATTCTAGAGAAAACTATTCCATTGCGGTTTACTGAACCATAACCTTCAGTGGGACATGATGAATTGTCACCAAATACTACCTTGGGTCCTGGTTCCTTTACATACTTGTGCAGATACTCCTTCACACCAGCCATGCTTCTTGAGCATCTATTGTCTAGATGTCAAATAGGCTCCCTAGCTTGTCTCTGCACAAGTAGTAAACTGAATTAGTTTCTCTTAGTGGCCCACGTACTAGTGGGCTTGGGTCTCAAGGTCTGTTTGAATTTGGCAATTGACTCATGGTCAGTGGTTGAGTGCATTGTGCTACCACAGGTTTTGCATTTGGAGACTGAGGGTGACTCAGTGACTCGGGGTAGCTTTGAACTTCTCCTTGCTTGAATGACACTGTCATGCTGGGGTGTCTCATGAGCTGGATTCTCGCAAATATCACATCATGTATTCATGAGACAATCATCCTGATGATGATCATTGAAGCCACAATGTGGGCAAGGAGGAAAAGGTTTTGCTCTATTCTTGTGAGCAGATTGGGAAGTTAATGCATACTGATGACCAACTTTGGTATAGTTAGCTTTACTGAGTAAACTTACATATTGTAAGTGATCAGAAGTTCTGTGATCATCCTTTTTGCAGATCATACAAAAAAAGGAATCTATAGCAGTTGTCAGTGGTATTACTGGTATAGTGGCACAGATCACACTTATGTTTGGGCTTGTTAGAGGATTTTGACCTTGATGAACTAGAGGAGGCTGACTTAGTTTCCTTGATTGTTGAATCAGGAGCATTTTCGATGGATTCCATCTTATCAGTCAGCTTCCTTACAAGTTCAGTCAGTTGCTAAATTTGGTCTGCTTCAGTAGGGATTGAAGATGTGGAAGTCTCAGTGGGAGTAGACTCTTGTTGGATTGGTTTTGTTGGTCTTTTCAGGATGGTTCTACCAAGTCCAGACTTTTCTTTTGGTGAGTGAGGATTGAATAATAATGGAGTAAGCTCAGATCTTGGAGCAACACCCTGAAGAGGTTTTAGGGGTGGAAGCGGTGCTTGAGATTCTGCTTCAGACTCAGAGATGTGTTCAGTACCACTGGTCACATCAGGGAGTCCAAGCATGCTCTTTAGAGCTTGGCTTTCAGGCTCTAGAATCCTTCCAGAATCGAAATTTGGAAGCTTACTCTCAGGATTAACTCGTTCAATCCAATCACTGGGCTTGGGAGTTGACAACATACTGGTAATCATGCCCCCAGACACAAATGGTTTAGGACCCTGGTCTTTGTTGTGAGAGTCAGGAAGATGAGTTTCACCTAAGACTCTCTTTTTGCTACTGGGGTCTCCCACAGCATCAAAGACCCTAGGATTCTTAGCAGTCCAACTTTCAAGAATATCTTTTACCTTTTTAAGTTCATCTCGAAGAGCCTGATTTCTTTTAACTAGTTCAGTGTTTTGAATTTGCAAAGTGACAGCCTCAAGCTTAGCTTGTTTTAAAAGAAGCAGTTCATCCCTACACTTGTTCAGTTCAAAACTTAACTTGTTGTATTTTGAAAAAAGATTTAATCGTTGCTCTTCTACAAACTTAAGGTCAACATTGAGATAATTCATATAGGGCTGCCAATCAGAGTCATCATCCATAGAAAGTAGAATGTTTACCTTCTTCATTGTGATGTTGACCCATTCCCCATTCCTGGCATGATTCTTCCGAACAGCTAGCTTGTCCTCTTCTGAGAGGGCCATCAGTGCACTGACATGCATCATTTCATCGTCAGATGAGACTGGATCTTCATTCCAGTCGAAGGTTTCAGCAACGAGTCCTTTGTTTTTACCCTGCACAGATTTAACAGTGTTTGTTGTTTCTGAGGGACTGGCCTCAAGCAGTGCAAGCTTAGCTTTGGCTTTCTTATACTTGGCTTCAAAATCTACTACTTTATTTTGATCAGCTTTGTTTTGAAAATTTTGATGAGACTGATAGATCTTTGGTTGAAATTTGCTAAAGCCTGAGGACTGATTTGACCCTGATGGTTTGTAAGAGGGTTCAGAAATTGTTTTTGAAAAACAGTCTTTGGCAAAATGACCTCTTTTATGACACTTAAACATTCAGTGTCCTCATTAGCTTTAGCATTTGAAAAACTTTTGTTTCTTCGTATAAACCTTGTAGAGTTAGCGAGGAGTGCTCTTTCCTGAAACTTAATATTTAAATCGTTCAGGTACTCCTCGCTTGTCCTCTCATCAGCCTAATCATCTGAATTTTCCTGAAAATCTTGAACCACACTGTTAGAATAAAAGGCAGTAGAGATTGGTATAGAAATGGTGGTCAGGGCCTTCTTGACTTCCTGAGACTTCTTTAAGTCAGGGTATCGTCTTTTGATGAGGTTTTCCTCATAGACAAATTTCTCATATATTTCAGGAAGTTCAAGATTCTGGATATGATTAGCATTCTTGAGTCCCTGAGAGAAATTCAACCACTTCTCAGGGAGACTATTGACAAAACCCACATTGATTTCATGCTTGGACAATTTTACACCATCATTTGAAAGTTCATTTAACAAAGTTATGTACCGGGTGTAAGTTTGAGACAGAGTTTCTGACTCCTTAGCCCTGAAGGTGTTATACTCAAGTTTCAGGTCCATTATCCTGTTTTCCTTGGTATCAGATGGACCTTCATGACTATGGACTTGGTCATCCCAGGTTTGCTTAGCTGTACTACAGTTAATAACAGACTCCATAGTATCATCAGGAAGACAAGATATGATGATACTTTTGAGTCTTTGATCCTGGTTGACCATTCTTCTTTCATCCTGAGTCCACTGAGCTTCAGGTTTAGGCAACCCTTCAGCAGTCTTTGGGATAAATGGACCTTCATTAGTACACTTAATGTAGTAAGGTTCCATCCCAGTCAAATAGCAAAGCATTCGCTTTTTCCATTTGTTAAATTTACCAACTTCGAGTCGAGGGGCAATAGCTGAATAAGCTCCACCCTTTTTGTCGAAAAGTTGGGGCACATCAATTTCAGCCATTAGGATCCTAATTTAAAAACTTTAAGAGTGGCTTAAAAAAGTTTTATAGTTAGCCTTTCTCTGATACCACTTGTTGTTCCCTATTCACCATCGTATAAAATAGTTATGTATTTAAAACAAGTTAATAGTGAATCAATGACTGAAATGACTTAAGTAAAAACACGCTGATAAATTTTCAACGTATATATTCTTATTAGAAATGAATCAAAAGAATACATTACACAGGTACTTGCGAAATAGTACTTGGGATTGAAATAACAAAGGGTTGTAACTCCTCACTAAACTCAGGCTGAGTCTGAGCACAACTACAAGGAACCACTGAGCTATCTCAGGGACAAAGTTGTATTTGGAGGAGTGAAAGATGGCTTGCTTGTGTGTGTGTTTTACAATTCACAAGCCTAAATCTTTCACTCCATCTCTTATGCTATTTATACAAGTTTGAGTTTTAAATCTTTCCTAAGTGACAAACTGACATGTTACAGAAGACAAAATACTGATGTATTTTGTCTTTGTTTACAAAGACTATATTGAGTAATAGACAAGGTTGCTTTCCATAAGTCAGTGATGACACTGAGCCTGATAATTAGCCATTCAGGGAAAGTTGACTTTGGTTGATAAGGACTTTGTCTTATATGTTCAAACTTATCCCGCCTTGTCCCGCTCATTCTTCAGTCTTCATTGCCTTCAGTCTTCTACTTCAGTTTGTCTTCAGTGTAAGTAGTTGGTGAGGAGTTTAGGGATTCAGTGAGTTATTGTCATCACTCACTGAATCCACCATCTTCTTCTTGACTCAGTCTTTACCCCTTAAGTTCCGCCTTACTTAGTAGAGAGACTTCTTCTTCGCCTCTTACTGAGTATCCTGAAGATGGCTCACTGAGAGACTATGCACTCAGTGACCTGTTAGTGTTTAACGGCATAAACACTAGGGGTATTTTCTATTCAAATCCTAGTCGTAAGGGGTTTGGGTATTTACTGAACCCAACTAAATTAATACTCCCCTGATTAGCTCGGTAGGATCCGTGTGAAGTAGTGGTTAAATTCTTATGTTTCTTCTTCTTGATAAATAAAACCTGCACACTTAAGAAAATAGACGAAACCTTCTCGTAAAATCGGCGGTAAAACTATACATGACTCTACTAAACTAGGATATAATGCTTGTAGAATGGATGTTTACAGGTTTTCTGGAAAATTAAGACCTGAGAAATTCAAAAAATTTATAAGTAGCACAGAAAATGAGAGAAAATAAGATAAGTTGTTTCTGCTCCTCCTGACGTCGTCAGGTAGCGAGTCTGACGCCATCAGGTTATCTTGACAGAATCTGGTCTGCTGCGTTTTTCAGGAAAAATTCTGGAAAAATTACATCTTTAGAATCTGGAAAAATTCCTGCAAAACATCCATTATGACTCGATACAAGCATTTGACTCTAACAAACACACATATATATCTTTTCAATAATCGTAATTCTCATGTTCACGTTCTTTTAAAAACGTGTGTAATCTTCCCTACACTTATCCTTTTTGTAAAATACCTTTATATGTAATTAAGACGAGGTTAAAGACAAAATAAAGCATTTTCACAAATTCAAACATGAGAATAAACAATTAATGAAAAGATATATGACACACAAACAAGCAAACAATTAAGCATGGGTTGCCTCCCACGAAGCGCTTTTCTTTATTTATGAGTCTTGTAGCTAGACTTGAAGTCGTGCCCCTACGTACCTATGTAAGTAAGCTTATCCTCAAGAATGTCATAAGGATCAAACTTATCATTTAAGTTCCTACTGGTACGCTTAGTTCGGTATGCCTTTTCAAACTTTTCTCCATCGGGGTCATAGATTATCATCCTAATGTGCCATTATCCATTACCATCACTAGGTGGTCTATCCTAATTCCACTTATACTTAGGTTTCTCACTCTCAACTTTTCACTTATTCATGACAAGATTAACGGGCAAGCTTCCTAGGAACTCGGTCATCTTCCTAAATACGAAGGCGTCCTCGAACGGGTTCACTTCTATATCCCTAGCCAATTCTTGGTCATGGAAAGTTGAATTACTAACAAAGGCCTCTTCTAGATAGAAAGGTCGTGGGGGACCTATGAAATCTTTATTAATCCAAGGCCTATATTTGGATGGCGTTCTATCTAACATGATCTCGTAGGGAATTTCTTCCTCTTTGTTGTAGATATGCTTCTTGACATCGTAAATTGACCTAGCACTCCCTTCTCCTACCACTATTTTAGACATCTTACAATCAATGATAGCACTAGCGGTATCTAAGAATCCCCTTCCTACTAACAACGGGCATGTCGGGGTCCTTATTCATGTCTACCACATGGAAATCCGCCAAAAGAGTCAATTCACCTACGTGCACTACCATGTCTTTTATTATCCCTACCGGAATGCAATACTACCGTCCGCTAGACCTAAGATGGTTTTCGTTGGCTCTATCTTACCTAGGTTAAGGTTTCTATGGAGTGACAACGGAAGAAGATTGATGCTCGATCCTAAGTCGGCTAAAGTGTCGAAAGGTTTGGAGTTTCCAAGCCTACACGGAAGAACGAATAGCCCGGGATCATCTAACTTCTTAGGTAACTTATTTTGCTCAAATGCGGTCCTACGTTCTCCTAGCTTTAGTTCTCGCTTATATTTTTCTTTTAAAGCATTGTAATAAGGTGCATGGGCCAAGACTTCAAGAACCGGTTTTTCTTGGTGGAGTTCCTTGTACTCCACCTCTAGATTAGGTTTGTGTTCTTGGTTAACGGGTTTCTCAAGAGTTGGTTGGACCAATGTTTCGGGTCCTTGGTACTTCATGAGGGATCGCTTGGAACCCGTGTTGATGGCGTTACCCGGATGAACTTTTGTGTGTGAAGGGCATGGATATTCACTTTCCCAAGGTGAGCAAGAACATGAAGTCGATGAAATCGAATTCACTTTTGGGTTCTTTATAGTGTCATTTGGTAGTGCTCCAATTTCCCGGTCATTGAAGGCTTTTAAGAGGGCGTCGAACTTGTTTGTCATCTCGCCTTGTCATTGCATGAAATCGGCTTCAAGCTTAGTCAATCGAGTTTCTTGAGATGACATGAATCTAGACACAATTGCCTCAAGACTAGTGGAGTTCCCGGTGTTTGGAGGGTTGAACCTATTAGGTGGACTAGATGAGCTTTGGGGTGGTTTTGAATTTTGGTTCCACTTAAGGTTAGGGTGATTCCTCCATGAGGGGTTGTAGGAGTTTCCTAAGTTGTTTTGTTCGGGCTTGAAAGTGTACCACTTCTCTCCCGCTTTGTCAGTACGCGTGGAGGCGTAGTCCGTAAAAGCTTGTTCGGGGAGTCTTGTGCAATCACGAGTGTCGTGGGGACCACTACACAACTCACAATGTAGAGTGATTTTGTTCACTTAATGCGAAGATTTAGGATTTTTGTAAGAGCTCATTAGGAATTTGACTTGATCTTCAAGCTCGAGCATCCTACGGTCGGAAGGTTGTGAGTCAATGGGAGGCAAGGAGATTGCCTTTACGGTTTTGGGCAACTCACGTGGGTCATTCCAACTTCCGTTGTCATAGAGAGCAAGGTCCTCTATTGTACCCCACGATTCTTCCACGGTGAGATCATTAAGTTTACCACCGGCCGCTTGGTCGATGGATCGCTTAGTTGAGAAGTTGACATGATCGTAAAAGATTTCGACTTGAAGCCAAAGATCAATTCCTTGATGAGGGACTTTGTGGAGCAAGTCCTTGAATCGAGTCCATGCTTCGTACAGAGATTCACCTTGACGTTGTTGGAACATCAAGATTTCATTCCTAGGCTTAGTAGTTCTTCCCGGTGGGAAAAATTGGGCAAGGAAACGAGTGGTGAGATCATCCCAACTTGAGATGGAGCTGGCAGGAAGTCGCTCAAGCCAATTACTAGCTTGGTCCCGTAGAGAGAATTGGAAGAGACGCAAGCGCGTGGTCTCATGAGTAGTAGCATCGAGGTCGATGGAATCGACAATTTTAAGGAAATCCTTAAGATGCTGATTAGGATCTTCGGAACGAAGTACATGGAATGCACATCCGTTTTTCACTAACCGGATGATGTCGGATCGCAGGGCCGTAGTTTGAGCTTGATCGGGGAGTTCAATGGTGTTCCTATAGCCTAGGTGGCTTGGTCTAGAGTATTCACCAAGAGTGCGGCCTCTTGGCGGGTCATTTGGTGGTGGGTTGATGAGTGGTGGTTGATTATCACCTTCCATAGATGAAAAGTGATGGGATTACTAACAAAGGTCAAGAAGAAGGGGGATAGACTACAAGGAAGCTAAAAAAATGAGAAAAAGCTTACTTGAAAGGATCAAGCAATGAAACCTAAATGAGATAGACTCCTAACTAGATATTCTATTCCCCGGAAGTGGCGCCAAAAACTTGATACGCGTACAACGCGCGTTCGGAGTCAAAGGAAACTTCCTTTTCTTCGAGCAAGTTTTTCAACCACCTAGGCAGTGAACCTAATCGTTGTAGTGTAGTATTAGGGTAAGCCTCGGGATTGATATCATTCTCTAGGGGAATAGGAATGCTAGTGAGAAATTACTACGCTAAGGTTGGGGTTGAGGAAGATTGTTTTTTATCTTTTTTATATTTTTTAGAAAATTGAAAGTACGATCTCGGGGTTTGGATTTGGGGGGTGGTACTTCTACCAATTACTCTACTATTATAATTATCTAATTAACTAAGCTAAGGGATAGTCTATGTCTAGTTGATGTGTACTCGTATGATGATTAAAAATGTGTTTACCTAGATACTATTACTCTCTAGTTATCTTTTATTGATGGTTGAATTGTCACGTCCTTATTCTTAACGCGTTGTGTCTTCTAAGGTCGTAGGGTATGCTTTTCTCCCTAAATCTTTGAGAATACCTTAAGGTTATTGCCTACAAAATCTCTAGGATTCATAAACTAACTCTAAGGTTATCTTTGGATTTTTAGCCTACAATAACTCTAGGCGATTATAAACTAATGTTCACAAAGATTACTCAAGCATTAAAAACACAACGATGGCCTATTGCAATCCTAAGCCAATTACAATTAAGATAAGAGACAACCAATCAATATTCAATAACTAGGTTTCATATATCTAAGCAAACACACAAGAAAATTAGTCGGACATGGTGAACATGCAAGCATACACACATACAATCAAAGACATAATTAAATCAATGAAGTAGATTACTTATCTTGATGTAAAATAGGGTATGAAAACCCTAAGATATTGCCCAAGACAAACCAAAATCATTTTAGGTTTTTACTCCACAATTCTACCTCTCTAAAAGTCTAAAAATCGAATTCTATATATAGAGTTACAACTGCGATGGCGTCACTCTTTAATTGTGACGCCGTTGGATCGCCGCCATTAGGGTTTCGTCTTGACCAAGTCAACTTTGTGACGGCGTCACGTTGTGGTTGTGACGCCGTTTGAGTATGGATCTAGGCCGTTTGAGTCGTGACGCCCTACTCTTTAAAGCCTGAAGCCGTCAGGTACAAAATAGCAATTTCACTCTTAAGCCGTCGCAATTATAGGGACGGTTTCGCCCTTTATCTGTGACGCCGTCGGGTGCACTTCCAGCAGCTTGAGTGTCTTGATCTTGAATTTAGCCATTTTCTTCATATATTCACGCCTTTTCGTCCAAATAAGCATCATTCCAGCATTTTCCTTCAAGAGACCTAAAAAGTGAAAAGGAACGAAATTAAGCAGTAACTGTAGGACCTTGTTTTACTATCAACCTTATCACACAAATACCACGCTTAACACATACGTATAAAGTATGCGTAAAGAAGTGAGAAAGCAAAGAAAAGATGGTTACTTAAATGTATGTTAGGCGTATGTTTTTAGAGAGAAAAGGAAGAGAACATGAAACTATATTTTATAAGGAAAAACACACACTTACACACTCAAGCAAACCCCTCAAATGACCATTTGAGGGGTATTTATATTTCCATACATATGCCCTTATGGGCTTGGGCTTGGGCTTGGATTGGGTTGGATTGGATTACAAATGATAAAAGGCTAGCTTAACATAACTATTAGCCATTTAGATTAGCCCAATCCATGACCCCGTTGACTATTCTATCACGATATCTAACACACGTTACAAAGTTCCTAAACTTGAATGACCATCACTTCTATTAAATAATATTAAGGCTAACAATCTCCCCCTAAGGGGTGGTCATTCAAAATATGCTCCACTTGATTAGGTCTTTACTTTTCTTGAGCTTGAACTTTGTCTGTCGATATAGAATAGTCTTGATTCTTTGTTCCTTCATGCTTTGTGATCAGTTAATGTGGTATTCTGCCGTTTGTCAACTCCATTGGTGTAGGTGTCTCCACATCTTTCTCCACCATGCTCACACTTCTATTTGACTTTTAATTACCAATGATGTAGTTCTCGAGTCTTTATACTTTATAGATTCTTTGACATTGACGAAGAATCATCTTTAACTTTGTGTTGCCTTTGATTTTGATGAGAACTTTCATGTGTTGTTGGTATGAGCATGTGGAGAATCTGCACGATCTCTTCCTCTCGTGATCATCCATCAGCATCAGCTTCCCAGGTACAGTCACGAACACCAATTGATCATTGTAATCTTTTCTTAAAGAATTGATTACTATAATTGTTCTACTGATGAATGTCTTGATTCCATTCACCTTGGTCGGGCGAATCAGTCGTCCTAATCCCATAAGGGATAGTTGGCATTACATTGAATAAATTCAAGTAACGGCCTCATCTTCAGGATTCGATTCGTGAAAGGAATCTCCTTAGCGGGATTTCCAGCACTTACAAGTTCGAACTTCGAGGGTGTAAACAGCATAGTGTGAAAACACATCTCTAATTCTAGCAAAGGCTGTTCCTGAAATTGGAGGCCCTCAAGAAGGCTAACACGACATACTGAAGTACATCTACAGTTCAGGTGAGTCGCTGAAATATACCAAAGCATCACTCCATGACTGTAGACCATTTGAGACACACTAAGCGTAACCCATAACGAATTACCAAAGTGACCTGCTGTCAGGGCTGCTTGATGTTGACCCTGGCAGGAATTTCCATTGAATCACTAAGGATTAATATTGTAGATCCTCTCATAAATGTTCTGACAGATTGCTAAGATCTGCGTAGGACTCTAGAATATATCACTTGTGTCCTTATTGATGAACAACAAGCGATGAAATGTTTAGTGTTCCTATGAGATCTTTTGATGAATCTCGTGGCTCTAGACTTAATTAGTGCATTTTGGTTTCCTAAGCGGAGACAAGGGAGAGGGTCTCCTTCTTCAATACCAACAATCTCTAAGAGAAAGTCGATAGATTATGTAGGGTTCCCAGTGAGAATGAAACAAATCCTTTTAAGAGGAATTGAGTGGCTAGAAGGTTTAGTTCAGTGCGTCACTAGGTCCATGACGTCTTTGTCTTCAATACTAGTGTCATCTTAGTGACAACTAGTAGCATGTGAATTGAACCCGGTTTCTGCCCTAAGGTTGATTATGGAGGGCTATTTCTTTTCACCCTTTTTCATTACATTTCTTTTTAATTCTTCAACCCCTTCTTTCTCCTTTCTCACATTACTCCTTTTTTCAATCATACCTAAGGACTTCTAATACTAACTATGGGTATTGTCCTTGGGTAGATCCCTTCGGCTCTGGCGGATCATAGGACGGATTTCCTATCCTTAGTCACCTTATAACTCTATGACTGTCATATTTTTGCCATAAAACCATTTTCTTGAAAATCTCTCAAAAGTGTTTATGAATGAAAACACATTTTGGTAACACCTTGAGATTTTTGAATTTTCAGAAACACTCCCCCTTCACATGTTCTTATATTGTTTTAACTTAAATTTGCACATAGAGGGTAGAGTTTGCACTTTTTGAATTGATCGGCTCATGATAGACAATTCCCCACGAGACACGGTTACGTAGCTTAGTAACTTAGTTAAGGAGTTCCATTGTCAGTTTTTAGGTGACAACTAGCTCTAATAACTACCTTGAAGTTGTAAACTCTTCTTGAAAAGAAGGTTAGACCCATGAAAGTGCATGTCTATCACGAGTTTCTCGAAATGGTACATTTACTGACATTGATTCCTCGTCAATTAAATGGTTTCAACTGAGTCGAGCTCTTTTGAGATTCAAATAACGATCATTAAACTTTTTGATCACATTTTAATCACGTCTTCTCCCCCTCAAAAATAGCATATTCGTGATATTTTTTATATCAACGGAATAAACATCATTTTTAGAATCTTTTGGGGAGACAAACGGATTTGATTTAAGCATGAATTTGGAACATTTTGGTTTTATACTCCCCCTTTAATAAAGCATAATCAATTAAAGGGTTTTAGAGGGAGTTATCTTGAGCACAAAATATTTTGAAAGATTTTGAAAATATTTTTGAACAATCTTGAAAAAGGTGCTCAAGATGATGATGATTTCACACCAGTTTTAAATGTAGTGCATTGAAGCGTACACTAGATTTTTTTTTTAAAACACGAGTTTTGATTTGAAATAATCAAAAGTCATCATTTTTTGTACGGGTTTCGTACTGAAGTATACGAAAGCCATTATGTTTTTAGAAAGAAACTTTGAGGAACGACATGTTTTGAAAACATTTTAGAGAACTCTGGCTCAAGCATCTTTACATGTCCGTATCATTGTTGAATGTCATTTCTAGAAATGTACAGAATATCGATTATACGAGAGACATGTCGTAGAAGAATATTTAAGGATTTTTGAGATTTTATAATTTTTTTTGTATTTTTTTTTTTTTGAAAATTTTCTATTTTTGTATTTTGCTTTTGTTGGTTTTTCAAATTTTGTATTTTGATTTTCAAGAATATATACATAGAAGATTTGAAGAAAGAAGATATTAAGACTTGTCATGTAAAAGTGGAGTTAAGAGTGGAATTAGAAAAGGATTTCCACATGCGAAATTGGCATAAAGTTCTTCTTTACCACATGGGGTATATGAACCTTCAACACTTTCACAAGTACCTGCATCCACAGAAGAAGAACTTTCACAAATAACAGTGTTAGAAGTACATGATTCCTCACGGTGAGGGTGATCACTATCAATGGTTGTAGTGGTTTTTACTTCTTTATCCGAATGATTTTCACTATTATTTGTCTTGGAGCAAGTATCAAAAATCTTTCCTGTGGGAATCCATCTAAGACCACTTTGTTGAAAACTTTTCCCGTGGGTATCCACCTAAGGTAAGATCTAGGGGTTGTTTTCTTATCAGATGCAGCGGAAGACTCATTTTTAGAAAAACTACGTCTTGAAGAGATCCACCTATTAGGTTTCTTATCTATATTCATCTGGTCAACGGTTTTGTTTCAGTTTGGTGTCTTAGTGGATTTAACCTTAACATGTGATTTTACTTTCTTGAGATATTTTGAAAGAAATGCATCATGATTAGCTGAAAAGACACATTTCTGACATGTAGGACAGACAAATTCAACATTCTTGTTTAAAACAGCAACTTTAACTTTGTCACTACAGTCTTTTGGAAATTGTTTCTTGTTCGAAAAAGACTCAGAATTTCTAGTGCTGTTTCCTACGTACATAGCATTTTCTTTTGCGCAACTACTCTTAGATGCAAGCCGATCCCTAGTTTTTTTATGAGTGTACCTAGATAATGGTTTACTACTACTAGCAGTGGCTTGAAATTTTGTAGAATTCATCACCCTAGATGATGCACCTAAAATTCCGTCTTTTCGAATCTGTGCCATTTTCCTAGCTTCGTCTAGATAGTGATTTTGGACCATGTCATTAGAACCGACAAATTCTTTAACTTCATTTTTGGTCACATTCCGTGTACTATGCCTAGAAATGCCAGGTGTAATCACTTTTGGTGTTTCAGCAATTGCTTTTTCTTTTTCAAAACCTTTGATAATTCTCTATTTAATAGGCAGGGACTGTGGAGTGACGGTTTTTGACAAATTAATTTTCTCATTGACTTTTGGAGGAAACTGAGAAATAGACATTTTTGGTTTGGAAACCGGTTTGGGAACATTTTTTTTCTCCTCAGTCAATGGTTTTGCAAACTTAGTATCCACAGCCTTTCCTTTTTGACATCCCAGCTGATCTCTCAAATGATCATTTTTCTCTTTCATGTCCTTGTAGGCATGATCATATGACAATTTGTCATACTTGCATTCCTCAGTTTTTCGATCAAGTTGTTTAAAATAGGACACATTTTCTTTTTCAAGTTTTTCAAGAGCATTTTCATATTTTGAAATAATTGCGGAGGTCTCAGACTGGAGTCTTTCATGGTCTTCAACAGAATATGTTTGTAGGATAATGGACATGATATCAGTAGTCATAACATCTTCGAAAAGAGAATCATTCAAATTTTCCAAAACTTTGATGTGTTCAAAACATTCATTAGCTTGTTTTACTAGGGATTTGTGGTCCTTGACAAAGTCACCTGATTATTTCAAAAATGCTTGCTCAAAATGAATTACCCTCGCACTGATGTTATTTAGCGGAGGGGCAATTTGAGTTTCAAAAAACTTTTTCATTTCATCATCAAAACTAGAAAACCAGATGTTAGTTGTAATATTCGTTTTAGATTTAACAGTCTGTTGAAGTCTCCCAATTCTAGATTTAACATCATCTAAGATGCTTCTAGCATCACTTGTGTTAAAAGGATTGTTTGAAGACATTTGTTCCAAATTCGACAATGATTTTGAGACAACTACTAGTTTTGAAACTGGTTTTGACTCATTGTTTGAAACACTTGGTGTGATGGAAAACTTTGATTTTTCTTTTTGAGGAACAAAATCAATTTCAGACATTTTGTTAAGTTTGTTGTAATCAATTGGTTTTAAATCTAGATTCTTTTGTTTCATTTTTGATCTACTCTCATCAGTTAGTTCTAACATTTCAAGAGAATCACGAACAATTATGGGTTCATGCAAAGATTTTCCATTGTTCAACACATTTCGTTCTTTCTGAGCTTTCTTGAGGAAACAAAGAGGTTTGTTACCAAGAGCCATTTTTTGTGTTGTATGAAAATACGAATTTGTTTGATTAATCAGCATATTGGTTGATTTAGCTGAATGACCCGTTGTAACAAGCAAATTTTCCAATTTTTTTATTTTTTCATCTTTATCAAGAATTTCATCAAGAAGAGAATCTTCTCGTTTTGAAAAATCTGTAATCAACTGTTTCTTCTCTTTTTCAAGATCATAATACGTTGCTTTTTGTTTAGAAAGTTGGTCTTTTAGTTCAGAAATTTCCTTGTTTAAAGATTTTATTTTTAAGTTCAAAGTCACATCAAGTGTGTCATACTTGATTTGCAACTGTTTTTCTCGTAAAACGGAATTTCGATAACCAATTTCTAATTGTGACTCTTTGCTTTTGTAAAATTCAAAACCTTTTGCGTTCTCCTTGTAACTCTCAAGCTCTGCGGTCAATTTATCATTCGCGGCCTTAACATCGCGATTGACCTTTTTAACTTTCTCAATTTCAATGCCACAATTATTGATTAATGTTTCAAATAAAGCACGTGTTTCCTCATCAGTCTCAGTATTTTGTGCCACAAAGCCTCCAATAGGATCCACATCTAGAGTTTGAGAGTTAGTATTGCTACAACTCGGATTGTCCAGGCATGTATCATAAGTAGGTGCTGGCGTCACAGAATGCTGTTCATAATGAGTAAACACATCAAATATGACATTTTTATAGCATGGATCAATGATTGGTACCTTAGATACTGCATTGGCGTCATAAACAGGAGGTGCGTCAGAGTCAGTGTCGTACTTAGCCTCCTGAAGATTTTCCATGAAGATGCAGTTTGCATTGATGTCCTCTCGGTCTTCCAAATCATCCATAAGAGCGAACAAATCATGTTCCTCAGCACTCAGTTGCAGCCCTGCTTCTGACTTCTGTGCTAACAACATAGCTTTCTAAATATACGCCGCATCCTTCTTTTTCGGCTTAGTAGGACAATTCCTTGCCATGTGACTCACTCCTTGACAGTTGTAACACGTAACCCGATTAGCCTGATTCACATTTCCATAATTCCCAACGATTGGAGCTGCAACATTCCCATTCTGATTACCCACTGCTCCATTCCAACATTCTGACCCATCTGATTTCCAACATTCTGACCCAACTGATTACCCTGATACGGAACCGCCTGATTACCCATGTGAAATCCAGTAGCATATCCCTGTTGGTTCCCAATAACTCCAACCATTTTTCCTTGATGACCCATATTCAAACCCGGCTGTGCAATATGCCTGTTGCGAGTGTTTGAGGAAATCCTTTGGTTGTTGTTAGTTGGTGTGGAATAGCGACTTTTGAATGCTTTAGACAAATAGGCAAATGCATTTGTCAAGGCTTCTTCTTGTTCAGCTTCATGATCAGTGATTCCTTGTTCCTGGTATTGTGGATATTGTTGTTGTTGAATGACTTGTTGTTCTGGTGGATAGAATTATTGTTGAGGGATAACAGCTTGTGGTTGTGGAATGTATTGCTGCAAGTTGTTGTTAGTGGAAGATGATGAAGCTTGTTGTTGTGTATTCACTGGAGTTTGAGTCTTTGCAATTAGTGCCAATGGATCATGATTCTTTGCCAATCTTTATTTCCTGACTTCATTCACTTTAGTTTTGTTTTTTTTCATAAAATCGTAGAGTTGATCAAAGTTCACCTGATGTAAGTCTTTTGTTTGGTTGACAATAGTGACATATCGTCCCCATTCTTCTGGAAGATTGTTTAGAAATTTGATGTTACTCACGATAGTTCTGGGTGCCAACTTGTTTCTGATAAGTTCATTCATAAAAGTGCAAAACCTTCCATAGTAGGATTCAATTGATTCTCCTGGAGTTGATGTAAACTTCTCCCATTCAGTTAGCAGCTTGTTCTCCATGTCTTGTTTACCAATTTATGTTCCATAACATAGCCGTCTAACACGTTCCCACATATCGAAAGCATTTTCACAGCTGTCTACAGTAGCAAAGATGTCTCTTGGTAAACCCAGTTGGACAATGTGTATTGCCATTTCATCTGCTTCAACCTGCTTGTTATCCTCTTCAGTGTATTCTGATTCATTTTGAACACGAAAAGATGGTGGGACGGGAGGTGTTGCATCAGGATTTCCAGAGTCTTGGACTTGTCGAGGCTTGAAGGGTCCATCCGTAATGGATTGAATCATGAGTTTTTCATTAGGTTTGGTCTTGATGTAGCGGAGCATACGACTTATCCATTGAAGATATCCACCTTTTTCCAGCATAGGAGGACGGTTTTCGGTACCGGCTGCATGAATGTCTTGTTGAGTTGCCATTGATGAAGGTATGTATGATAAAGTTGATGTAGGATCGATTCAACGATAAAGGAGTAGTGTTTTGATGAAGATTAAGCTTGGTTGTTGTAGTGAAAATTTGGTCTGAAAACTTCAAAACCTCAATAACTTCTGTTCGGAGCGTTTTTAGGACTTGAAAGATGACCCGAATCAACTTTCGTATGTTTAATGTGCTATTCTCCTCGTTCGCACGGTCGTTTTGATGGGTAGAACGCTGAAAACGGAGTTACGGTTCAAAAGTTATGGCTGTTTGAAGTTTTGCTTAAGATCTTACTCGTAAACTTGAGCTTAGGCGTAAACAGTGGTGCTTAGGCGTAAAGTTCCTTAGGCGTAGGATTCTTATGCGTAGGATGCTTAGGCGTAGACTTTCTTAGGCGTAAGATTCCTTAGGCGTAGGATTTCCTTAGGCGTAGGATTTCCTTAGGCATAGGATTTCCTTACGAGTAAGATTTCCTTACGAGTAAGAATTTCCTTACGAGTAAGAATTTCCTTACGAGTAAGATTTCCTTACGAGTAAGAATTCCTTACGAGTAAGATTTCCTCACGAGTAAGAATTTCCTTATGAGTAAGATTTCCTTACGAGTAAGAATTCCCTTACGAGTAAGATTTCCTTACGAGTTAGAATTCCTTACGAGTAAGATTTCCTTACGAGTAAGATTTCCTTATGAACTAAAATTCTTCACACTTGTCCAAGTGTGAGAGATATCCACAAGTCGAAGTATTCCACAAACTTATCCAAGTGAGGGAAGTACTGAGTAACCGTTGTTGCATGAATATTCTTCACCAAATGCTTACGAGTAGGATTTGGTTCTTACGAGTATAAATGCTTACGAGTAAAACTAGGGTTTTGACTTTTTGACTTTGAAGACCTTACGAGTAGAATGCCCAAATTTTGTCAAAAACACTAATTTGCACCCAAAAACACGTTTCCAAACGATTTCTTTTGCACAAGCTTCTTCCAAAACACTTAAAGATCAATAAAAACTACTCCCTACAACTTTAACCTTAAAAACACGTAAAAATCAAAACTTTGTTACAAAAGCCCACGTTTTTAATGAAAAAACGTAACTTTTATGTAAAGTTCTAACAAAAACGCAACACAAACACTCCTAACCCATTGTTAGGCGATTGATACCAATTGTAGGACCTTGTTTTACTATCAACCTTATCACAAAAATACCACGCTTAACACATACGTATAAAAGTATGCGTAAAGAAGTAAGAAAGCAAAGAAAAGATGGTTACTTGAATGTATGTTAGGCGTATGTTTTTAGATAGAGAGAAAAGTAAGAGAACATGAAACTATATTTCATAAGGGAAAACACACACTTACACACTCAAGCACACCCCTCAAATGACCATTTGAGGGGTATTTATACTTCCATACATATGCCCTTATGGGCTTGGGCTTGGGCTTGGGCTTGGATTAGGTTGGATTGGATTACAAATGATAAAATGCTAGCTTAACATAACTATTAGCCATTTAGATTAGCCCAATCCATGAGCCCGTTGACTATTCTATCACGATATCTAACATACGTTACAAAGTTCCTAAACGTGAATGACCATCACTTCTATTAAATAATATTAAGGCTAACAGTAACGGATATAAAAGTGGTCGATTAAGGGCTTAAATGACCCCTCAAAAGTGTACATTTTAAATCCTTATCATATTGATATCCTTATAATACAAATCAAACAAAGATATTTTGATAGCCAAAATCAGGAATCCTAAAACACAACCCGAAAAGAAAAAAAAACATCTACCATTAATACATATACATAAGAAGAATTAATACATTTTTTCATCATAAACATAAAAACAAATTAGACTAAAACTTGTATTAACAATTAAATTGATAAAACAAACTAAATCGAAACTTGTATCATCGATTGAATTGAAACAATCAAAAATCAATTTGAATTGATTTACTGGTTTACATCATAAACATTTAACATCAGCAATAATATAAACCAAATTGATTCAATATGATTAAAACTTACCAAGATTTTGATTTTTATTTTGAATGGCCTTTTTGGGTTTTTTGAACCTGATATGAATTGATATAGGAGCGGCTTATGGAGAGATTAAGGAAGTTATTACAAAAGATTTAATGCTTCAGAAAAATACAGATAATTGGAGCGTGCAGAGGAAGATTGAAGAAGGGGGTTTGTACCTGCCTTGTTTTTTAATTTGAGAAGAAGATTTGATTTCAAACTCTTATTTGAGGAGGATGATTTAATTTCGTTTTGAAAATAATTAATAGTCGGTTACAAAGGAGTGTTGTATTAGTCATTTAATGAGTTAACAAAAATAAGAGTACCCAGTTGCATAGCTAGCCACATAAAATGAAGCTAAAGGTAGTGTGCAATGATGTGTTGTACGCATTAAATCACCGGCCAATCACAAGCGAGACACATCATCGCATTGATTACACGAGGTGCTTTAGAGGGTTGTAACATGTAGCGGTTTATTATATAGTATAGATTGGTAACGTAGATGTGTCTTAACTGCTAAAAAGATGTGCAAAATATAAATGATGATTATAATAAATGATGATTATAATAAATAATGTATATTTTTGTTACCAGCGAAGCGCGGGCAACGATTCTTCTTTTTGGGTAAAGGGTCAAAAACCCGGTAAATATATTACTCCAAAAAACGTTTAAGTACAAAGGATATGGGTGAATCCCATATCTCAGCCCGTTACATACGCGGAAAACTTACATAACAAGATACTTCATATTCTCAATACAAGAAAATAAACCACTACTCAAAAGATAACATTAGACTCCTATGGAAATAAAATTACTTCCTATAAAGGCCTTGGAGCTTGATGCCATACATGTCATAATAAGCATCCAAATTCCCTGGAAGATCGTAGACCTGATCCACATAGTCATCATAATCATAGTCATCATAATCATCTTCACGATTATGACCACCACCAAATAGGTTCATCGACTTATCAAAAGTGTTCACAACCTCCTCTTCATCACTATCGGAATCAACAATCTTTCCCACCTTAGAGAATGGGTTAACCCTTTTAGTAGAAGAAGTAGACGGAAAGTCCTTTTTATTACCTGGATAATCAACCTTTTTAATAGGATTACTGATTCCTCCCGAACTACCTTCTTTTATTTCTCCGTCACACTTATCAACCGTTTGTGAACGGTCAACCGTAACAGATGATAAAAGGGCGACAGCCCGGGAGAAAAAATATATGTTTACCAAGGATTAAAATAACCTTGGATCGTTTATGTCCTGGTGAGGTGTGATATTCTGAATACAATGACTTGTGAATTGTTGAAAATAATATTAGTATAGGAAAATAGGAATCTGATTGACTAACACTAGGAATGTGAATAGTAATAGCTCTGTCACAGCTACGTCAATAAAAACGTATAATCAGAAACCTAAAAATATTAAAGTATTTACAAACGTACGTTTAACTAAAACGTAAACGTATAAAAATAAAACGATTATAACTATAGTAGGGATTTGCATGTCTTAGTGACTTAAATGCAAATTAAATATAATTAAAATATTTAACTATAATATACAAGTATATGAAAGTAAAGAAAACTAAAAATCTGAAACAACAAATACATATTTACATATGTAATAATTACACAAACAAAATAAAACAGGAAAAGGAAAATAAATAATTATACTAAGAAATTAAAATATATCAAAATTTTGAAGTCATTTTAATTCTATTTTTACAATTGTTTAACGATTAAAATCTAAAAATTTACGTTTACTGAATTTTATTTAAACGTACAAAATAAAAACGTGAATTCAGTCCAATACAACTCCCACAAATGTAAAAATTATATTTTTAGAATCCTAAAAAGATAAGAAAATTATTAGAAAATTAAAATAAATTTTTACACTATTAAATTATTAATTATTAATTAAAAATGAATTAAATGTATTTAATAATGATTTAAATATATTTAATAATGAATTAAATAATAAGAAAATCTAAAATTAACTTAAATAAATAAAATAAAGAATTTGAAAAATCTAAAATCTTATAAAATAATTTTTGAAACTGAAAATGTATTTTTACACAATTATTCTATTTATTATTAATTATTTACTTATTTAAAATACACTTAAATACAAGAAAATACAAAATTAACCTAGAAAATAAAATTTTAACTTGGAAAAATCTAAAATATAATAAAACTAATTTTAAAACTGAAAATATATTTTTTATGCTATTTATTTAGTTATTACTAATTATTAACTATTAAAAAGTATTAAAAACTAATATTGATTTATTATAAATAGTAAACAGTAAAATAAAAATCTGAAACTTTTTACAAAATTCTAAAATAAATCTAGGAATCTAAGAAAAGTATAAAAATGGTAGCTTATGTGCAAAAATAAGCTAATGAGCAAAAGCTCCAAATGGAAGCTATTACTTAAGCTTGAAAAGTGATTCTTTTTGGTTTTTTTTCTTTTTATGGATTAATTATACAGATATATTAAACATATTTAATGAAAATAGAACTATACATACAAAGGCATAAGCAGTTTCAAGGCTTGTAGCTTATTCAGTGAGCTTTTGAGCTAACTGTTTGGCTACAAGCTTGAAACAAGCTTATAAAAGCTGTACAAAGGAAAAACAAAGGACCAAGAACATGCACACAAGCCAAATGGCCAAGTATAAACATGTGTGTGCACTGGAATAGCTCTAATGAGCAAAGTATGAACTTGTGGTTAAGACAGTTAAGCCAAAGGCTTGACTTGGATGGAATGGAGGCTTCAACAAACCTGTAACAAGCTCCACACTGATAAGTGAAAGAAACATAATATGTATATAATTTATATTAACAAGTATGAACAAGCTAGTGCACTGGAAATCACCCATAAGCTTGAAATAAGCTCATAAGCTCTTCCAGTGCACAGAAGTACCAAACACCCCTTGCAGCTTTTAGAATTGGCAAATTAAGCTGAGTATATGAGCTTGATAGGCCAAAATGAAACTTGAGATAGCAAGATGGGCTGGTTGGCTTTCCAAAAAGCCACAGCTCAACCTGTGGGGATCACAGATGAGCTTATGAAAAGCTTATGAAGTTGCTAATATTTCACTGATTTCTCAGTGAACACTAAGAATTGGGACAAACAAAAAACTCAATGCAGCCCTAGAGAATAAGCTACAAAATGGAATTTAAGTACTGGGATCTATAGTCTAGTGGATTAGCTTCCAAAAGAAACTAATATCACAAACTCTAGATCACTAATGAGCCTTTTATTGGCTTATGAAGAGCTGTAGGTAATGGTTTAAGTTCAAAGATTGAACTGTTGTGAGTGAGCAAACAACAAGCTCTTAAAGACTTATCAATTAAGCTCATGAGAGCTCAACCAACACTAGGACATTGAGTATGACTGAATAGCCTCACAAGAAGCCATAAATCACAAGCTCAAGCTTGGTGGGGAACTTTTCATTAGCTATTGAAACAACTCCACTTCCACTGTTTGCTTCAGTGGAAGGAGTGAGATGGGACAAAAAGGAAGGAGTGATTAAGCTATGCAATTAAGCTAACAACTGAAAAATAATCATACACATAATAAAAAGGCCACAAAGGCTATACAAAGAAGCTAAATACACCAGCTAGGGTCAAGTAATGAAGCTTATGCAAGCTCATTAACTTGACACCTAAAGCTGTGGTGCAGGGCATGCTTACAGAAAAGGATATAAAATAAGCTAGGAGATAAGCACTTAACAAGCTGAGTTAATGTAAACTATTATTTTTATAATTAAGTTAAGCAGCTATATTATAAAACCTAAAAAGGTCTAAGACAGAAATTAAGTGATTAAGCCTACACAAAATTATCTATTAAATTCAAAAACAGAAAATCTGAAATTTGACTTTATGACAAAAACTTATATGTTGACTAATCTGAATTTATAATCTAATCTATGGATTTATTATGTTATATAAAGCAACAAAAACATGAAATTAATATAGCTAAACAACATTTAAACACATATATGGAATTTGGACATATGAATTGCAACAGACACAAAATTAAGACAGTTAAAAAGTAATTTTGACTTAATACTAAACAAAGCATGATAATGAGTATTTAACTGAGTTATAGGACCAAGAGTGAAGCACAATAAAACAAGAACAACTTCATACATGACCTCTAACCAATATTGTACAACATTCATACAGTGAATTTTGAGAATAATTTGCAATCGAGTAAAACTGCAAAAGACATAACCAATCAACCTAAAGGGGTGTCAAACCCTCCAATAGCATAGTGGTTATACAAGAACAGGATTAAACATCATTAACATCCTCAGTACCCTGAATCAAAGCAAATTCAAACAGTCCCTTAAATTTCACTTGTCACATGATTTTTAAAGTTTTCATTGAATAAGCATTTGAACCTGATTCCATTCTCTATAATAACATATAACAAGACAAAATGGACAGATAAACAACAATTTAAACAATTATAAACATGGATCATTCATGTTTCATTTTCACAGTTGAAAATGAATCATGAATGAACAACACAAACTAATACATAAACATACAATTTTAAACTTTAAAAACATTCAATAGCAACAGATAAACAAGAAAACATATAAATCAAAACAAATAAAGACATGAACAGTAAATCGCAAAAATTAAGGAAAATTGCTTACAAATGAGAAACGGGTTGAGACATAGAACAAATGGACAAGGTTACACCTATTAGCTTACCAATAAGCTCCTAATACCCATAGCACTCCAAATTCAACCATGCTTCATCATCTTCTTCATTATCCCACTATTTTTGATTTTTCAATGATTTTTCTTGATTTTTAAGTATTTTCTGAATTATAAAGTCTAAACATGTTTTAATGTCTCTAAAAGCTAAATGAGCTTTGTCAGGAGCTTATATGGCTTATAGAGTCCATAAAAACAACTACATAACATGAAATTGAAAAGACTTGAAAATTAAAGGAAATTAAGCAAATTCAGAAACTGAAATTAAACTGAAATTGAACTAAATTTAAAGGTTCATTACACTAATTTAAAGAGAATTACAGCATAAAAACATTAAAAGACATTTTAATTTAAAGAAAGATTTTAAAAGTTACACTAACGACCAATGGCTAATCCGAAGGTACCCATCTGTCTTTCATCCTCAGCCTTTTATAACCTTCTGAGTCCTCCCCAACTTGTTAGTCAAATCCCACTTTAATTTACAGCCTTTGATTGAGCAGAAATGATCTTAGCCGTTTAATAAACTTTTGGCGCCAAAAGTCTAAAAGGTTGCTTGGGGCAGTTTCAGTGCAATTAATGCACTTTGGGATGTTGTGGAGGTGGAGGAGACATGGAGGAGTGGGATGGAGATGAGCTGGGGTGATGAGGTGGTGGAGAAAACCACTGGTTTTGGTTTACAGGGGTGAGGGAGAAGGGGTAACAGTGTACGCGGTATTCTTTCTTTTAAACATTGGGCCGGGTTTGGTATTTGGGCCAAGGGTTGGATTGGATTTGGACTTGGGTTTTAATAATAGAAAGAGTCCGTTTGGTTTAGTTAAACACACAAGGATCATTTTTGTAATTCTGCCAAACTTCAAGGACTAAAATTGCCAATCTTCCAAACATCTTTAGAGGACCAAACCT
Source organism: Chrysanthemum seticuspe (assembly GCA_019973895.1). Lineage (NCBI taxonomy): Eukaryota > Viridiplantae > Streptophyta > Magnoliopsida > Asterales > Asteraceae > Chrysanthemum > Chrysanthemum seticuspe. The sequence goes on from BPTQ01000002.1 coordinate 166,383,393, forward strand.
GCCATAAAATAATTACACAAGGGCCAAAGTTGTATTTATGCATTTAATAAACTTTAAAGGACCTTTTATGTAATTTTTGGATTTTAAGGGTTTAAAAATGTAAATTCCCAAAAGTTTATCAAAATTGTTCCAAATTGTAAGTTCATGCATAGTACAAGGGTAATTTGTGAAATTTCCAAGTTTTGAATACCCAGGGACCATTTTTGCCAATTTTGATACTTGAGGGGTAAAAATTGCCATTTTGTGTAAACTTTCATCCAGGGATGTTTTGTGAATATTTTTGATTTCCCAAGGACTTAAGTTGACTTTTCATTCATTTAAAACATTTAGGGACTAGTTTTGACAATTTGAGTAACTTCAGGGACTGAAAATGACAATTGTTGTGAAATTGATCATTTTTCACTTGTTTTTCAATCTTTTGTACCTGAATCACATTAAAACACATTTTTATGAATTTGTAATATTTGAGAGTCATTTGTGTGTTTTTGGTTGTTTTTGTGGGTTTATATAATACAAATATATGTGTATTTAGACACATATCAATTACCATCGTCATCAACAAGAGTAGCTTTCCCATCAATAAGAAACTTTTCAAACTCCCAAATTTTCTCAACAATAGGGGTAGGACCAACCTCGCTAGCTTCCATTGAATCACTCACAAGCCGTTCTTGTGATACATTACTGGTCTTAAGAGACCCAACTTCCTTTGCTTCCATTGTACTACCAAAATCCTCTACATCAGTAGGAGTGCCACATTCATCAGTATCGATCATATTAAGTGCATCAAAAATGATAGATGTAGCAATCTTCATCCCACTCGTACTAGCCACTTCAGTGGCTTTCTTCTTTGTATTATCCACCTTCTTGGGTTCAGGAGGAGGCGCTTTAGGTTGATACCTAAACTTAAGACCCACACCAGGTTTAGTAAAACCTCCCTTACTTGGAATACTTGGACCACCTTTTCTACCCTTATTCTTGTAATTGACAGTTTGAAAACCATCATTAACACCCTGTTTAGGTTGAGTAGGAGGTGGAACAAATTTAGGACAATCAAGCAGCGTATGACCAAACAGCTTACACGTATCATACCGAGGCGGTTTCCATTCGTATTCAACCCGAATCTTTTCAATAGTAGATCCTGTCCCATCAAGTAATGGTATCTCAACAATGATGCTCTCCCTGAGAACCTGATTCGCCTTAACTTCAATCAAGCACCTAGCAAAACTACCTCAACCACACGATTCCAAGCACATTTGACTAGTGTAAGAATCTAACATTTTTGGCGTACCAATCAATGTGGCTAGAAGTCTGAGACCATCATCAGAAAACATAGCAAGGGGCACATCATGGAATTTAACCCATACCGGAATATCAGTCAAATCCTCTTTAAGCAGATTAGTATTCAACGTCCAAGTTTGAAGAATAATTGGCACATTCCTAATCATCAACGGCCCGTTTTCAAGAACTTCATCAACACCTTTACGAGTGCAAAACTTAAAGAAAAAGAACCCCTTCGCATTCATCTTAACCTTTTGAATACCATACTTGGCCCACGTATTACGAACGTAATAATCAACAACCGGAAAAGCAATACATTTACCAAGAAAATAACCATAAAGGGTATTCTCAAATTTAGAGTTTACCTCCTCAACGACTTTCGTAGGAATGGAGAGATCCACCCCCATTAGACTTTTTACTACATTCTAACCTATGAAAATTTGATTTGCGCTTCGTCGAATCAATTGACGTAGCACGCGCATATGAAACCGACTTCACACTCGGGGCACCCGTTGGTTGCGGCTGATTATGAACTTTGGGAGACGAATTAGAAACAACATTAGTACCATTGTCCGCATTCTCCGCATTCGTAACTTCAACACCGCGCATAGCCTCTTCAAACTTCTTACACGCTTCAAAAACGACCGGATCAAGACCATAATTCGTCTCAGCCATACTTTGCACAAGATCTTCATTCATGGAGCTAGTTTGATCGGCCAAACTAGTAGAAGATCTATTATTCATAGAACTAGTATCATTCGAATCATTAGCAACAAAATTACCCACATCTTTCGAAACCTTGGAAGCACTAGTCTTATTGAAGAACCCTTTTTCCATATCTTAAAACCCCACAACCACAACAAAACACTCGAATCCACCAAGAACAATTCAACAGCAGCAGCAAAAAACCAAAATAAATAAAGATAAAACTGTAACGCAAGGTTAGGGTTTAAAACTTTGAATCTTAAGAAACTAACCCCCCCCCCCATCATTCTGATCGTTCCCACGTAATGTTAAATCGATTAAACAATCACAAGAGACTATGAAACCGAATCAAGATAAATTAAGGAAGATACATGATCAATCACAGAAAATGAATTAGAAAACGAATAAGAAACCCTAAACTGAAACCGATTAGCCAAAGAACCCTAAAATTATGTTATCAAACAACAAATCTGATTAAAGTAGGGAGAAACATGGATGTTAATCACACCTTAACTCAAATCGTTGCAGAGAAACACATGGAATAGGGAGAATAATTTGTAAACCGATCGAAAAAAAGGAGTTTAGGGAATCGGAATTCGCCCCTAGAGAGTATATAAAAGATTCCTCGTTTAAGGTATAGCTGACAAGGGAACAGGTTGAAAGTCACCCTGACGTATTTTTAATAGAAGACCTACAGAATCACATGTGTAATAAATATTGATTCTTAGTGAAATTCATATAATTTCAAAAATCATATTTAGTACACCAATTGTTTATTTAAATCTTTTTATTCTTTAAACAAAACCAGTTCAACCTAATCTTACTTGACCCGGACCAAAATTAACCATTTTGACTTGTTTCCCAACCAACTCGACCAACCCAATTTGCAAATTCTATAAAATAGAAACAGAGTTACGTACATCTCCAATTAATATCTAACAACGTTGGAGACAAAGTTGTTGGTGGACTCCCATTTGCTCCTGAGCCAGACAAAGTAACCTCCAAACGGGTCTCGGGAAAGACCTATAAATATAAAAACCACATTTTAAATGGAATCACATCACTAGAAACAAAAGAAAGTTTCTGTCAAGGGATATGTAACTTTACCGTAACAGTTGGTTTTTGTATTAATTTGGAAACGGAAGAAATTGCAGTCATATAAAGGGATACTTGACTCTGATCAGTACTGCAATAAATAATGTAACACTAATATGAATCCTATTGAACCTTCAACCATAAATGTAACTTGATATATAATATATAAAATACTAGGAAATTGTTTTGGCCGTGCTTTGAGGTTTTATGTTTTCTTTTAGAGGTGGGCGTGTGTTTTATTATCCAAACTAGCTCATGACCCGTGTTCAACACCGGCTGATATGGTATATAACGAAAGTTAATTGAAAAAAACTACGCCTTAAGAAATTATGTGTATTATTTGGGTAATGTGTGCAAACATAAGTCTGATATATGCTTAATAACTTAATAAGTAAAGTATTCCTAAAGAATTACAACAACTCACAACCTAAAATTGTCAAGCCCAAATCTTATCTCAAACATATAAAAAGAAAGTTATATGAAAGTAAAGAAACACATACCTTAATGAGCAGATGCAATATCGTGCTAAGCAGTGAAGGAAGTCAGAAGCTTTTTTATTTATCATAAAGCTTCAGTTTACTGTCAAGAATGCAACCAATTAGTAGCCATGTAAAAAGGACCATTCTGATTTTTAGGGCATTTACATGGTGGCGGGGAAGTGCACCTTTGTCTCATAAAGTATACACACAAAATCACAACATGGTAGTTAATTTCATAAAGATAGTACAAATATACTTTGCTTCTAGACCCTCGTTACTGGAACTAATGAAACCAAAATATTTTAGGAACCCCTCTCTAACCTGAAACTATAACAGAAAATAGAAAGTACCTTGTAAAAATGACGCCATATAAAACTTAGACAGTTTTGTATAAATTTCATAGTAAATATTCACTTTTGTCATTGACCTTAACGACGACAGTTTGTTTTAAGGGTGAGGATCCTCTCCCATTACTTGAGTCAAGTTGGTTGATTTTTAACCATTAGATTAAAATCAGATGTCAAGATTAAAAGAAAATCTTTTAATCTTGCCTTTTGATTTTAATCTAATAGTTGAAGATCAACCAACTTGACTCAAGTTGGTAGGATAACTTGAGAGGATTCAAACCCTTTGTTTTAAATGCTATAATATCATCCGAACAACAAAATTAATACAACAAAAAAGCTTTACCCCAACCAAACAAGTGCCTATTTAGGCGAAGCCAAACCAAGGAAGGGGACCAGCAAAAACAAACCAAAATGGAGTTTAAAATTAGAGAAATTTTCGTAAATGGACCATTTAAGAGACCAAAATACGAAAATAGACGAAAGCAAAAGAAATTACCAAAATTAACTTTAATAAATTAACCGTTAAATGTGAGACATGTGGCAAAATCTATGATAATTTAGACATGCGCATTTATGGATTTTGATTAGGTGCGCTTGACTTTTTTATATAAAAGGTTCAGGAGCACTCTAAATGACCAAGTGCTCCCGACTTTTCTTGTTCGCCTCAGGTGAGACAGAAATATTACAAAATCAAATGTTCAGGAGCACTCTAAAAGACCAAGTGCTCCCGGTTTCTCTTGTGCGCCTAATACAAAAAAAATACAAGTGATCCCTTGTTGCGCCTCACATAAAGACAAACGGGAGCACTCTAAACCACCAAGTGCTCCAGACTTTTATTGTATGCTTCACATAAAGCAAAAGATCCAACACTATCTTTCTTATAAAATGCTAAGGAGCACTCTAAACAACAGGTGCTCCCTCTTTCTTGTGCGCCTAACAAACAAAAAATTGTTAAAGAGCACTGGACCATTTTGAGGAGCACTCTAAAGTTGAAAACATGAAATGATATACATAGGTGCGCTTGATTGAGCTACTCCTTTTTGTTTGGGGTGCGCCCAGACCATTTTGGTAAAGTAAAGAAAAAAGGTTCATGTCTGAGGTATAAAAGTGGTTCATTTTAGTAATTTGTTTTTAAAAATACATAGTGACCCCCGAACTAAGAAGAGACCATGATGCAAAAAAGACACGAGCAATAAGTAGAAACATCATAAAACTGAAACGAAACAACTTTACACAAGATTACATAAATTTCTATGAGGCATTTTCTCAAACAGGTTGTGTGCATCAAATAATGCACCCATACTCTACAATTCCTTATCTTTGTATTATGGGTATAACAAAATCAAAAAGATAAAAAATAAATAAATAAATAAATAAATAAATAATCCTCAAACTAAATTAATTAGTATATATTACATTCATTGGGCTTGAAATGAACAGTGTAAGGTGGGAATTTATTTTTTTCGGACCCTTTGGGCGGAGCCCATTAGGGTATATCTGTGATGATACCCGACCCTTGCTATTTATCACCACTCACATACCCTCTTTACCTTTCAGATCTGATCGGGTGTAGGTCCTATAAAAAATCCGGCAATCTTCTGCTCTGATGAAAATGGGTTCTCTTGGTGCTACAGAACCGATTGTGAGGGGAGGTAATTTTTTATTACGTTTGTGGCTGTGAGTTTGCCATATGTTACCTCCTACAGTGTTGTCTTTCTTTTGGTCCACATAGTTTTTCCTGCTAGGTAGATATTATCTTAGAGGTAAGTGCACCAATTATTTCTGATCAAAAATACCTTCAACAGTATAGTTTGATCTTTATTGATCAACAATTGCAGTAATTGGAGATTAGACGGGTGTAGATAAATAAAAACATTGTGGTATCATGTCTTTGTTCTTTTTAAGCCCAATGAATGTAATATATACTAATATAGTTTTGGCGTTTTATCTAAGGGCCATTTTGTAGTCTCTGCTGCACATATGCAGTTTTGCGGGTGTTTGGTATAATAATTATCATACTTATAATTTTCTTATTGCGCTTTCAATCAGTGGTTGGTGGTATTCGTTGTCATGGGTAAGAATGGCTTTGAAGAAGATGAGATTATCCGCATCTTGGCGGGGCAACCCATGATGGTTGCAGCCATGGTGGATGCATCATTTTTGTTCGATTGTTAGCCTATCCGAGCCTCATGTCCAATGATTTTCACACTTCTTCCAGCGCTTGACACTACAGTTGTGAATCGTTAGATGTTTAACATATTACTTTGGTATCTGTTTGAGGTTACAACTAATGCAAGTGTACCTATTGTTTTCGGACTGGGGTTGCAACTACGTTGTGTTTTACAAAGTGTCAGGATAGTCGTATTTTGGCGGGGCATTTATACAAATGCAGCCATGCCTATCCTCCCGGCTATATACTGACGTATCTTGCCAGGGCATTTATACAAATGCAGTCATAGTGTTCAATACCTTGGTTGGGACTAACATTCGCAAACCAAAACTGAGAATGACCATACCTTGGCAAGGCATTTATACTAACGTAGCCATGGCAGTTTCTACGGATTTGTCCCAGTAATGTTGTGCCAATGAGGTATGAGCATAATATATATTATGTTTGGTATTTTACTTTACGTTTCTCTTTTCATCAAGACAGAATACAATGTGGCAACCTTGCTTTATAATTTTTTTGTGAGTGGCTAAAGGTACTTGATAAAGAAGCTGGGGAGGAGAAATCCTGCTAATTGTTATGTATATATATAATATATAATATATAATAGGGTCACTGACGCGATGACGATAGTTTTCTGCATTTATGTCTTTGGTAAGCGTAGTTTATCAACTTCCGTCTCTTGGCATGGCAGCCAAATCCACATTGTGGTTGCAGCCATGGAGGGTCTCTGGTACCGCTTCCATACTGGCAGATCTGAGTGTCTCTATATATTAAAAGGCATGATAACCGCTGTCGTTTTTGTCTGGCATGTAAATTGGGCTGATAGAATCTGTTTTTGTTACCTTGGTCCAAGGCATGTTTGTTAGTAAGGGCAATTGATGGTGTAATGATTATGTATGTATTATAAGGTCACTAGGGCGATGACGATAGTTCTCTGCATTTATGTCATTGGTAAGCGTAGTTTCTCAACTCCCGCGTCTTGGCAAGGCACCCACATCCACATTGTGGTTGCAGCCATGCTGGGCCTCTAGTACCGCTTCCATACTCGCAGATCTGAGCCTTATTAGTATACATTACATTCATTGGGCTTGAAATGAACAGTGAAGCGTGGGAATTTATTTTTTTCGGACCCTTTGGGCGGAGCCCATTAGGGTATATCTGTGATGATACCTGCCCGGGCTATTCATCACCACTCACATACCCTCTTTATCTTTCAGATCTGATCCGATCAGGTGTAGGTTCTTTAAAAAATCCGGCAATCGGAGCAGAAGATCGCTTGAGGTTAACATATAACTTTGGTATCTGTTTGAGGTTACAACTACTGCAAGTGTACCTATTGTTTTCGGACTATGGTTGCAACTATGCTGTGTTTTCCAAAGTCTCAGGATAGTCATATTTTGGCGAGGAATTTATACAAATGCAGCCATGCCTATTCTCCTGGCGATATACTGACGTATCTTGGCAGGGCATTTATACAAATGCAACCATACTGGTCAATAGCTTGGTTGAGACTAACATTGGCAAACCAAAACTGAGAATCACCGTACCTTGGCAGGGCATTTATACTAACGCAGCCACGTCGGTTTCTACGGATTTATGCGTGTAATGTTGTGCCAATGAGGTATGAGTATAATATATATTATGTTTACTATTTTACTTTGCGTTTCTCTGTTCATCAACACACAGTACAATGTGGCAACCTTGGTTTATAATTTTTTTAAGAGTGGCTGAAGGTACTTGCTACAGAAGTTGGGGGAGGGGGAGAGAAATCCCGCTAATTGTTATGTATTTAATTTTTTTGAGAGTGGCTGAAGGTACTTGCTACAGAAGCTGGGTAGGAGAAATCCCGCTAATTGTTATGTAGACTTGCACAGTTCATTTTAAGCCCAATGAATGTAACATACTAATACTAATATAACAGGGTCACTGACGCGATGACGATAGTTTTCTGCATTTATGTCTTTGGTAAGCGTAGTTTATCAACTCCTGTGTCTTGGCATGGCAGCCAAATCCACATTGTGGTTGCAGCCATGGAGGGTCTCTGGCACCGCTTCCATACTCGTGGATCTGGGCGTCTTTATATATTAAAAGGCATGATGACTGTTGTCATTTTTGTGTGGCCTGTACATTGGGCTAATAGAATGTGTTTTTGTTACCTTGGTCCAAGGCATGTTTGTTAGTAAGTGCAGTTGATGTTGTGATGATTATGTATGTATTATAAGGTCACTAGGGCGATGACGATAGTTTTCTGCATTTATGTCTTTGGTAAGCGTACTTTATCAATCCCATGTCTTGGCAAGGCACCCACATCCACATTGTGGTTGCAGCCATACTGGGTCTCTGGTCCCGCTTCCATACTCGCAGACCTGAGCCTCTATATATATTAAAAGGCATGATAAGCACTGTCGTTTTCATGTGCCATGTACATTGGGCTAATAGAATATGCTTATATTGCCTTTGTCCAAGCCGTGTTTGTTAGCAGGTGCAGTTGACGGTGGAATGACAATGATTGTTTGTCATTACAAGTTTGATAGTTGTAGTATGCTAATAATACCTGACTTTGCCGAATAACACTAAAACAAAGGATTACAGGTCTTAAAAAATAAAGGAAAAATGGGTTGGTTTGGTAATGGGTCAAATATAAATGACGTTGGGTATTTGCATTGCATTTGATTTTTTCTAACAGGTAGGTAAAGGTTTACTCTTGGATAACATTTTATTTTTTGCCACTTTTTTTACAGTCAATTGAAATAGGTATTTGTTAATTAGTATGTTAACCGGAGATGAAATGACTATTTGATTAATTCATTTTTCGATATGCTTCATTGTTAAATACTGTAACTTTAACATTGTATGAAAATAAGAATTTAATAATATTAGTTTAAGTGGGTACTGATGTTAAAAAAAAGTTTAAGTGAGTACTAATAGGATCTTGGTTTTGTAATTCGCGGTTTACGGTCTACTATGTAACTCAACCGAGAGTTTTTTCAGGTTGTGTGACAAGATGTAGATGGAGGAAAAGAACAGCGGATCAGAATTTCAAGATTTAGAACAACAAATGTAGAAACTTATACCTTCAAATGGCATGTAAGCTGTTAGTTTTAAATTCTTTTAAATTTGAATATTGAAATGGGAGTCTCTTCAATTTTGCTACTTTATGATGAATTAAGTTGGAGGTATTTATTGTTTTGTTTTGAATAATCAGGTTGCCACTCTTGGTGTTTTGGTAATGGAGATATATAAAGTGCAAGTTGATTGTAATTCGACAGTTATTGAGTTTTATCGTGTTTAAGGTCATGGCGTTTTCTCAATACTTGATCTATCTGTGTTTTTCAGGTAACAAACTCCATGAGTTAAATTATATACTTAAGCACGTTCAGGATAAAAATGGTAGCGTCAAGCTTTCTGAAGTGTATGTCATCTACACAGTTGTTTGACCAACTATTTTTTTTTCACTAAGGTTGAATGATGTAGTGAATCATCCCTTTTAATATTTTCAGGCAATCCATTGCAGGCACGGATCAAAAAGATAATGCAAGCAAACGAGGATGTGGGAAAAATTTTCATGTCAGTACCGGTTATAGTTTGTAAGTGTTTAAGAGGATGTTTGTTTTACCTTATTTGACGGGCTTATGAATTTGTGGAAATTTTGAAAAGCCAACTACCATATTTTAATGGCTTATGAGCTTAGCGAATTCAATAATAAGCTATAAGTTCAAGTTGTTGAACCATTAAAACTGAGGTTATTAGCTTTTTACAATTTCTCAGTCAAAACGATTTGGTACCCTCTTTTTGTATGACTATACAAATGAATTCCAAAAAAAAGGATTCATTAAAGTTCATTAAAAAACAAGACTATATAAAAATATTTGATTATTGTGTATCCTACATTAAGATTACTTGCATTATTATATCTATTGTTATTGTGTAGGATCAGCCTACCAGAAGGCTAAAAGTGTGAAAGCAGGTTCAGAGACTGTTACGTGGCAGCCGGTTTAGAAGGCGAAAGCGGAAACTGAAGGGACAATGGAGTGTGCTAAAGAGAAAGTGGAAAATGTTTACAAAGAAATGAAAGCGGGAGAGGGTTTAGAGGCCGAGATAGAGGTAGTGGGCAAGAAGTACCATGAGGCTGCTGCCCCGGAAATGCTTAATTCCAGTACTGGTCTACCTTATGAGAGAAAGGTATCTGACTTCCTTTCCAAACATTGGAGTATTCTTATTTTTTGCGCGTGCAATATAGTCATAGTATTTGTGGTTCGTGTCTTTACCTCGCTACTCAACTAAATATGTATGTTCAGAAATATATGCAACTGCCCAAAGACAACTAGAAACGACGTAAGCACGCCTTAAAACTGCATTTTTGCAGCAGACCCAAACGCTACTTAAAACGATATGAAAAGGCCGTTTTATTATATCGTCTATTTTTTTAAGCTTTTGCATTTGTGATAATGTGATTGATTTAGGTTTGGGACAATGGGATTATAAGGTTTTGTATATAACGGTAATTAGGATCGCCTGTGAAAACTGAATTTCTATAACTAAAATTCTTTTTAAAGAACATGTAGCCACGTTTTGTGGCCTTGCTGTTTTAAATTGATAAGCAAATTAGCTATTGTAAAAAAGTAGAACCCAAGCAAATTGTCTGCAACCACGACGGAATTAGGATATTTCTATCACTCAACCCCCTTCTACAAATCTGACCCTAATTATTTATTGCATCCCTTTATGGTTAGATATTTTTTATGTCATTATTGGATTTATGAGGTAAGTGGCAGACAGATACAGACCCGAAAGGACCGAAGAATAATGCCGGAACGGTTGAACAAATGTTACAGGTATTTACCAGTTACTTATTTAAGTTTAGGAGTTTAATTAATTGTGTATCAACTGTATTTTAATTTAATAGTGTTAGGTGGTTCAGCGAGCAGGTTGGGGGCGGTGATGCAGCAACCTAGCGCCTCTATTGGTTGGAACAAAGTGTTCGCAGGTAAAATTTACTCCATTATTTGCTGCTGTAAATTTTTTTGTGTGACGGGCATTTTATATTGCTTCTACATTTAGAAATAAAGTAATCTGTTTGGAATTTTCTTATAGTCCTTTGAACTTGGAAACGTGAATTTTAAAAAGTGAATCGGCTGCCGAATATGGGTGTAATTTGAATGACCGTGTGCTTTCTGAACGACGTTGCAGGTATTCCCAGGAACCTTGCACTAACCAAAGCGACCGCTGTTGATTATTGTTGCATAAACCAAATGGCGAAAAAGGCTGCAGCAGCCCAAGTTGACGGTTATAAGTCCAAGTGAGAGAGGGATGTGCACAAGACCATCAGTTTATGGGAAAATGCGGCCGTTGAACTGCTCTTAAAGATATTCCAAGTTGTAAGCCTATATTCTTCTTGCTCCTTTACTATCAATTTAAGATTCTTTCTATATCATAATGATACGGTATGGTAGATAACATGATCACTTAATATAGACATGTTTGATGTAGTATAGTCACTTTTAGGATTTTGGTTACAACCCTTTCGTGTACTGCAAACAAGTATACTACAGACCATGCACAAGATCACTTGGCAGATGTGATGTACATAGAATTACGTAAAGTTGGGATAGCTATAACCCAAGCTAGCGGTTTTGCTGCACTTTGGGTCTAATGTGGAGTGTTTATTTCCATATGGTGAGTCACTACTTAACTTCCAAGTCATAGTCTTTGTGTCTTGACTTAAATTATAGTTTCACCTGATATTTGACTGATGTTTTGTTAATGAATGCAAACAGCGCCACCATTGCTTGCTGCTAAGGATGCTGTCATTGCAGCAATTTTGAAGAAGTAAGTGATTAAGTTTGACCGTTAATTTTATTGATGGAAAATTTGTCCAAATCACTTATGAATCGGTCGATTTTCGTTATATTTATACCTCTAAAGGGGCAAAAAGATACAAGATAATGTAAATAAAAAAACGGATAAAAAATTGGCTCATTTTGAACCGTCACCGTAACCCTACTTTTAGCTGGCAAAAGCTGTCACAACTGGATGTTCATAAAGTTTCTCCTAAAGTGAGTCTTTTGTTTCATGTTTCAATCGAAGAAGATAACGATGTTTTGTAGAGATCTAATATGATAGGAAAAAAAAAGATACTGTCGCCATGGGTTATTTAATGAAACTTTGTTTCTTATTCTACTTTTATTCAAACTGCAGATTACAAGGAAATTAAAAATGTTATGCTAATTTTATTATACTTTTATGTGCATGATGCTTTTTCTATCATTTAATTCGAACCTTTGACAGGCTCATAGATAGTTTTATAGGGTTATTATTACATGCAACAACATCAGGCTGCAGCAGCATTACAACAGTCTCAACAATATAGTGTTCCAAAACTACCTTCCAGCTTATTGGCCTTCAAGCCCATGATCAGCAGCAAAAACTACTTCAATTTCAGAAGTACCAACGACAACAGTTTCAAGTAGATGAGCATGAAAGCTGGTGCTCAGAATGAAAGCTGGATGATGGTCAGGGAAAAACACATGATAATAGGGATTCGTAAGATAGGTCTTATGCCTTTTGTGGATGACCTTATGAGCTCTGTTGTACTTTTAAGTTTGGTTAACAAGTGTGACCAACTTTGTAATTAATGGGGACTTGACTGCAAATAGACATCGGCGTGAATGTAATTGTAAACATAAGTAATAAGCAGAATCTAAAATTACTTTACAGATGTAAAATTCCTATTAATTTTTGTTCAAATCTTTTCCAGTACTTGGTTATTAGATACTAGGAACCAACTATCATTCTACGAATGCCACAACAAACATATGACAAAACACTAGCTGCATAAAAAATAGTGGCAAAAAAAACCGCCGCAACGCTATTTGCATGTTAAAGCTTATGATTGGGTTGAACCACCGTGCACCAATGATTCAAACAATGTAATATGTATATTTTATTTGCAAATATAGACGCCATGATGTACTAGCTAATTTCTATCAATTCTTTAATGACTTGCTATTTTTTATCCCTGTATATTTTAATGCGCCAACTTACTGTTACAATTGCTATATATTTACTTTAAACCTATTATGTCTGCATCAATCTTTAAAAAAACACACCGCGACAACGTGCGAGCTCTCCACCTCATACTAGTAACATGTAAGTTATAACCATTTAACTTTGTCATTCCTCAACATTGTATTTTGTTTGACTAAAACAAAAAAGCTTTGAAATATGTTACTGAGTCTTGCGCATGTACAGTAACATATTATCAAATAGTGGCCTCTACTTTGTAGACACCACATTCTGTAAACGAACACATGACTTGCTGACATGAACAAAGCAACTATAAACGAGTTGTGTGAGAGATGGACAATGGCTACTGTCAAAAGACACTCAAAATTAAGATGTTCCTGTCAATTTACATCTTTTTATAGAATAAACTTATGATAAAAAAGGGTAATAATAATAAATGTTTACATGCCAAAATACAAAGTTCTAACTAGGGTGGAATTGAGCCGAGCCGCTCGTGAAAAGCTCGGGATCGGATCAGTAAAAAGCTCGAACGAGTCGAGCTTAAACGAGCTCGAGCCCAAGCTCGAGCCTAAGTTTGGGCTCATTTAATAATCGAGCTCGAGCCCGAGCTCTATACAAAAAGCTCGTTTAGGCTCGCGAGCCTAAACGAGCCCAAGAAATATATACGTATATATATTTTCTATACGTATAAACGTGTTAACGAGCTCGAGCCTTGTGTTAACGAGCCGAGCTTTGTGTTAACGAGCCGAGCTCGAGTCGAGCTCGAGCTTGTGAAAAATTTCACGAGCAGAGCTCGAGCTCAAAAGGTGAGGCTCGAAACGAGCTCGAGCTTTTTATATATAAACGAGCCGAGCTCGAGCTCTGGCAGGCTCGGGCTCGGATCGGCTCGTTTTCACCCCTAGTTCTAACTAAAGTAAACTTTTAACAAGAAGTTTTTTTCCCACTTTTTCCCAACCTATGCTTTTTAATATGCATTCTTTCATATCTATGTTTTTGGATTAAATTTTATGAAAAATTAAATGACTCTCTTCTCTCGCTTCATTTTCTCTAATCTGCGACATGCATTAAAAGACAAAAAGATAAAGAAAACAAATGTGAAAAGAGATAAGTATCTATTATCTTTAAAGTTTTCTATTATTTTTAAAATTTAAGTTTCATGCTTTTAATATTATTAGACGAGTACTCGTATATAGCAATAAGATTTTATAACGACAGATCGTTTTTTGTTAAAAAAAGTTTAAAGGTTATAAACGAAAAATAATAAAAGTTTAAAGATTTGAGGATTAAACATAATGTTTTGAAACCTGGTTCGACCGGTCAAACCGTTTTCTATCGAAAAACGGGTTGATTTAAACCGAGTCAACCCGACGGGTTGGGTCAAATTAAACCGGGTCAACCCACCAGGTTTGAAGCGTCCTGGGTCAACCCGGTTTTCGATATGTATTAATAGTTTCCTTTTGAAATATATGTTTTAAACATTTCGCTTTTTAGTTTCAAATCTTCACTGGACTAAAATACACCGTTGGTCCCTAAACTTGTAGTGGAGGATCACGATGGGACGAAACCGGCCATAATCATCGCCACGGGTCCAAACAGTAGCGATTAAATGCCAGATTGGTCCCTTGACCACTAACACCTATGTCAACGGCTCTTTTCTGTTAGTTTCACGAGGGTAATATAGTCCAATCACATTTATAACTCAACCTAGTTAATTCTAATCCAAGAACTATTCTACCAAAACAAAAAAGTGATATTGTTTGAACAAATAATATCAGTGTTCCTGAGTCCTCACCACTTAAGTATGACTTCATAAAAGTCAACTGTTAAAGAAAGTAATAGCTCACAGAAATTTACCCAGGATTAACAAACAAATTTATACATTATCAACTACTTAGCTAGTTGACTTATAACAGTCAACTATATACAGTGTTTGATGAAACTGGAACATAACTGATACCACGGAGTAATTGTCTGATACATGTTAATTTACTGATTCGTTACAAAATATAGAAGATTAATTTGGGCCCAACTTCAAAACGTTCAACTGCTGAATCTTCAAATGATCTACACATATGAGATTGATATCCAGAAACTGTTGAACCGACAAAACTGTTAGGCCTAAGTTGATGATGCTGCTGCCACCTTGTCTGCTAAAACAAGTATACAAATTACAAACATATAAGTTATGAACTGTAGTGTTACAGGTTAATGGAATTTAACACATGACATGGTATTCATCACTGAAACATCACCTAGGGTCGCCTTTGGGCGAAGAGTGCTAGGACGCAGTTTGTAATCTTTTCTTTGCTCCGAAAGGGTGTCTTAACACCACTTGAAACATCTGCAGCAGCACCACCAAGCCTTTCAGCCTTCCCCTCCAAGTCAAACCCAAGCAAGTTCTCAACATCAAACCCTGCAAACTCAACCATTTTGGCCTTCCCCTTCCCGTCTAAACCTCGCTTAAATTCTTGAACAACTTGTCTCCCTTTTTTTCTGGGCAAAACCTCCTCTTCATCAACCATCTTTCCTTTTCCATTTCCTTTAATTTTGTCCCTTTTTTTAGCTACAACCCCTTCTTCGTGCTTGATTACTGCCCCTCCTTTCACTCTTGGTGTCCTGGTTCCACTCCCCTGCATTTTTTTCTTATCGATCCCCTGCCATTGACTTCTAGTCCTAAAAGGTGTTTGACTAAGCATCCTAAAGTTAGCATCCTGCTCTACCCAACCCACAACTTCAAAACTGATGTTTTTGAAGTAAAATTGAGCTAACTTTTGGGGCTTGTGGGCTATGAAGATATCAACTGAGTCATTTGTTTCAGCCATTCCAAACAAAGTATGAACATCAAAATCAGTATGAATAAAATGCAAACCATTTTCTAGGGATTGTTTAGGATCACAGAAAAACAACGCCCATATTTGTTCATTAATCTCTGATAACACATTATCAAGGCTTGAACTAAATATATCCCTATCACTGGTAAAGGCACACAGATTAATTAATGAACCTCGTTCATACCTGAGTGGGCTATAATCAAAAACCCCATTATAGTGGATTCTGAACAGGACCTCACCTTCTTCTTCTTCTTTGACATTCTTAAACGTGGAGACGAATATGCTTCTGTCCTTCATTCTTTGTTTTTTGTTTTTTTAAGAATGGGTTTGACTAGATGTGTGTTTCAGTACGTGAGTGTGGATGTATGTTAGGTTTCGTTTTGAATGGGTTTTGTTAAATGGGTCGGGTTAATATGATAGTGTTTATGGTTTCGGATCTTGTTAGTTGGGTTCTATTCGTGATTCCAAACACATTAATTGTGTATATGCGTATCAAGGAAGGCAAAAGGCCAAGTTGCAGGGTACTAGGTTTAAAATGTCACAATTGGTCCCTCAATTTGGCCATCCAGCCGTTTTTTGCACTTAAAATTCCCGCGTATTTTTTGTCACACAAACTTGACTTTTTATCTGTTTAAAATGTCACAATTAGTCCCTGAATTTGGAACGTCCTGTTGTTTTTGGTATTTATTGGTTAATACACTATATCATTTGCATACCAACAATCACAAGAAACAACCTCCCAATGGCTGACTTCCCACTACTTGAAGAACTCGCCAAATCTTCGAACTCCGACTACATGTTTGACTCGATTTCTCTATTTTATCAGAGAGAAAACGATAAGGACATCAAAATTGGTAAAGGACTCCAAAACACTTTGACTGACTTGATTCGGGGTATGAAGGAAACCCAACAATACATCTCTGAGATCGAAGGCTTTCGAACTACGGTGATGAACTACAAGGTTATCCAGGATCTTCGCAACAGGCAAAAGGCTAATGTCTTGAATGCGTTGGAGATAAGGAGGATGATCTGTCAGACACACTTACAGGTGTGCGACAGGAACAACTTCCTTGATCATCTTAGGAAGTGTTGAGAAGGAAATGCTATGGTTATGTTTTCCCCTTTTTTGTTTTGGAAAAATATGTACTGAATATTTATGTTCTAGTGTTTTAATATGAAGTTAATGAATCTATATGTTATGTTCTAGTGTTTTAATTCGTTAATTATGTTGTTAATTGTTGTATTCGTCTAAGAGAGTTGTTATATGGTTTTGATTGTATTGGGTGTTGGTGGAACTATGGTCCTTGGTCAAACAGAATTAGAGTGTATGGGATACAGGTTTTAGTCCCCTATCCTGTCTTGCATTAACTTATAGCAAGCACTTTATTCTCACATTTTACCACAAATTTGAATTCAAATACATAAACCAAACCCTTTCAGAGAAATTGAGTCAAAATGGGTAAATCTAGAGCTCGTAAACAGATAAAATGCTCCAATTGTCAAACTGTTGGACATAATAAGTCTAGCTGTCACAAGGATCAGGTACCAAAACCAACAAAGGAAAGTAAGGTTCGAGGTAGAAAAAGGCATTGTGATGGCAGAAGGCAACAAGTATTCATTTAATTGTCATTTGTATAACGATTGTTCTAGTGTGTTTACATTCTAGTTGATGTGCAAATGTATGTTCTAGAGATGTGTAGTTTTAACCTTGGATGTACACACGGTTTGAGCAAGGTTAGGTTATGATGTACGCTTGAAAGGAAATAGATACAAATAGTATCTTTCAACAAATGAGATTATCCCATGGGATAAAGTTATCATGCTTATGAAAACAAGTATGACAAGATGAATTGGATATGCTAGTTCATAGAAATTGTAGATGTTTGTTTCAAGATCATTTAGCCAATGAGGTGTAATGAAATCTCTTGTAACACAACTATTTATGTCGCAAGAATGATGCATAGGATAGACAATATCCTTTTAACAAGATGAAATCTTAACGCATGAATTTTAGTCATAATGTTCTTCAAAACATCATGTTTTCCTAAATGAATATATGAAGCCAAAGTGTTTGAATCGGATAGTCCCATCTAAATAAACTTGGTCTCAAGATTATATTCACTAGATGATGACAAGAGGAATTCACTCGAGTTTCTTATGTATACTCCTCAAAAGTCATTGTTGCTCGGGGTGTATGATGTTGGCTTTGAGATTGCATTTTAACATATGTTGTTAAAATGTTGATTTGAGGTTTAACGAAATTTATGCAGAAGTTTAACGACAAAGTATTACTAATACTTTGATAATTTGTGAAGGTAGTACTACTTATACCTAGTGGACATTGACAACAATTACCAAGAGCACCATGCTTATTTGATAGTTGAGGTTCTAGCCATAATGAATTATCTAAGTCCCTATATGTGGGAAAGGATGGTTGAGTTTGTTCAAACGTGCATTTGATTCAGTACAAGTGTTGGACACAAAGGCTTTTTGAGCAATACACTCAACGAATTCAAATGATGGTAAGGATGGTGGATTGGTTGATCTAGGTGGTAGGTCTTCTAGTGTGTCTAAAAAAGGATGTGGTTATGTAGGGGTTTGTTGTGCTATGGGAGTACTTAGGTTGATTATTTGTCCATAGACGTTGAACACAAAGAAGTACGAATACTAATTCTTATGGTTCATTGGTTGCTACAACTAGTTGGGTGAAGTGCTTGAAGTTTTGGTCATATCTATGGAGCTTAGGGGCTGAGGTATAGGTTCACCTTGAAAGGGGACGTTTGATTTAAAGGATGCTCTTGGAAGATCATGAGCAATATGCTTAATGGTGCAAAAAGATGGAAGAGGGATAGTAGGTGTCAAAGAGGGATAAGTGGCACAGTGGGTTGTTTGTTTTGGATAAGTGTTTCAACATGTGTTGTTAAAATACTTGGGTGTTGATTTTTCGGATATGACTTTTAATGACTACAATCGTAAGTCGCATATACTTGAATATTTCGGATGAAATACTTAAGTTGTCAATCCTAATTTGTTGAGATTATAAAGCTTAGATTGAACTCAAGGATAACAAGACTTGATAGTATGTCTTTAACATACGTGTGAGTTATGACTCTATGTAAATACTTATCGTCTTGAAGGATGACACATTATTTTCATGTTAACCAAGTGAGGCAATACATGTAGATACAAAACAATATCTATAGTCATATGATAGACTTGTGTATGATATCTTTGCAAGTAATGAGTCCAGATTTGTTAGTCTCGGTAATTCATCTAAGTCATCCGCAAACGGGTGAGGAGATGTTGGTGGTGTTTGCACAAAGTACAAGTTTTAGAGACTTTGGTAGTGAAGGTGTTTTGGATGATGGTGGGTGATTTTGGTGGTGGAGTTGGAGTACTCAAGTTTAGAAAGTTCACATCTTGAATGGGTGATGAGATGTTGAGAGGTAATGAGTCTGAGGATGAGGAGTTCAAGTTAATGAAGCAACAAGATCGAATGCTAATCCTAGTGGTTTTCTTAAGTTGCTTATTTGAGGTTAATCCATACAAAGATTGTAGATTCTAATGAGATGGAAGTGTTTAAGATCATGTCAAACATCCTAAGTTAATCCATTGAGGATGTGTTGAATGAGATATGAAAGATATGCATTAACAACTATCCTGGAAACTAAATTTGGCAAATTAGATTGCGGGATTTAGTAAAATTAAACAACTTACCTGTAGAATCCACGGCACCATTTCTTTACACAGGCGGAACCCTTAAATTGGTGCCGCCTGGTCCGCCTGTACAAGTATGGCGGTGCCGTCTGATCCGTGGACACCAGAAATCACCACAGAATAGTTTTTTAGGTGTCGAGAACTTTTCCGAAACCTGAAATCTTGCTTAAAACATGTGACATTAATTATTTCTAGTTAGGAAAAGTCGATAACACATATACAAATATAGTGGATCATAGACTTTGACCAAGGGCTAACGATTTTCACATGAAAGTGAAAATGGGTAAAATTTGATAACATACTTGTGCTATCCCCCTGCATAAACCGGTTAGCATACAACATTGTTTTAAGTCATATTATCACCTTACAAAGAAAAAACAAATAAATTACATCATACAACATTGTTTTTGTCCTTGTACCAAACACTCACTTAAAACTTCCATTTTTCAAAGTACTTGACTAATTTACTTAGTACTCATTGCTAAGTGAGTTATGACATTTCATAAGTTATGCGAGATGTTAGTATAACCTATGCAAAAGAAGTGATCTAAGTCTATAAGTGATGGTAAAACAATTTTCCAACTTAGTGCACAAAATCTAGCAAATGTCCTATTGTGCACAAACAAGAATTCGTCAAGCAAGCGAATAAATAACATGGCAAGATTGACACTTATATTATGCAACAAACAAGTGAAAACAACAATTTGAAAATAAGCAAGCAACATATATGCAAACAACATAAACAAGTGGTCATTTAGCATAGTATGACAAGAAAAACACTTTTCGTCATTTAGCGTTTAAATATGACGATGTATACCAAGCTTGATTAGTTTTCTTTAAACATATTACCAAATTAATTAGTTTCAAAAGAAGTTGTATCAAAGATCTAAGAATACCAACTTAAATTGTTTGATTCAAAAATTTGAGTTTTTATGTTAAAGCGAAACTTAATATTTTAGACATACTGTAGTGTTTGGTCTATTTTACTTATTTAAAATTAGACTCAGGCTATGAAAGTATTTTTAAGTGAAAGTAGACTCAATTCCCTTTAAAATGATAGGTGGCTCGACTCGTACGGACTTACGGTTAATTAGTTATGATTTTTTGAAGTTGCCCAAAAAACTGCATACTGTACAGACGGATTCCACGGAACCAAATAAAGGGATCCGCCCTTTATAAGTTTTGGTGCCGTGGTCCTCTGAGACAAATTCACCAAAACTAGTATTTGACATAGAGAAAACGTGTGTGACTTACTAGATTTCATAGTAAACATATAATACACATATTTAACAACATATGTACTTATGTAACTTATCTTAAATATTTACGGAGGTGATTTTTCTACTAAATTTATAGTTATCCCAAACACTCCTTTAAAATCATATTTCTTCGTAAATTTTCTATAAGCACACAATACAATACTTACTAGTTCTTTCAACAAACTTTTATTTATTTTTCAAGAAAACCTTCAAGCTTGTATACAAAGTTACATTTAACAATAAAATTTCTAAGTATAATTAGCAAAGCATTTTGCATATTATTTTTTGCTTCAATGGTAATTTGATACATGGATTGTACTCTATTTTAAAAACCATTTGTTTTAAAAATAAGAGCTACGTGGCTCTGGTACCAATTGTGAAAACGTAGAGGGGGGGGGGTGAATACGTTATCGTTTAAAAACTTTAGATCTTTAGTATCAAATCGCTTATGAAGATTGTTATAATATGAAAGTACCAATTATTGTTTGTGACTAATATAAAGCATAGTAAACTAAGTTGTCACACAATCATGAACACCAAACCACATCACAAACAATAGTATAGTGCAAGTATAAAAGTAAAGAGATAAAGAAAGGAAAGTGCAAACCGAACACGAGGATTTATAGTGGTTCGGTCACGGATCTCCTTTCCGCCCTACTCCACTCCCCGAGTACCCAACTCGAGAGTTACTTCACTAAATCAACAAGCTCCCTTATCGGTGGAGAAAACCTTACAATCGTCGCTTACACTTTTTCCGGTACAAAGCTAAATACCAGGTTCTAGTTCGAGGTAAAACCAACCTAACGTCGCCTATACAATATTTCCGACACTAAGCTAGATGTCGAGTTATTTTACAAGGTTACAACCACTCCCATTATGTTTTATGGCCCAACATAACAAACCTTGTATTTTATGGCACAAACACATAAACCATGTAATCTAGTTTGGTGAAAGTGTTGTTATGATGCAATGATGTCTACACTAATGATCCACGACACAAATGTCTAATGGATATGAATAACTACTTCTAAATGAACTTCCATTGATAGGAAGCCTTCATGATGAAGATCACAAGTTCCCTAAACTTGTTGTGATAGATCTTCAGCTTATGGTGAGTGGGGATGGCTAGATCTCCAAGCTTTCCTTTGTTGATCAAAGAGTATGCTTACAACAAAGATGAATGTTAGAAGCATTATGATCATGATCATTAGGGTGTTTAATGTATGTTACTACATTGTTAATGAATGATCTAAATGTACGCAAGAAGGTGGAGAAGATGTGATTTAAAGTGGCGAAGAAATGAGAAAACAATGGGCTTCTATTTGTAGGCAAAAGTGATCAGGAGCGTCCACGGACCATGGAGCCCTTTAAAGGGTTCCGTCCTTTATGCAATTTGGTGCCGTGGGTGCCTGACAGAAAATCTAAAAAATATTTCTTCAAATCTTTCCAAGATATTACCAAATCTTACTAAGATCACATTTGATATATTGAGTGTCAATCTAACCAAAATATTCAAGTGATCTTTCAAGGATTTCAAAGATGATGCACGACATGATGTAACATGTATTTCCATTTTTAGATTAAAAAGTTTATCAAGGTAAACTTATAAAATGTATTATGTACCTAGTTAATAATATGTCTAGCTACCTTTTGTAAAAGAGTGCTTGTCAAAATAAAATATATTTTGTCAAGTGTAAGTAAACTTTAGTATTTGTATGAAATACTTGTAAATGCAAAATGTAAAATGAGGTTCGAAATAGAATAGTTAACCTATTAAAATACTTAGTGACTCTAAACGTATTTTAAACATTCTAAATGATTTGTTAATGGGTTTGATCATAATGCCACATAACAAACATGTACGAACCTGTGTTGTAACATATGAGGACTTGAGTCATCGAGAGGTGTTGAATGTATGTTGAGACAAATTGTGATTACAAGTAACTTGTACATTTTACGTCATGTATTACAAGTTACATGTTTGTCATCAATCAAAACAAACGAGACTGTATAGATTAAATGTCGTAATATTTGCACTAACAGTACTGCTTATCCTACTCAAAGTACTGTTGCTCAAAGTACTGCATATCCTGCTCATTCAATCACAACCATGACCAACCCCACACCATCACTAACCAACACCCTCCATTGTGATGAAGTTGTGTGCTCATTCTTTGCAGAACAAGCTACCCTACCTGTTACTTACGAAGAAGATCTGTCACAGATTGAAGAGGATGCTCTTGAAGAAATTGATATCAGGTGGCAAGTTGCTATGATCACTACAAGGATCAAGAAGTTCATGAAGAAAACAGGAAGAGGCATCGACTTCAAACCAAAACAGGGTATCACTTTTGACAAATCCAAGATTGAATGCTTTAACTGTCAAAGGACTGGCCACTTTGCAAGGGAATGCAAGTTTGCTAAATATCAGGCAAACAGGATGACTGAGAAACCTAAGCTTGAACTTAAGGAAATTCCTATTACTGAAAAAAAAGCATTGGTTGCTCAAGAGAATCTATCAGAGGTTGACTGGAGTGCTGAGTTTGATGATGAACGAGTAACCTACTGTATGACAGCAATGGAAGAATTTGATTGGAGCACAGCGTGTGATGAGGAACCTGGATTTGCTGCTATGGAATCTAGAGATGGTTTTAGAAGCTTTGACTGGAGCATGGAGAGTGAAGATGAACCTGTTCTGCTTGCTATGGTAGCTACTTCACCAAGTTCAACCCCTATCTCTGAGGTATGTTCTAAGTGTCATGACTTTTATCAAAAAGTTCTTAATGATTATGTGACTGAAAGAGATAACTATAGGAGGGCTAGATCTGAGGTAGCTGGTTATCAAATAACCTTAGAGTCAATGGAAGCCAAAATAATAACACATGAAAATAATGAAATGGCTTGGGCTGAAAAGTATGAACAACAGGACTATCAATTAAAACTAAGTGAATGGAAGTTAGGCTGCAAGGTCTCTGAACTAGAAAAGATGACTAAGGAAAGGGACGAATTGCTAGAAAAGTTTGCTGATTGGGGACAATCTGGTCTTTCTCATGTTAGTTATGTTGAAAAACAGAGAAGAGCTTACATTAGAACTGGACTAGGTTTTGGTATGGATTTTAGTAGCATAGAAGAGAACCCACCTAGTAATCAGGATGAACTTGATTTTGAGGATATAACAACTAGTGATGATGAACTCATTAACTATGTAGACACATCTAGTAATGAGGAATCAATTAATGAAACACCTCCTGAATATAAGAAAGACAAAGGTTATCATGCTGTCCCTCATCCCACTGGTAGTTTTCAACCTCTTATACTAGATGTTTCTCATTTTGGAGTAGACAACCTAGAGTTTAGGAAAAAGCTTACTGGTCAATCTAGGTCTGAAACCCCAAAAGAAACTGTTGAAAAACCTAAGGATAATGATGTTAAAAGTCAAGTAGTACCTTCAACTCAAAGTACTGCTACATGTTCAGCAGTACCTTTAGGAAAACCTTTTCAAAATATTGCTAAACCTTTTTGGGATAATTTTGGTCAACACAGTTTTAATCATTCACCTAGAAGACAAAATAGTTTTGGTCATAGACATAGAGGAAGCAATTTTGGGAGTTTGGGTCAAAAATTGTGTTTTTTTTGTTACAGTCCTGATCATTTGATTAAGCACTGTGATTTTCACTCAGAATACCTAAGTAAATTCCCAAAGAACAGATCTGCCAACCAAAAACCAAGGGAGAATAAACCAGTCTGGAATCACTCACATAGGGTCAACCATAGCAATTTCTCACAAAACCATAGGTACCCTTCACTAGAGAAGACCTTTTTCAAAACCCCCAGTACCTTCAAACACTTTCCAAGGTACTGTTAAGCCAAAAACAGTACTTTCTCAAAGTACTGCTCAGTTTTCACCGAACACCTTTTGGAATAGAAACCCTAGGAGATCTAATTACTATCAATAAAGAAGGCGTTTCAACTCTAAGAAAGTAGATAGATCAAGGGATTCTACACCAGAAGTTAAAATCAAATGGGTTAAGAAGGAAAGTACTGATGGGGAACAAACAATACCTTCAACAAGTGAGAGTGAAACAGAGATTTTTGTTGATAATAATAAAGAAAACTTGAATGAAAAAGAAATTTTTATTGAAAAACAAACACAAGTTTTGGAACAAACAAAGATAATTGATCATGTGCTTAAAGACATTGGAAATTACATACTTAAAGAATTTAAGTATGTAACTCCACAAGGGGAACACAAGTCAGTAATTTCTTGGGTTCCTAAAATTAACTAACTCTTTTATCTTTGTGCAGGGCAACCCAGAAGAGGAACTTAAAGATCTTTTAATTATGGATAGTGGTTGCTCTGGAAGCATGACAGGAGACAAGGAGATTCTGTCAGATTTTAAGTCATATTGTGGAGGAAGAGTTGCATTTGGGAATGATGCTAGTGGAGGTAGAATTAGTGGGAAAGGAACCATCAAGGCAGGGAGCATAGATTTTGAGAATGTTTGCTATGTAAAGGAGCTCAAGTTCAACCTGTTGTCAGTATCTCAGATCTATGACAAGAAGTACCCTGTGCTATTCACTGATAAGGAATGTCTTATTCTTTCCCCTGAATTCAAGCTTGTTGATGATAACTTGGTAATACTAAGAGTACCAAGAACCAATGATGTGTACAGTCTTGATATGAAGACTCTTAGCTCTTCTGAAAGAGCAACATGTTTAGTAGCAAAGGCAACACTTGAAGAAGCACATCAATGGCATAGAAGACTGGGCTATGTAAATTTCAAGAATATCAACAAATTGGTCAAAGAAAATTTAGTTAGAGGTTTACCCACCAAAACCTACAAGAATGATCACTACTGTTTGGCGTGCAAGAAGGGTAAACAACACAAAGCTTCATGCAAGAAGCTTGAGGATAGAACCATTAGAGAACCTTTGGATCTGCTGTACATGGATTTGTTTGGACCTGTTTCTGTTGTTAGTCTAAACAAGAAGAAGTACTGTCTGGTTGTCACAGATGATTGCAATAGATTTAGTTGGGTATTTTTTCTTAGGATTTAAAGATGACACTTTTGATGCAATTCATGATCTAATCATAGCCCTTGAAAACCAATTGAGACTCAAGGTAAGAGGAATTAGATGTGACAATGGGACTAAATTCAAGAACAAACTTATGGATGAGTTTTGTGCTAAGAAAGGAATCAAGAGGGAGTTTAGTATTGCTAGAACTCCACAGCAAAATGGTGTTGCAGAAAGAAAGAACAGAACTTTGATGGAAGCAGCCAGAACAATGCTTGCAGATTCTCAATTACCTATTCAGATTTGGGCTGAAGCTGTAAGTACTGCTTGCTATGTGTTGAATAGAGTTTCAGTCACCAAACCTCAGATGAAGACACCTTATGAGTTGCTGATGAGCAACAAACCCAACATTTTTTATGAAACCTTTTGGATGCCCTCTGACTATTCTCAACACAATTGACAATCTGGGAAAATTTGATGTCAAGTCAGAAGAAGGATACTTATTGGGGTACTGCACCAACAGCAAAGGATTTAGAGTGTACAATAGAGTCACCAAGAAGGTTCAAGATTGTCTTCATGTTGAATTTTTAGAAGATCAAGAAAATCATAAGGGAAAAGGTTCTGATTGGATGTTTGATCTTGAGGTTTTGACTCCTTCTATGAACTATGTACCTGTTAGAGAAGAAAATCAACCTGTACACAACAGAGAAGATTTACAGTATGTTGTTCATGGAGTCCATATTAGACCTGATGCTGTTCTTGATGAAGAACCTATAACTATTGAGAAGGAGAAAAGTACTGATGAGCCAAAATCTACATTATCTGCTGAAGATCAAGCTATTCAAGATGAGCTTAATAGGATGCTTTTTCAGGATGTCATAGCACAATCTTATGATGATGATCAAAGAAGAGCTTATGAAGAAGCAAAGAAAAAGAACAAGACTGCAGAGTTCCCTCACAGTACTTTGGGTGACAGTACTTTCGATCAAAGTACTGCTGCACCTGTTGACAGCACTTTGGATGATTTGGATGATCCTACCATGCCTGGCTTAGAAGACACTGAAGATGAATTTGAAGATGAAGGTATTTTCTCAGATTCCAATGAAGGTGCTGATTTCACAAATTTGGATGATAATGTTGAAGTTCCACAGACTCCTATCTTAAGAGTTCATAAGAATCATCCTACCGATCAAATCATTGGACCTTCTAATTCTGGAGTGCTTACAAGACACAAAGCTAAGGGTTTTTCTAAACCTCACAATGCTTTACTTAGATTTGTCTATAAACAGAGTAGGCTGAATCATAAGGATCATCAAACATGCCTGTTTACTTGTTTTATCTCTCAAGAAGAACCCAAGAATATTGCTCAAGCATTAAATAAAGAGAGTTGGGTTGAAGCTATGCAAGAAGAACTTCTTCAATTCAAACTTCAAGAAGTTTGGGTACTGTGTGATCTACCAGATGGAAAGAAAGTCATTGGTACAAGAAGAGTTTTCAGAGTCAAGAGAGATGAAAGAGGGAATGTCATCAAGAACAAGGCAAGGTTAGTTGCACAAGGATATAAACAAGAAGAAGGAGTAGATTATGCTGAAGTATTTGATCCTGTAGCAAGGATTGAAGCAATTCGAATCTTCCTTGCTTTTGCATCATATATGGGATTTCAGGTTTATCAAATGGATGTCAAGAGTGCCTTTTTATATGGCAAGATTACGGAGGAGGTATATGTTAAACAACCTCCTGGTTTTGAAGATCCTGCACATCCAAACAAAGTCTATAAAGTGGTTAAGGCTCTTTATGGCTTACATCAAGCACCTAGAGCTTGGTATGAAAGGCTCTATACTTTTTTATTGCAACATGGTTACAGAAGAGGAGCTATTGACAAGACTTTGTTCATCAAGAGAGATAAGAAGGATATCATGCTGGTACAAGTTTATGTAGATGATATCATCTTTAGAGCTATCAAACAGTCCATGGTGAAGGAATTTGAACAGCTAATGCAACATGAATTTCAAATGAGTTCAATGGGTGAGTTAACTTTCTTTTTGGGACTTCAAGTTAAACAGTCAAAGGAGGGAATTTTTATAAGTCAAGACAAGTATGTATCTGACATGCTTAAGAAGTTCAATTTTGATGCTATGAAGCCAGTTACTACACCTATTAAATCTATCAACTCACTGGGCAAGGATGAAGATGGTCAACCTGTTGAAGTCAAGCTGTACAGATCTATGATTGGCTGTCTTATGTACTTAACTGCATCTAGGCCTGATATCATGTTTGCTGTTTGTTTATGTGCAAGATATCAAGTCTCACCTAAGGTCTCTCATATGAATGCAGTAAAGAGAATTTTTAGCTATTTGAAACAACAACCTAAGTTGGGGTTGTGGTATCCAAATGATTCACCTTTTTCACTTGGAAGATTTTTCAGATAGTGATTATGCAGGTGACAACTATGATAGAAGATCAACCACTGGAGGATGCCAATATCTTGGAAGAAGATTAGTCTCATGGCAGTGTAAGAAACAAACTATTGCATCAACATCATCTACTGAGGCCGAATATGTGGCTGCTGCAAGCTGCCGTGGACAAGTTTTGTGGATGCAGAATCAACTCGTGGATTATGGGTTCAATTTCAAGAATACTCCTATTAACATTGATAATGAGAGTACAATTTGCATTGTGAAGAATCCAGTTTATCACTCCAAGACCAAGCACATTCAGATTAGGCATCACTTCATCAGAGATTGTTATGAGCACAGGCTCATTAATGTTGTCAAGGTTCACACGGATGATAATGTAGCTGATTTACTCACCCAAGGATTTGATGTTTCAAGATGCAATCACTTGGTGGTGAGCATTGGAATGATTAATTACTGAGCTACATTTGAGGTGAGGACTGATTAGTATGTTAGACAGTCCTGTGCATTGCTTGAGGGGAGGCATATAAATGCCTATTTGAAGTTTTTTCCAGTATGAAGAAGAGAATGGGAAAGTACTGCTTTTTGGTTATATGAACGTACTGCTTTGAAAGTACTGCTTTGGAAAGTACTGCACACGTGGAAAGAACTGCTTGTCTTATTAACGTACTGTTCCAACGGTAAAATTGAAGGTTTCGAAACACAACATGGTGGCGAATTTGGATAAAACTGAAGCCAATGTCATCTTCCATGACATCATTGATTTTCTCACTGGATCTCCAATTAGTTATGCACTTTTAGTGGAACCAGATATTATTGAGCCATGGATTCAACAGTTTTGGGCAACTGCTAGGACTCATGTGGAGAATGATGATTCGTATATTCAAGCTAAAGTTGCTGGAAGGATAGTAAAGGTTTCTGAAGCTTCAATTCATGAAGATCTATTGTTTGATGATGAAGAAGGAGTTGTTCGTTTTGATAAACAATTGATTTGGGATACATTCAGAGACATTGGGTATGAAGGGTCCTTAACTGAACAAACTTTCAAGTAACCCTTATTTTGTCCACAATGGAAGTACTTGGTTCATGTATTGCTTCATTGTATTAGTGCTAAAAGTACATCATGGGAGCAATTTGGTTCGAATATAGCATCTGCACTAGTAGGATTGGCTACAAATCGTAACTTCAATTTTTCGAGGCTAATTTTGGATGGTATGCTATCTCACATCTCTGATGGATCACGCTGGTTGATGTATCCAAGATTTATTCAAGTGTTCTTGAATAAACAACTTGCTGATGTACCAAAGCCTTCAAGCCTCTTACCTGTTGTGGTACAACCTGCCAAAATTTTCACCTTCATGGCTAGGAAGAGTGATTTGTTTACTGGTAGGAATACTCCATTGACTACTTCAATGATGGAGATTGTTCAGGCTATTAGAGATGAGGCTGTAGCTAGTGATGACAGAGAAGGTACTGCTTCTCAAGGTACTGCATCATCATACAAAGGTACTGAAACTTCACAACCTTCTACTCATGGAGATACAGAACCTGAGGTAAACCCACCATCTTCTCCCAATGAGTACACCTCCATAGATGGTCTTCAAACATCTGGAGGAGATGTGGGAGATATGGCTTCTGAGGGTCAGGACTTATGCTTTAACAAGGGAGCTGACACGCTTAAAGAAGGATTTTGAGGCTCAAGCTGCTAAAATGCTAAAGTTGAACAACAAGTTTAAATGATTAAAGAAATTTGTATGGCCTTTAGTTCAACATCACAAATTATGGGTCAAGTCTCAAAAGAATCAAGGAAGGCCAGTGAGGAAATTTAAGAAGTCTTCAACGAGCAAAAGGGTTCAACAGCAATCTTCTATCCAATTGGGGAGGAATTTAGAGCAAGAGAATTTGAAAGAAGATGCTGAATTTTATGAAGAAAAAGAAGATGAACCTCAAAATATTGAAGAACCGGTTAACATTCAAAGTACTGAGCCTGAAAGAACTGGAGTTCAAAGTACTGATGATCAAGGTGCTGCTGATCAAAGTATTGTTTTTCAAAGAACTTATAGACAAGAGCTCATTACACCAAGGGTGTTAGATTTTGAAGAAGAGGCTGGTCCTTCAACTGTTATACATGAAGAAGAAGCTGGTCCTTCTACTATTATTCAGGAAGAGGAAGTTGATACACTAAAAGTAGTGCATACTGCAAGTGATGATGAAACTGTAGCTGAGATATTGCACAACTTATCAAGACCAAGAGGTGTTAGCATTCCAGGAGTTACTGAAGAACAACCACAAGTTTCTCAACTAGTTATAGATCCAAAAGATAAAGGCGAAGGTAAGCTGGTGGAAACAAGGAAGAAGAAAAAGCTGATTTTGGCAGAAATTAGAGCAATTGAAGTGGCTAAGAATGAAGAAGCTGCTAAAAAGGTACAAGCTGAATTAAATGCTGAAGCTGCTATTGAAGAAGCTAAGAATAAAGAAGCAGCTAATAAATTACAAGATGAATTGAATGTTGAAGCTGCTATATCAGAAAAATCAGTTTTACCTAGAAGACCACTGAGTAAAGCTAGACAAAGGAATGACATGATGGCATATTTGAAGAGTCAAGGTTATACTGGTTTATCAAAGCTGAATTATATAGAGATGAAAGATTTGTATACAAATGTTAGAGAAGCTTATCAGAAGCAAGTTGAAAGTATTGTTTCTTTTAAGGATGATAAGCAAAAGGAGGTTGATACTAAAAGAAGCTTAAAGAGAAAAAGAACAACAAAAGCTGAACAGTCATCAAAGAAGGTTGAATTGAGAATAGATACAGTTGATGAGCTGAGAAATTACATTAGAGTTGTTGATTTTGAGAATCCTAAGGCTAAAGATGTTGCAGAAAAGAAGTCAAAGATTGTTACATTTGAAGTTGTAAAAGCAGAAGATGGAAATTATCTGATGTTCCATAGAGAAGATGAAAGCTTTAGAGTGTTTAACTCATTGTGGGACATACTGCACTTGATAAATAGAGAAGACCTGTTTCATCTGTATCAACTAGTACAAGAGTATTTTGAACATATTCCATCAGAAGGAATTGGTTTAGTATTACTTGGAGACCTCACAACTATCTTTGAAACTGAGGAAACAAGTACTGATGCTATATGGAATAATCAAGAAGTATGGGAAATTAATTGCTGGAGATATTTTGATGAATCTGAAGTGCATGTTTTGCAGGTAGAAGATGGAACAATGATCCATATGTTAGTAGAAAGAAGATATCCTCTCACATCAGATCTTATGAGAAGAATGTTAGATCATGGAATGGAAGTGGAAGAGGAGAATGAAACAACACTGATGGTCATCGAATTGTTTATCAGATGGACAACAATGGCTGATGATGAAGAATAAAATACTGGAATGATTTATAATTGTATAAAATCTTTTGAAAAGTAAGTACTTTATTCAAAGTACTGCTGGACAAACAGTACATTATCCAAAGTACTGCTTGCAGCATAAACCAGTAAATACTTTTTGAAAGAGAAACTATTGTTAAGTAAAGAATATTTTGAAACAAAAGTTAACAGCAACAATGGTTTTTGAGATGGTTATAACAGTAGGTTATCAGTTCACCATGTTTACAAAAGAACTGGCTAATCCATGAGCAAACGGCTCTGGTAAAGATATCTCAAATCCGTTATATAGTTGACAACTTGCTAATAAGTTGTATGGTAATCAACTCACCATATCAGCAAATGTGAAGAATTGGCTAGCCCACAAGAAAATGGCTTGTGGTAAAGGCTGTGGAAAAACCATTTATATGGTAATTAGTTCACCATGGTAGTAAGAACTAACTAGTCCAAAAGGGTACAGCTTTTGGTAAAGACAAATCAAATATGTTGATAACTGATGATTTGCTAAAAATCATATGGTTATCAATGTACCATGGTCTTACACACCTAAACATTTGGCTACTCCAGAGTTAATAGCTTTGGTAATGACACATCAAAATCCATTAAAATTTCAATGATTCACCTCTCACAGGAGTTAACACACCTGGAAGTGATGAGAATAGACTGAAACTTACTGAACTGATGTACAATTTGCCATATGTTACTGTGTTAGGAATTAGAAAATTCCATAGTAATGAGTCGGTCACCCCAATTATTATCTAGCATAAGTTAGCTCGTAGACATATCGTTAGTTACATTATTTACTATTTTATTAGTTAGTTATTAGTCTAGTTTAGCATAGTGCATCACCGTGGAGGAAGGACGGGTCTTTACCCACTGTATACCTGATCCACAAGCCGATAGGAGGTCGTGTATTGTGTAAGTATAAATACCCCTTCTATCCATGGAAGGGGTGGTGCTTCATTTCAATCTAACCTTTCATTTGTGTAAACCTCTAGCAAGAACACCCTCTCTCTCTATCTTTCTCTCTCTAAATATGGCAAACATGTATTTTGATCATCCAAGACCACCCGAATCATCAACACAATAATATATCGATCCTACAATTGGTATCAAGAGCCAAGGTTTATTGTGTTATTTCTATTTGTGTGGTTTAGTTCCATGGTTATTGTGTTTTATTGATTTATATGAGCTGTTGAAACTGTTTTTATATCATTCTCATGGTCAAAAAATGTTTTTTTTCGTATTATCTTGGTAAAACAGTTTTTACACTTGTGTTCTACTGGTTTAAAACTAAAAGTTATCTGGTCATTTTATGTTTGTTTTGTGTATGACCAAACAGTATCTTCTTTACTTAACTTTTTGTTTACATTCGATATTACTTGGTCTGAGTCTTTTGGTCATTTTTCTTGGTCAAATGGGTCAAAAAAGATGTTTCGTTATGCACTTTTTCTGAGTTTCATATGTACTTGATCAGAATTTAACCGGAAAACTCATCGGAAAACTGTAATATCTTGCTAGCAACTTGATGAACCCAAAAACAGACCTGGCGACTTGTCTTTACAAGCTGTCTAGATTCATTGAATCTGAGTAGCGAGTTGAGACATGTAGCGAGTTGATTCTTTAATCAACTCAAGTCAATAGCGACTTGACTAACCCGCTAGCAACTTAGCAACTTAGAGATAGCGACTTATGACTCAAGATGTAGCGACTTGTTATTGAATAAGTTGTAGCGACTTGTTAGCTTAAAAATCAAATGGGTAGCGAGTTGTCAAAAGCAAAAGTGGTAGCAACTTGACTAAATAATTTTGGCTAGCGACTTGCAACAGAAAGAGATGAAGAAAGAATGGACTCTCGACCACAATAACCTACTCCAAAAACAAACTCGACCTCTGTATCCATTTCATCATCAGTCAAAGTTGAATAAAACCGAAAACGAGATACAAAAATGAAGTATCCACAGATCCTAAAACACAATCAAATAAATCTCAGAATGATATTTCGTGTATATCAAAAGATGCCGAGACCTTCAAAAAGATCTATATCACGAAACTTTATTCATCATTGATCTCTTGCATTTGTTAACAATATCCGAAACAGTTAATTAAGATTAATAACACGAGTGTTATCTCTTAATTTAGGCTCGTTCAACTCATGTTATTCAAATCAAAAGTAAAAGATCTTCATTGGGTTATGCTTGGTTACATTTTCCGAACAGTTTTTAAGGATCCAACTAATAAACCATTGGGCTTATAGTTGATTTTCGTGCTCGTTCAAGTCAAATTATACATTATAAACGAAGACCAAAGTCATCTCACCTTACCAAAAAATCTCGAATGGATCGTGTGGCTATCTCTAAGCCTCGTAACCATCTCTGTGGCTGTCACATAACAACCTCGAGCCATCCCTGTGGCGAGGAAGTTATGATATGGTGCTTAAATCGTCTTAAGGATTGAATGGGGGTTCTGGTTGTTGTTTGATGTGTGCTTAAACCGGATGAATTTTCTTTTGAGGATTGAGATTGTTTTGTAAGGATGAATGATTATTCCTGAGATAAGATCTGATGTTGTGATACGTTTGGTGACAGGGAGGCGTAACTTTTTGTGAGAAAAATTAGGTTATGATGTGGTGTAATACTTGTGACGTTATATACCCTGATTATTAGGGTTAAATTGTGATCTGAATGTTTCTTGCTGGGCTGATTATTTGTTCTCTATTGAGTGGGCCGTAAGTTGCTTCTTGGTCATTTGCCATATTTTACTACTTGGACTTGTATGGTCTACATCGTTGCATCTAACTCACGTTAACGTGAATTGTTTGTATCATGTATGACTTTGGGCTGAGATAATTATTTTTTTGGGCCGATGTTTGTGTCATGGTATTGGTATTTGATATTGATGGTTGGATGTTGGCCATTTTCCTCGAAACTAATCATTGTCCAAAACACATCTTAATATGCGACTTGTGTTTATAGTTACATTTGATGTTGTTATTGGATGTAGTTATATTGGACTTCGTTATAAGGTTGAACTTTGGAATGATTCGTTGTTGAACCCGCTGTGTGTTTTGATTATGGGTTTGGACCAAGATTGAGTATGTTTTTACGTAGATGATTGGATTAATTTGTATTAACCGGGCCTCGATTATTACATGTGACCAAGTTTGAACCATTCACATTATGAGACTTTGATAAATATGAGATTTGACGATGCGACTTGAGATCGTGAAATTTGATGATGATGGGATTGAAGATGTGCAATTTGATGAGATTTATTGAGTTTTGATGATGAGATTCAATGGGCTATAAGGTTTAGTACTTTGGTACATGCATTTTTCACGGAAGATATTGTTGTCACGGCTTGAATTGTCCTTGATCAAAGCTGACTGCGGGGTTGTTTGTACTTGGTATTTCTTATTTAGATTTGAAGTGAAGTTTTTCCAGGCGCGATTACTTATTTCGTCTTCTTTCTTTCTACCCTTCTGCGAAGATGACTTGTTTGGGCGTGTATTGAGTGTGATAAAGACTTGGCTATTTACTTACGCTTGTGATTCTTTCTCGCTTAACCCACAAAGTAACTATCACTTCAGTGTCTCACTCTGTTGAGAATGTCAAGAGGTTTTGTACATTGGGTACACCGTTTCTTCTTCACAAGGATTAGTACAAGTTTAAGTAACAAATCTGGAGAATTCTACTACATGTTCAAATTTGGTATATCGGGATTACTTCACCAAGGGGTCACTACAATTGCCGACATAAAATTTGTGAATGATGTGTTTACCAAAGTGTTTACTGGATGGTTGATGATGGTGTTGATGTTGATTAATGAACCGGTGATGAACCACTGCATGTTCCCCTAAAAATAGATATTCACCGAAACCAAGGTTGTCATAACTCATTCAAGCTGACATTGTTTACGGTTTTGTCTTGATTTTGTAAAATCCCGTGAAAGAACCTATTTCTCGGTTTAACTCATAGACTTGTAAAATCCCGTGACAATGAAAAACATCCTGGTTAACGTAATGAGCATTTCCGGATCTATCTTACGGTTTATTCTTGGTTTTGTAAAATCCCGCGAAAGAATCTATTTTTCGGTTTAAACCATAGAGTTGTAAAATCCCGTAATGATGGAACCATCCTGGAGAAAAGGAAAGTGTATTTCGAGATCTTATCTGATGCTGGTGCTACATTTTCTGTTTTGAAGAAGGGATAAAAGGGTGTACTTCATGAATTGGGTGTGTGTTTGGGTTGTCTTCATGGCAGTTTGGTTATTACATGGTTTTACGGGGTTATGTGCTTCTAACCATGGTCGGGATGAAACCATTATCAGAGTTCACTTAAAACGTCAAAGGAGGCTAGATGTGAGCTTTTAATCAGAAGATGTGACAACGGAGATAATTCACTATTATTTATTTGAGGTTGAAGTGAAATATCACGGGCGTGTGTACTTAGTATCTTAAGGTATCGGGGATGGTTGGATGAAGATTCTTCAAGATCCTTGTTCGAGCTTATTATCAAAAACGAAGACTTGGAAATCTAGTTATTGTTGGGTGACTTTTACCTCTTCTTTTACCACTTGGGGGAATTAGGCTCTTATCACCTCAAAATAACTATCACTTAAAGGAGTTACGTTGTAGTGCTCAGTGTCACATTCAATTGTGGATTTTCAAGAGGTAATGTACGTCTATTACTTGATGGCTGATTGGTTGAAGAGTATAGAGTACTTAGAGATTCAAAGGGGCATGAATTCTCGACACCGATCTTTGTTACACATGTGCAAGTTTAAGTCACGAGTTTGGGTTGTTCTACTTCAGGGTCAAATTCATCATATTGGGTTTTCTCCATCTGTTGTCACGACAAAGAGCCTACAGAATGATAATGGGGATGATTACATGTTTTGCTAAGAGAGTTGAAAAGAGAGAGACTATGACGTTTGAATACTTCAGTTCAAACCTCGTTCTCTAAAGAAAAGAAAAGTGTACGTCTCAGTGCGCTTTATCTTAGAAAGAAGAGAAATATTCTTATGACGTCTGTTCACATCAATTCAGGCCTCGTACTCCAAAGAAAAGAAATGTGTACGTTTCAGTGCGCATTATCTTCGGAAGAAGAGAAATCTTCTTATGACGTATGAACACTTCAGTTCATGCCTCGTTCTCTAAAGAAAAGAAAGGTGTACGTGTCAGTGCGCTTTATCTTCTGAAGAAGAGAAATCTTCTTATTATGACCATTCTCATCAACATGCT
Source organism: Chrysanthemum seticuspe (assembly GCA_019973895.1). Taxonomy (NCBI): domain Eukaryota; kingdom Viridiplantae; phylum Streptophyta; class Magnoliopsida; order Asterales; family Asteraceae; genus Chrysanthemum; species Chrysanthemum seticuspe. The sequence goes on from BPTQ01000002.1 coordinate 166,420,360, forward strand.
TCATACTTTTTCCATGTGCTTCAGTCATCAAGTGAACCGTGCTACTGTTGATTGTTTTTTGATTCCACTTTCTCAACTATAATGACGATGACGACATCCTGTGCTAATTTTGCGGGGGAGAAGTGTGAATAGACTACATTTGGAACACTTGTTTAATCAAGAATGGCATCTCCGTATGCAATTCTTGAGGGGGAGAAGAAGTGTGAATTTTTTGCATTGTTGATTGATATTTGAGAATTAATGGTCATACGGCTCTAAACTCATGTAAGAATCGAGCCTCTTCGTATAGTATCGGGTCATATTTACATGGAGTTTTCTCTCTTCTATGACCCGTTGGTTGACATCTTCACTCGGATTGATGAGTTTATCGACAAAGTGCTTTCGGTTAATGCTTCACGTATACATCAACATGATGATTCCAAACAATCTATCTATTCTTGTTTGATGTGATTGGTAGTTTGGTGTTACCATCTTGTGTGTTCGTTGAGGCCTGATTGCTGTTTTTATTGATGAACATCCTTCTGTTCTTGTTTGATTGGGAGGGATTTTAGCTAAGGGGATTTGCAAGATGTAAGTTAATTGGGATGCTTTTTGGTGATGTTCTTGTGTTTTGGTGAGTCGAAGATGTTAACTATCTATTCCCCAACTGGAAAATCTTAAAGAAGGTCGAGTCTACAGTCTGTTCTACATTTTCTGCTACATGTTAGAAGACTAAAGACGAGTTGCATTTAACGGTCTAAAGACTTCTCCTTAATCTGGGCATCTATCAAACAGATTGTCGGTTTAGGGGAGAGCACTAATTGGGAGAGAGGTATAAGTCAGATTCAATCCCCAATTAGACTTGCTCATATTGTTTAGCAGTGACTCCTCGAGACGTTGTTATTGACTATTTCTCATATTGGACATTTGACACAAGTTGATTACTTTGGAGTTAATCATTTATCACTTATTTGAGATTGAAGTTGACTTTCACAAAGGCGTGTTCTTATTTGATAACTTGCTCGGGCTTAAGAATTTGAGTTGAAGACTTGGTTTATCTAGTTACCAGCAGTCGAGGCGGATGGTTGAAGACCTGGTTAACTATCACTATTAGGAGTTACTTTGTTTTACTCAGTGTCACACACATATGACGGTGTGGATAATCTCAAGAGGTGTGAAGGTCTCATACTTTGTTTGGGTAGTGAGTACTTAGAGATTTGCTTGAAGCATAAATTCTCTACACCGTTCTTCCATCATTAGGTGCAAGCTTAAGATACAAATGTGGTGAAGTTGACTTCAGTTTCAAGTAAGGTATATCGGGTTTTCTTCTTCAGTGGTCACTTCAAATCGTCTACATAAGGGTTGATAAAAATAGTCAGAGAGAGTCTTCAGCAAGTTGATTCTCACAAGAGTTCAAGTGTTCTTCTCATAAAGAATTCAAGTATTTGGGCTTATACAATGTTGCTAATTCTGAAGTGTCAAAACTAGCAAGGGGGAAAGGAGACTCACATCTAAACACAAAGCGAGTAAACTTGATGAACTTAATTCTTCTAAGTGATTGAAGATATCCCGGGAAGACAAATGTTATTACCGCAGAGAAACTCAAGGTTTGACTCATGGCGAGTAAACTTGATGAGCTTAATACTTCTAAGTGATTGAAGATATCCCGGGAAAACAAGTGTCATGACCGCAGAGAAACTCAAGGTTTTACTCATCAAGGCTTTTAGTGTTATTATTCCAACGACGTGGGGGAAGTGATGTAAAAGAAAGTTTCTGAAGATAAAAGAGGTACACAAGTGTGTGATTCATTGGGGAGAGAGATTGTGTACATTGGGGATGCTCAGCTGTTTCACTTGAGTGCTTAATCAGTGATTCAGAGATATAATCACTTATTCCGGTGTTGACATCCGCAGAGATTGTCACCCGCAGAGATAATCAGTGACTTGGCCTGCTTCTTCAATGTTATCAGTTATTCATTCCTTGTGTATTGGTATACTTCGGATACTTGAGCTTCATACACGATCACCAGGGAAGAAAAATGTGAACATGGGGAGGTGTTTTCATTCCCCTCATGATGTGTATTCGGGAGAGCTCTTGGGTATTGGTGTACTTCGGGTTCTTGAGCTTCATACACGATCATTCGGGAAGAAAAATGTGAACATGGGAAGGTGTTTTCATTCCCCTCATGATGTGTGTTCGGGAGAGTTCTTGAGCATTATATAAAGAAACTGACTGCTTCAATTCAACTACTTGGGGGAATTGTTCTCTTGATTCCTTTTTGGAATGGATCGCTTCAGGCTTCAGTGGGAATGGAAATTTGAGAAGATTATTTATGAGTGGGATGATACGGTGCTGTTCTTATATTGGATGATATAACCCCGAATGAAGAATCTAGACTTTCGTTCTTAAAAGGAGCAGCGGGATTTATGATAATGGTGTGCATCTTTGTGCACCTGGCTAAGGCAAGCTTGAAATAGAGCTTCGAATCTGCTCATATAATGGATTTTCGGTTTAGGGGGAAGCTGCCAAAGTTTCACTTTCTGATGGTTCAATTTCTTTCTTCTACGCAAGAGCCTCGGAAGCTTTGGTGGTGAAAGTTTTAGGGATGATGACTTCTATCTTCTACAACGGGGCTGCTCGATATCCTTATCTCGGTACTCGTATCGTCATCTTCTTTAACTATATCATCTACTCTATCTCTGTATATATTTTTCAGAAAATCAAAATACAAAAATAGAAAACCAACAAAAAGAAAATAGAAAAATATAAAATCAACAAAAACCCATAAAAATCAGAAAAATTCAAAAATACCAAAAAATATGTTTTCTCATGACATGTCTTCTGGTATCGATAACATCTACGTTCTTAGAAATGTCATTCAATAATGGCACGGGACCATAGATGAAGTTCGAGCAGGAGGTGTAAATATTCTTTCCAAAACATGTCACAAAATATGGCTTACAATTATTTTAGGCTGTAACCCGTGCTTCATAAAATGGTTTGCAGTTACTTCAGACTGTGACCCGTGCTTAAACAATGGCTTGCTATTATTTCTGATAGCAACCCGCTCTTCAAAGAAAAGGAAAGTGCTACGCTTAAACCTATTTTCAAATATTTCGTGCACTTATCCTAAAACATGTTGAGGAAAGTATGTCGAAGGACTGCTGTTCCTACACAAATGTTTTTCCGTCTAAAATTCTTCAGAAAAATATTTGGTGTTTTAACAAAATGGTGGTTAATGAGTTACTATTAAATCAATCAGTATCAGAGTTTTCGCATTAATTTGTAAACTCAATCAATGATGTTGGATCAATATACTTTAATCAAACTAAACTAGCTTGTTAAGGTTTAATAACCTCGGATAAATCCTAAGTTATTAACAAAGAAACACTGAGCAATCTTTATTAAGTACGCGGAATTTACTTAAAAAGCTAAGAAGAAAACTTTATTAACAAACTCTAAATCTGCTTATTATGCAGATACTCTAATACAACTCTAAGATATTCGAACTTTTCTCTAAACTCTTAATTCGTAAACTCTAAAACTCTTTTTCTGAAATCGTACCTCTAATGCCAATCTAGGAGTCCTTTTATAGGCTCAAGGATATCCTAGTCGGTTTACAATTGATAACCTTGTACGACAAGTAATCTAAACATGGAATACAATACTTTCCATAAACTAATATAACAGTTCTTCTGTCCTAGCAGTACTTTGACTTCACCTTGCAGTACTTTGACTTTATCTTTAGCAGTACTTTGACTATTTGACTTCTTCCAGTACTTTGCAGCTTACAGTACTTTCATATCTTCAGTACTTTGATATCTTCAGCACTTTCATATCCCAACAATCCTCCCCTAACTTGAATTCTACTTGCTTGACTTCAAGTTCCTTTGTGAATATATCTTTAACAGCTTCATCTTTAAAATGGATTGTTCTTTAGTCTTTAGATTATATCTCTGTAGAATCTTGTGCTTTTGTCAAAGTATCTCTTAGAATTGTTTTCATCACAGCAGCATTCAGCAATCTCTATCTTTTCAGCAACACAGCAACATATGACAATGTGTACAATAATTTAAGTTTAAGTTGCATACTATTCTCATCACATCTAAGTGAATCATTGAAAATTCAATGGATTTAGAACTCTTTACCAAAGCCATTATCTTTGGAGTAGCCAAATGTTTTGGTGTGTAAGACCATGGTACATTGATAACCATATGATTTTTAGCAAACCACCAGCTATCAACAGATTTGTTTTGTCTTTACCAAAAGCTGTACCCTTCTAGACTAGTTAGTTCTTTTATCTAATGGTGAACTAATTACCAATAATGGTTTTTCCACTGCCTTTACCACAAGCCATTTCTTGTGGGCTAGCCAACTCTTCACATTACTGATATGGTGAGTTGATGACCATCCAACTTATTAGCAAGTTGTCAACTAAAAACGGATTTGATATATCTTTACCAGAGCCGTTTGCTCATGGATTAGTCAATCCTTTTGTAACCATGGTGGATTGATAACCTATTGATGTTATCATCACAAAAACCATTTATTCAACCTTTATATCAGAAAATATTTATTATTTAGCAAAAGGTTTCTTCTAAAATTCATTTAACTGGTTTAATGCAGCAAACAGTACGTTGATGAAAATACTGTCTAACTAGCAGTACTTTGAATAAAAGTACTGATATATCAAAAAATATTTATTCAAAAATCATACCAGTTATAGATCATTCTCAGCAATGGTAGTCCAGTCTATAAGTAAATTGATAACCATGCAAGCAATTTCATCAGCCTCTTCTACTTCCAATCCATGCTCTAGCATTCTTCTCATGAGCTCAACAGTAAGAGGATATCTTCTTTCTGCAAACATGTGAATCATTGTTCCATTTTCTAGCTCCAAAACATGAACTCCAGATTCTTCAAAAAATCTCCAGCAAACTATCTCCCAGTTTTCTTGATCCTTCCAAATATCATCAGTACTCTTTTCATCAGTTTCCCACATAGTTATGAGATCCCCATGTAAAACCAATCCAATCCCTTCTAACGGATTATCTTCAAAATAAGTCTTCACAGCATGATATAAGTAGAATAGATCTACTCTGTCTATGATATGCAGCAAATCCCATAGCCTTTTAAAAACTCTGAAACTTTTATCTTCTTTGTGAAAAACCATGTAATCTCCATTCTTAGATTTCTCAACTTTGAAAGCACTGATCTTTGATCTGTTCATCTTCATGTCATTATCTTCATCTGTATAATCAAAATCTACCACTCTGAGATAATTCTTCAATTCATCACTAGTCTCAGATCTTAATTCAACCTTCTCTTTCTTTGAAAACTGAACATCTGTAACTTCAGTTTTTCTTTTTCTCTTTAAGCTTTTCTTCCTTTCAGCTTCAGTCCAAAAAGCTTCTTCTCTAAAATCTTTAATGCCTGCAACATCTTTCTTATAAGCTTCTCTCTCAGCATCATATAATCTCTTCATATCCACATAATTTAGCTTCTGCAATCCTTTAAATCCTCTGCTTTTTAAGTATGCCATCATTGCATTCCTTTCTTTAGCCAAATTAGGTCTTCGAGACATGAATCTAACAGGTGTTGGAGACTGTAAAGGTTCAGCAGCTTCAGCATCCAATTCATCTTGCACCTTTTGAGCTGCTTCTCTATCCAAAGCTTCTTGAGTTTTTCGTTCTTCTCTATCTTTAGCATTTATCTCTTCTTGAACTTTTCTAGCTGCAGCTTCATTCCTTGCAACTTCAAATGCTCTAAGTTCTGCCAAAGTAAACTTCTTTTTCTTAACTTCAACCAAAACACCTTTTCCCTTGTCTTTTGGATCAATTGCAGGTTGATCAGTTCTTGGTTGTTCTTCTTCTTGTGCTTCTCTAATAGTAACACCTCCTCTTGGTTGTGACAGATCAAGAATTATAGCAACTAATTCATCATCACTTGGTGAATGAATAGGTTTAAATCTAGGTTCCTCCTCTTCCTCTATAACAACTGTAGAAGGACCAGCTTCTTCTTCAAAATTCAAAACCCTCGGAGTTATTGGTGTTATAATCTCTGGCCTAGTTGTATCATGAAACTCAGTACTTTGATGTTCAGTACTTTGTTTATCAGTACCTTGACTATCAGTACCTTGATTATCAGTACCTTGAACTTGTACTTCTGCTTGTTCCTCAGAAAAATCTTCTTTCTTCTTCAAAACATCTTCTTCAGATTCTTTTGTCTTCATAACATCTTCTTTCAAATTTTCTTTGTCTAAATTCCTCCCCAAGTTGACAGAAGATGATTTAGGAACCGTCTTTCTTTTCAATTCCTTACGAAGTACTTTTCGACGTTTATTCTCCTCCTTTACCCATAAATTGAAACCTTGAATATAGGGTTTAACAAAATTTCTTAACCAGAAGTAGTTGCGCTTCAACTTTTTAATTGTTTTAGCTTGTCGCTCAACAGTCTTGTTCAACCTAGCAAGCGCCTTTGTCAAAGCATAGTTATCCATAGTTAAACCTTCATGAGGTATAGAATGAGCATCACCTTGAACTTGCGAATGTTCCTCTGAACCAGAAACAAATGGTTGAGGAGATGGAGTAGGTGTTCTCTCAATCTCTGCTTGAACCTCAGGACTTGGAGAAACATCACCCTGGAAAGATGCAGTACCTTCACGAGAAGCAGTACTTGCAGATGCAGTACCTTGTGAGGCAGCACTTTGTGAAGCAGTACCCTGTGCAGAAGCAGTACCTTCACTTTCTTCATCCTCTTCAGCACGTACAGCTTGAACAACTTCCATCATGGAAGTAGTTAAGGGAATATCTCCACCTCTGAACAAATCACTGCGCCTAGCCATGAATGTATAGATCTTGGCTTGTTGCACAATAACAGGTAGTAAAGCAGTAGGTTTAGGAATATCAGCCAATTGCTTGTTTAGAAAAACTTGTATAAATCTTGGGTACATCAACCAAGGTGCTCCAGATGATATATGCGATAGCATCCCATCCAAAATAAGCCGTGAAAAATTAAATACTCTGTCCGTAGCTAAACCAACCACTGCAGATGCAATATTTGAACCAAACTGCTCCCAAGAAGTGCTTTTAGAACTTATGCAATGGAGCAAGACATGGATCAAAAACTTCCATTGAGGACAGAATAAGGCCTTCTTAAAAGTTTATTCAGTCAAAGAACCTTCATAACCCAGATTGCTAAAAGTATCCCAAATCAATTGCTTGTCAAATCTAACAGCCCCATCTTCATCTTCAAATAATAAATCTGCACGAATAGAGGCTTCTGTGATCTTGATAGTGCGACCAGCAACAGTTGATCTAATATAGTATTCATCCTCCTCCATATTATCTCTAGCATTAGCCCAAAATTCTTGAATCCATGGTTCAATTATATCCGGCTCCACTAAAAGAGCATAACTAATAGGCGACCCAGTAAGATAATCAATGATATCATAAAACACCACATTTGCCTCGGTCTTATCCAAATTAGCCACCATATTGTGCTTCGAAACAGTTAAACGATTCACCATTGTTGAAAGAGTGAGCACAATAGAAAGATTGTATCGAATAATAAAGAGATGGTAATTGGAAGTTATGTATGGAAAAGATATGTAGTTATAATATGAGAGGGAAAATCGGAAAGAAGTTATTTATAGGTGAGATTTGAAAAATCACAGCCTAAATAACAAAGTTACCGTTATTACCAATTACCCTTCAATATGACCGTTGGAACAGTACTTGAATACGACAAACAGTACTTTCCATATAAGCAGTACTTTCCCAAGCAGTACTTTCCCAAGCAGTACTTTCAGGAAATACAGTACTTTGCCAAATGCCTTCATAAAAACTAAGTATAAACTAACATCCTCCCCTCAAGCAATACACAGGACTATATCTAACACCTTATAGTCCTCCCCTTAAACATAGCTTAGTAGTTAATCATTCCAATGCTCACGACCAAGTGATTGAATCGTGACACATCAAAACCTTTGGTAAGTAGATCAGCTACATTGTCATCCGTGTGAACTTTAACCACATTAATGAGCCTATGCTCATAACAGTCTCTGATAAAGTGATGCCGAATCTGAATATGCTTAGTCTTGGAATGATACACAGGATTCTTCACAATACAAATAGTACTCTCATTATCAATATTGATAGGAGTATTCTTAAAGTTGAACCCATAATCCAAGAGTTGATTCTGCATCCACAAAACTTGACCACAACAACTTGCAGCAGCTACATATTCAGCTTCAGTAGATGATGTTGCTGCAATTGTCTGCTTCTTGCATTGCCATGAAACTAACCTTCTTCCAAGATATTGGCATCCACCAGTTGTGGATCTTCTATCATAGTTATCACCTGCATAGTCACTATCTGAAAAAGCTTCTAAGTGAAAAGGTGACTCTTTAGGATACCACAACCCCAACTTAGGTTGTTGTTTCAAATAACAGAATATTCTTTTGACAGCATTCAGGTGAGAGATCTTTGGTGAAACTTGATATCTGGCACATAAACAAACTGCAAACATGATATCAGGCCTTGATGCAGTAAGATACATAAGAGAGCCAATCATAGATCTGTATAACTTGACTTCAACAGGCTGTCCATCTTCATCTTTTCCCAATGAATTGATAGATTTAATAGGTGTAGTAACAGCCTTCATATCAGCAAAATTAAACTTCTTAAGTATATCTGTAACATACTTGTATTGGCTAATAAAAATCCCTTCCTTGGACTGCTTAACCTGAAGTCCTAAAAAGAATGTTAACTCTCCCATTGAACTCATTTGAAATTCCTTCTGCATCAGCTGCTCAAACTCCTTAACCATAGACTGTTTGGTAGCCCCAAAGATAATATCATCAACATACACTTGAACTAACATGATATCCTTTTTATCTCTCTTGATAAACAAAGTCTTGTCAATAGCTCCTCTTCTGTATCCATGCTGTAATAAGAATGTAGAGAGTCTCTCATACCAAGCTCTAGGTGCCTGATGAAGACCATATAAAGCCTTAACCACCTGATAGACTTTGTTTGGATGCTTAGGATCTTCAAAACCTGGAGGTTGTTTCACATACACCTCTTCTGTAATAGTGCCATAAAGAAATGCACTCTTGACATCCATCTGATAGACTTGAAAACCCATATAAGAAGCAAAAGCAAGAAAGATTCTAATAGCTTCAATCCTTGCCACAGGAGCAAAAACCTCATCATAATCTACCCCTTCTTCCTGTCTATAACCCTGAGCAACTAACCTTGCCTTGTTCTTGATAACATTGCCTCTTTCATCTCTTTTAACTCTAAAGACCCATCTTGTTCCAATAACTCTCTTCCCATCTGGAAGATCACATAAAACCCAAACCTCTTGAAGTTTAAATTGAAGAAGTTCTTCCTGCATAGCTTCGACCCAGCTCTCTTTAGTCAAAGCTTGAGCAATATTCTTGGGTTCCTCTTGAGAGATGAAACAAGTAAATAAGCAGGTTTGATGGTCCTTATGATTTAGCCTGTTTTGTTTATACACAAAGCTAAGTAAAGCATTATGAGGTTTTGTGAAACCCTTAGCTTTGTGTCTTGTCATAACTCCAGAAGTAGAAGGACCAATGATTTGATCAGTTGGATGATTCTTATGAATTCGTAAGATTGGCGACTGTGGAACTTCATATGTATCATCTAAGTTAGTATAATCAGCACCTTCATTGGAATTTGTGAAAATACCTTCATCTTCAAGCTCATCATCAGTTTCTTCTAACTCAGGCATGGTAGGATCATCCAAATCATCTAAAGTACTAACAACTGGTGCAGCAGTACTTTGGTTGAAAGTACTGTCCAAAGTACTGTAAGAGTACTCGACAGTCTTGTTCTTCTTCTTTGCCTCTTCATAAGCTCTCCTTTGTTCATCAGTGTAAGAATGTGCTAATACATCTTGAAGAAGCATCTGATTAAGTTCCTCTTGAATAGATTGATCCTCAGCAGATAATGAGGATTGTGGTGCAACAGTACTTTGTTTTGGCGAATCAGTACTTTGCTTAGGAACATCAGTACTTTGTTTTGGACTCATAGGATCTTTATCAGGAATAGCATCAGGTCTAAGATGAATATCATGAACAACATATTGAATATCTTCTTCATTATGCAAAGGTTGATTTTCTTCTCTAACAGGTACATAATTCATTGAAGGAGATAAAATCTCAAGATCAAACATCCAATCAGGACCCTTCCCTTTCTCATTGTCTTGATCCTCTAAAAACTCAACATGAAGACAATCTTGAATCTTCTTAGTAACTCTGTTGTAGACTCTAAAACCTTTACTGTTAGTGCAATATCCCAATAAGTAGCCTTCTTCAGACTTGCCATCAAACTTCCCTAGATTATCAATGGTGTTCAAAATAGTAAGAGGGCATCCAAAAGGCTTCATAAAACGAATGTTGGGTTTATTGCCCATCAGCAATTCATAGGGTGTCTTCATCTGTGGTTTTGTGACAGAAACCCTGTTGAGTACATAACATGCAGTACTTACAGCTTCTGCCCAAAATTGAATAGGGAGATGAGAATCAGCTAACATGGTCCTTGCAGCTTCAATCAAGGTTCTATTTTTCCTCTCTGCAACACCATTTTGCTGTGGTGTTCTAGCAATACTAAACTCCCTTTTTATGCCTTTATTTGCACAAAAGTCATCCATAGGTTTGTTCTTGAATTCAGTTCCATTATCACATCTAATACCTCTAACCTTGAGTCTTAATTGGTTTTCTAGTGCTATTATAAGAGTTTGAATAGCATCAAAGGTATCATCCTTAAAGCCCAAAAAGAAAACCCAACTGAATCTACTACAATCATCAGTAACAACCAAACAGTACTTCTTTTTATTTAAACTTGCCACAGAGACAGGTCCAAATAAATCCATGTGTAATAGCTCCAATGGTTCTCTAATATTCCTTTCATCAAGCTTCTTGCAGGAAGCTTTGTGTTGTTTACCCTTCTTGCATGCCAAACAGGATTGATCATTCCTGTAAGTCTTTGAAGGTAAACCTCTAACTAAATTTCCTTTGACCAATTTGTTGATGTTCTTTAAATTCACATGGCCCAATCTTCTATGCCATTGATGTGCCTCTTCAGATGTTGCTTTAGCCACCAGGCATGTGGCCCTTCCATAAGAATGTAGACTCTTCATGTCTAAACTGTACACATCATTTGTCCTTGGTACTCTAAGTACTACCAAGTCATCATCAACAGGTTTGAAGTCAGAAGAAAGGATAAGACATTCTGTGTCAGTGAATAACACAGGATGCTTTTTATCACAAATTTGAGAGACTGACAACAAGTTGAACTTCAGCTCCTTCACATATCTGACATTCTCAAAATCAATTCTCCCAGCTTTAATTGTTCCTTTCCCTGTAATCCTTCCTCCATTGGGATCATTCCCAAATGCAACTTTACCTCCACTAATACTTCTAAAATCAGACAGGATCTCTTTATCACCTGTCATACTTCCAGAGCAACCACTATCCACAATAAGATGATGTTTAAGCTCCTCTTCTGGGTTGCCCTGCACATAAAGAAAAGAGTTAGAAACTTTTAGGAACCCAAGCCATTACTGACTTGTGTTCCCCTTGAGAAGTTACAAACTCAAATTCCTTGAGTATGTAATTCTCACTATCTCTCAGATTATGATCCAAAATTATCTTTTGATGTTTAGCATGTGGATTTTTAAAACTCTCTGGTTTTTCAACATAAATTCCTTTCATCAGATTGTTAGCATTTTCTTTTGACACAAAAACATCTGATTCACTTTTTGTTGAACGTACTGTATGTCTCCCAGCAGTTCTTTCCCTTTTAACCCATTCAGTTTTAACAGGAGGTTCTTGTGATCTAGATCCCCTATATGAACTGTGATAACTTCTAGGTTGATAATGAGTTCTCCTAGAATTTCTATCCCAAGTATGGTTTTCAGTACCTTGTCTCTGAGCAGTACTTTGGAAAGTACTGTGAGATACTGAAGGTCTTCTCTGATGTGGGTATCTATGATCTGGTGAGAAGTTTCTGTGATTAACCCTATTAGAATTAGTCCAAACTGGTTTGTGCTCTCTAGGTTTCTGATTGTAAGACTTATTCCTTGAAAACTTGCTTAGATATTCTGAGTGTTTATCAGAATCTTTGATTAAGTGAGTAGGACTATAACACACAAAACACAGTTTTTGACCCATATGTCCAAAGTGATTTCTTCTATGTCTATGCCCAAAATTGTTTTGCCTTCTTGAGGACTGATAAAATTTGTTTTGACCAAAATTATCCCAAAAAGGTTTAGCAGTACTGTTTTGAAAAGGTTTTGCAGAAGGTACTGCTTGTTGAGCAGTACTTTGATTTAAAGGTACTGCTGGAATTTGAACATTGTTTACAACAGTTTCTTTGGGTTTCTCAGATCTAGATTTAGCAATTAACTTATTCCTAAACTCTAGACTATCTACTCCATAACGAGAAACATCAGGCCTAGAGGGGTGATGACTAATGGGATGAGGAACAGCATGATAACCATTGTCTTTCTTATATTTAGGAGGTGGTTCACTTACTAAGCCCTCATTACTAGATGAATCTAAATAGTTAATGAGCTCATCATCACTAGTGGTTATGTCCTCACCATCATCCTGATCACTAGGTTGGTTTTCATCTATGTTACTAAAGTCCATTCCAAATCCTAAGCCTGTTCTAATGTAAGCCCTTCTCTGTTTTTCAACATACAGAACATGGGACAAGCCAGACTCTCCCCAAGCAGCAAACTTAGCTAACAAATCATCTCTTTCCTTAGTTAATTTCTCAATTTCAGCAATTTTACAGTTTAGTTTCCATTCACTGAGTTTTAACTGGTAATCCTGTTGTTCATACTTTTCAGCCCAAGCCATTTCATTATTTTCATGTGTTATGATTTTAGCTTCTATAGACTCTAAAGTGATTTGGTAACCTGCTACCTCAGACCTAGCCCTAATACAATTATCTCTTTCAGTTACATAACTGTTAAGTAATTTTTGATAAAAATCATAACAGTTTGAGCATACCTCAGAGATAGGAGACTGAGTTGGTGAAGTAGCCACCATAGCAAGAAGAACAGGATCATCTTCACTTTCTTTGCTCCAATCAAAGCCTCCAAAGCCATCATCAGATTTCAAAACAGCATGTTCAGATTAATCATCACAAGCAGTGCTCCAGTCCAATGCTTCCACTGTGTCTTCAACTGCATCTTCCACTGCTACCATACAGTAAGTCACTGGTTCATCATCAAACTCTTCACTCCAGTCCACTTCTGATAACTTCTCTTGAGCAACCAACGCCTTTGTTTCAGTTATTGGAATTTCCTTGAGCTCAAGTTTAGGCTTCTCAGATGCTCTGTTTGCTTGATACTTAGCAAAACTGCACTCCCTTGCAAAGTGACCAGCCTTTTGACAATTGAAGCATTCAATTTTAGATTTGTCAAAAGTTATTCCTTGTTTTGGTTTGAAATCAATGTTTTTGCCTGTCTTCTTCATGTACTTTTTAATTCTTGCAGTGATCAAAGCAACTTGCCACCTGATATCAATTTCCTCAAGTGCATCTTCTTCAATCTGTGCTAGATCCTCTTCATAAGTGACAGGTAAGCTTGCTTGTTGTGCAAAGAAGGAGCACACAACTTCATCTGAGTTCAAAGTGGTTGATGGTGGGGCCTGCTGAGTATATGATGGGGGATTGTAAACAGCAGTACTTTGAGAAACAGTACTTTGAGGAGAAGCAGTACTTTTGGAAGTACTGCTCTTCTTTTCAGATGATAGAAAAGCAATACTGTGAGATTTAGAATTTGGTTGACCACTCATCTCATGTTCATACACCTTCAATTGATGATAAAGATCATCAAAGTCCATAACATCCAGTCCTTGTTGTCCTCTGATCATTGTAGCGATCACATGCCATGTAGATGGCAAACTCCTTAGAAACTTCAAATTAGCATCCTCAACTGATACTTGAGCCTTGTATAGTTCCAACATGTTGAGGAGATTCTGAAACCTATCATATGCAGCATCAAGACTCTCTCTTTCTTCTACTGTGAATGTTTCAAACTGTTGTTTCAGCAAGTTTCTGTGCATCTTCTTAGAGGCTTCATTCCCTCCAAATCTGGTTTTGAGAGCAGCCCAGAGCTGCTTAACATCTTTAGCATCATGAAATTTGAGAAGATGACCATCTGGAATGGCAGATAAGAGAATATTAAGAGCCTTCTCTTGATTCCTTAGGGTTGCTGCTGGTAAAACTACCTTTGGTGCTAAAGGTTGTCCAGCAACTTGAATGGGTTCTTGAGGAACTTCATTCCCATTCACAATTACATTCCACAGAGCATGGTCTGTAATGGCAATATTCTACCTCATCTTCATGCACCAGAGATCATATTCTCCCTTCTTGATAATTGGAATTCTGAGTGAGGTGATTGAGGGTTGTGGAACTGCTTCAGTCGACATCTTGAAAATTGTAGGGTTTCTTCCTAGTCAGAGTTTCCACACAAGCTCTGATACCACTTGTTGGATCGATATACTTTAATCAAACTAAACTAGCTTGTTAAGGTTTAATAACCTCGGATAAATCCTAAGTTATTAACAATAAAACACTGAGCAATCTTTATTAAGTACGCGGAATTTACTTAACAAAGCTAAGAAGAAAACTTTATTAACAAACTCTAAATCTGCTTATTATGCAGATACTCTAATACAACTCTAAGATATTCGAACTTTTCTCTAAACTCTTAATTCGTAAACTCTAAAACTCTTTTTCTGAAATCGTACCTCTAATGCCAATCTAGGAGTCTTTTATAGGCTCAAGGATATCCTAGTCGGTTTACAATTGATAACCTTGTACGACAAGTAATCTAAACATGGAATACAATACTTTCCATAAACTAATATAACAGTTCTTCTGTCCTAGCAGTACTTTGACTTCACCTTGCAGTACTTTGACTTTATCTTTAGCAGTACTTTGACTATTTGACTTCTTCCAGTACTTTGCAGCTTACAGTACTTTCATATCTTCAGTACTTTGATATCTTCAGCACTTTCATATCCCAACAAATGACTTATGCGTTTTTAAAACTTTTCATAAAATGAGTCATTGATTGAGGGGGAGAATGCTTTCAAATCTGTATCATCTAACGAGCTTTCTTAATTATCCTACGTGCTTAATTAAACATGATATTTGCCTGTGTCGAAGGACTAGGAATTTAGGATATGATTGTTAGGTTTAGATGATTAGAGTTTGATTAACACATAAACCCTATGCCTTATATGATCTGATTGTTATGTTGAATTGACTTTAATTAGTCGATTGCTGTTATGGGTGATGTTGACCACCATATATCTGTATGTGTGTTCACTAACGTATGAAGGTATATTGGTATTTAAGAATGTTCCCGATCCGGATCCCAAAATTGAACAAGATTGGATGCCGAAAGGAAAGGGTAACTATTTCTTGGGTTGACAAATGAAGAAACGGAGCTTAATTTGACTTCAATGGAAAGTTGGCATAAATGCAACGTAAGAGGTCTCACTGCGTCAGCAGATGGTTTTCTTCTAAGTGACTGAAGAAACGGAGCTTAATTTGACCTCAGTTGGCATTCAAAATGCAACGTAAGAAGAAGTCTCACTGCATTAGCAGACGGTTTTTCTTCCAAGCCTTACAGCAACAACAACAAAAGCGGCTCAACCACCTAACGAATCTTTGTGCAGGATACCATTTTTAGACAATTTTGAATAATTTGATTAAATTGTTTTGAAAATGGGAAAATATTGTTTTGAAAATAAATTGGACTAAATTTTGAAAATCACCGGACTTCTTTTTATCAAAACCTATGTCACTCAATTATCGACTTCGGTCATCGATTGAGGGGGTGAGTGATTTAAAATATAATATTTTCAAACAATATTTCTTCATAAAAGTTCCGGTTTGTACGTTAAAATGTGGTGATCTAAAGATTTAATGTTATGTCATGGTATGATTTTTCTTTAGAATCAAGGTCTTTCGAAATGAAATTCTTTATGTTCTTGTTTGATTGTGAAATTGTTTTTGTTTTACTTAAAAGATCTCTTAAAAACTATCATACCTGACACTAACAATCTTTAATGTCTTAAAATGGTCCTTATCTGTCATCTTTCAAAATTGAATCTTGCCACGTCTTTCCCCAATTTTTTCTAAATGATTTAAATCAGTTGGGATGACAAATCTCAAATGGTTTGATATTTCTGATCGGGGTAGAGATTGTGATTTAAATCTCAAATCTGTTTTAAATGGAATTGGTTTTAGTCCTTTAAAGGCACTCCTGCCTCCATGTGCCAAACGATTTCAATATACATAATGCACATGTTGAGGAGGAGGATTTATCCAAAAACCAGATGAGTATTTAAACAAGGCCACATTTTTCTCCCATGTTTTCTAAACCTAATTAAATCACTTGGGATCCAAAATCTCAAAGGGTTTGATATTTTTGATCGGGGTAGAATTTGTGATTTAATAATGAAATTTGATAAAAGGTGATCGTTTTGATTTAATTGTGCACGCTGCTCTCTCATATGTGCTAAACGCTTTCGAATCTTGAAGCACATATTGAGGGGGAGCATAACAATCGAGGTACAAAAGTTTTTAAAGAGATTTTTAAAGTACCTTGATTGAGTTTTCAAATGGTTTTTTTAATGGATTTTGTGATCGTGGATGTGCTTCAAAAGAACTCTTTCCTCTATGTGATAAAATGATTTCACTTATCCTATTCACATATTGAGGGGGAGAATTTTACCATGAAAATCAAATGGCTTTTTCGTATGAAAATTGTGATCAAAGAAAATATTTCAAAGTCCTCTTGCCTCCTTGTGCTAAGCAATTTCTAAATCATACGCACATGTTGAGGGGGAGGTTTTCTAAATGATCAAAACTATTAAGGTACAAAATGCTTTGATCTCGTATCACAAGTACCTTGATTGATTTTCCAAATGATTTTTCAATTGGTTTCGAGAAGGATTGAACAAAATCCATAAAAATTGAAAAATATTTAATAATTCCAAAAATGTTGTTCGAATGTTTTATAAAAAAATAAAAAATAAATAAAAAATAATAAAATAATAAAAAAATAAAAAATTATTTTTGGGAGAAAGTGAAACAATGGTTTATTGTCATTTCAGGCAGTAACCCGTTTTTCATAGAAAGAACAGAGCCATGCTTTATCTTGTTTTTTAAATCTCATGTTCTGATTCTATAAACAATTACTTACTATCTAATGAAAACTAATTGCTTTGTAAAATAACTCAGACTCTATTTTTGAAAATCATCTGGACTTAACATTTGTCAAAAACATCTATCTCTCAATCATTAACTTATGTCATTCATTGAGGGGGAGAATGATTTCATTTAAATCAAAAGGTTATTTGTCATACAATTGTTTTCAAAAGATAATCATGCATGTTTAATCCATGGAGTTTAAAGTCTCAAAATCCGATCCTTATTAGTGAAAACATTTTCATAATCAAGTCACAATTCTCCTTAAAAGCTTTCAAAATCAATTTAAATCTACAGAGATCACAAATCTCAAATAATTTGATAATTGTGATCGGGGGAGAATTTGTGATTTAAATTGGAATTAAACTGATAATTCGGTAAATGGTTTTATAAGGATGTACAAGCTCTCCTTCCCACATGTGCCAAACGATTTCAAATTTTCCATGCACATGTTGAGGGGGAGCATCTATATTAAACCACAAAGATTTAAAACGTGATCAATTTATTTCAATGTGCAGTCTTTTCCTAATATGTGCAAAATATTTTTCAAATATCTATGCACATATTAAGGGGGTGCAACTATTTTGAAAACCACATTATTTATATAACTACTCTTAGATGCAAGCCAACCCCTCAAAGATGAACATTATTTCTATTACAAAATGATGCTTGATGCAAATGTTGAGGGGGAGCTCTTATTCTAAAAATATCGAAAACAATTCAGGTACAAAATGCTTTGATAATATATCACAAGTATCTGGATTGATTTTCAAATGGTTTTCAATTCGTTCTAATGGCAGATGAACGATACCAAATAGACCGACCAACTTTACTTTATGTATAGTGATATAAGGATGATAAGGTTAGGTATTTGTTCCCATGATCCGCCAGAACCGGAGGGATCTACCTAGGGACAATCCAGATAGTGTAGAAATCCTTAGGTATGATGAAAAAAGGAGAAAAGTGAGATATGGGAAGAGTGCGGACTGAGACAGAGCTAGTACTGGAATAAACCCAACAAGGTTCTAGTTATGAAGTCTCGCTAAGCGCTGAAGGGGTTGAAGAATGAAAAAGAATTAAATGCGAAAAGGGTGAAAATAAATAGCCCTCCAATTATTCAACCATAGGGCAGATACCGGGTTCAATTCATATGCTACTGGTGGTTACCAAGGTAACATCGGTATTGAATACAAGACGTCATGGACCCAGTGACGCACTGCACTTCAACTTCCCAAACCACTCAAGTTCCTCTTAAAAGGACTTGTTTCATTCTCACGGGGAACCAACATAATCTATCGACTTTCTCTTAGAGATTGTTGATATTGAAGAAGGAGACCCTCTCCCTAGTCTCCGAAATAGGATCCAAATATGCACAATTGAGTCTAGAGCCACGAGATCATCTATAAATCTCATTAGGACCCTTTCAATGAAGACTCTCTGTTTCACACGATGTGGAAAGAGAGATTATAACTTATGAGTCCTACGCATTATCCTTGTGGTATTGCCAGAACATCTGAGTGATATGCTAACATATTCACAATGAAGTTGGCAAGCCTTCTGGAGCCAACATCAAACAAGCTCCTGGTGGGTGGCATGTGAGATCTATTCAATAGATCAACCATGTGACAACTGAACAGAAACAATGGGGCGATTCAATCTTTTGAATCAATCCTGGTTCAGGTTATGGATTGACGGATACCTTTGAAAAACCGGTCGTTGTGCTTAAAAACTCTTCTCTTTAGCACATCGACTGTGTACGAATATTTCAAAATAAAATGTATTTATGATTGATAATTGATTTCAATTAAAACCTTCGTTGTATTGCAAAAACAATTTCTATTGAGCGATACACGATTGTTTTTCAAATCTCTTCTTATCAATCAGTGAATCTCAATTCGCTGGTTCACTCCGTGTTGTCTTCTTTGAGACGTTCCAGTTTGAGAACAGCTAGAGCAGCTGTGAAACCTTGTCAAGAAAATTCTTCGGAATTTTACCTGATCACAGGCAGTACTTGTACTGATCAACGGGGAACCGTGGGCCGTGTACCTCAATTCAACCAAAGTGATCAAAGACACTTTCGTGCACTTTATTGCTGACTGTTGTATGCAGGTACGCCCGATGTTTACAGCAGATCAGAATGAAGCGGTCAATCCATAGCCGCATGCTCACACTACACATTCATCTCTAAAGAAATCATGATAAGTGCATCAATGAATCTGATAATTCACTACATGCTTCTGCTACGCTGCTGCCAATATCATGAATCAACGAAAGCTTTCGCTACTCTGATGTGAATATATCATGATCCAGAATGTGAGCATGTCGGTCCATAAGTCACAACATCACATAATACCAACACCACAATGGATGAGTCAGAGATTTATGTTAGCTGATGATCTCAAAAGCTGGCTCAAAATTATTATCACGTGGATCTGTTGGAATCACTCCTAAACCTAATTCAAGTGTTAGTGATTCATATGTAATAGTTAGCTTAATTATGGCCTTTATGTTAGTTATTAGCTTAGGCTTATGTAGAAGGCCCATAAGCCTAGGCCCAAGTCCATAAGAGAAAGGAAGGGACTAGGAGTGTTGCCCTAGCTCCCTCTCCTATAAATACCTTGTAATAACCCTCACTTGAGGGTTGGTTGTTCAATTCATTCTCTTTCATTACTCACGCATTACCTTTCTCTATTACTTACGCGTAGTGTTTGTGTGTGTGTTGTTCAACCGATCTCTTCTCCTCTCTACTCTTTCTATTGATGCTTGTGTTGTAAACTTAGTGACCTAACAGTGGTATCAATCGCCAACTAGTTGGGTGAATCCTTTGTTGTTAAAGTGAGTTTTGGTCTTACGCGTAACAACGGTTCCAACTTGGTCACGCTTAAAAACTGATTTTTTACACTTTTTAATCCAAGTTTCAACCTTTACGTGTGGATCATCGTTTTCTAGCTTGGTTTTTTACGAGGGTATCATTCTACGCATAACTGTTTTATAAGCTTTGAATCATCAAGTTTCACACTTTTGTATTATTTTGGTGATATTGAAGATACTTCATCACAAAAATCTGGTTTAGAAACATCTTTGGGCAAAAAATCATTTAAGGAGGAGTTCTACGCGTAACAAAACCTTAAAACTACGCGTAACTGTTCCTTGGTTTGATCTTCAGTTTTTGTGGTTTACTCCGTGTTTTCTTGCTTGGATAAGCCTGAAAACACGTCGACTTTGGATATCTTTTGCACTGTGATAGTGTAAAATATCATTTGGGCAAAACCCTAAAATTACGCATAAGCATAAGCTTACGCGTAGAAATTTTTTACGCCTAAGATTCATCTTACGCCTAAGCTTTGTCTTACGCATAAGGTAATCCTACGCCTAAGTTTTCTACACCTAACTTCTTGTTTACGCATAACTTTAGCGTTTTATCCTTACTTACGCGTAAGCTAAACCTACGCGTAACTTTTGCTGTTACGCGTAACTTTGGTGTTTTTACGCATAAGTGGTACTTGGCTTTTCTGTGATTTCTACGCCTAAGGACTCTTCATCAACAACGGTTCATTCGACTACAAAGATCCATTTAACAACACAAGTTTTTCAACATGTCACAACCACCATACTCTAACTATTTTCCCTACACTTATCATCAACAACAACAACAACAACAACAACAACTAAGTCCACAACATCAACAATTTAATCATCAACAACAAATTTATCAACAACAATTTAATCAACAACATACCCCACAACTTGGAGCAATTCCACAACCTCAAATGGTTCAACCTCCACCTAGTCTTCAAGTACAACCTTACACAAACTTCTACAATCAACATCCATCCAGGAATACTATGAAGGAACCGACATGGTTTGGCAAGATGTGTGAAGCCTTAAGTAGCCAACAATCTATTCATGAAGCTATATCACCTTATAGACCTCCAATGCTCACTCCCGGGAATTATGATCAATGGGTGATTCGGTTCTTTAGGTTTTGTGATCTAAAGAAGCCACATGGAAAGTTCTTAAAGAAGGTCATTATGAAAGGTCCATTTCAGATGCCTACTACTGCCACACCCGCAAATCCAGATGCCAATCCACCAAGAGATGTTGTCACCAACATTGCAACTATCTCAGACCTCACTGGTGATGAACTTCTACACTTTGAAGCCGATGAACTATCAATGCAATACATCCTTTTGGGACTACCTAATCCGATCCTTCGAAGTGTTGATGCTCAAAAGACAGCTAAAGCAATGTGGGAACATATTCATCTACTAATGGAAGGCACAACACTCAATCAGGAAGACATGGAATCCAAAATCTACTTGGCTTATGAACACTTCATGATTGAACCATGAGAGACTTTAGAGTCATATCATCATCGCTTTTTAGACATCATTAATGATTTAGACAAACACAACATCAGCATGCCTCGAATTGCTGTCAACACTAAGTTCCTAAGTAGTCTTGGTCCGGAATGGGAGAAGTATGTCATTTTTCTTTGTCAAGCTAAGAACCTTCATCATGCTACATACGGATTGTTGTACGACTATTTGAAGCCTCACCAAAAAGAAATTGACAAAGAAAGGACTATCCGTGGACTCCCGACTTCATAGTCAATTCCTGATAATCAACAACTTACTTTGTGGGGTCAAACTAACCTTCCTCCTCAAACAGCTCAGCAACCAGCCCCTCAACCAACTGCAACCATCACACCATATGATCAGTCACAGCAACAACCTCAACAAACTCAATTGGTTCCATACAACAACAACAATGCTCAAGCACTTTACAGTGAAGCTGATGAGGACTTTGCTGCCTTCGATGAATTGCAACAAGGATTTGTTATGATTGCTAAAGCATTCGGCCGATATACAAACAAATCCAACAATCGCATTCGTTCCTCATCTAATACAAGGAATCAGGCTGTTGTGAACAATGGACGCGTTGAAGTTCAAAATCGTGGTTATGGTCGTCAGATGGGAGGTGGTCAAGGGTTCAATGCTATGGGAAGGAATAACATGGCTACTCCACAACAGCAAAGGGCTCAAGTGGTTGAACAGGGGAATGCTCAGAATGGGGTTAATGGTCTTCGTTGTTATAACTGTAATGAAAAGGGTCATCTGGATAATGCATGTCCTAAGCCGAGGACAAGAGTCAGTGCTTATTTCAAAGAGGCTTGCTCTTGGCTCTTAAGGATGAAGCTGGTGGAACTCTTA
Source organism: Chrysanthemum seticuspe (assembly GCA_019973895.1). Lineage (NCBI taxonomy): Eukaryota > Viridiplantae > Streptophyta > Magnoliopsida > Asterales > Asteraceae > Chrysanthemum > Chrysanthemum seticuspe. Next base: position 166,442,819 of record BPTQ01000002.1, read on the forward strand.
ACAACAAGGAACAGAGCTTTATGGCAGATGCAGATTCTGATGATGACATGGAAGACTTGCAGGCTAATGCAGCAGTGATGTTGATGGCACAAATGCAAGCTCTACACATGAGTGACACAGGCCCAGTGTATGACATTGATGGCTTGTCTCAGGTACCTGAACAAACAATTATCATTAATGATCTGATATCTCCGCCAACATCTGCATCTGACAAGGATCAGAATGTTCAACATGAGCCTTCTACATCTCATTCCGAGGATTATCAACTAGACCCCATAGTTATATTTGATGATCAAGATAACCTTATGGTTACCATTGATGATCAAGTTGACTCCGTGGTTATACTTGAGGATCTAAATAATGACCATGTTGAGACTCACGTTGAACAAAATGGTTTTTTGTCTGATCCAGAATTTGAGCTCAGGACCTTAGTTAAAGGCCAACAATCCCGAGTGGAACATTATCATGTTGTCAATACTAAATTAAAAGCTGAAAATGCACTGTTAATTAGGGATAATGAATGCTTAATTCGACAAATCAATTTTTTCAAAACTCAAGAAAATCGTGAAAAAGGTTTTGAAGCCGCTTTTGCGAAATCTCATAAAAACAAACAATATTTAGAACGACAAATGCGTGATCTAGCCGCTTTGAAGAATGCTTTGTTGTCTGAAAGAGAACAACTGAAACATGAACATAAACAGCAAATTAACGCTCTCACCTTGGAAAATCAAAAAGCTAAGGCTGAGTTGTTAAATTGTCAAAAACAGTTCTCTGAATACAAAAAGCATTCAACGAAATGAATAAATGACCATCTTGAAGAAATTATCGGCTTGCAAAACAAACTTAAAGAGTTTCGAAATGTTGTTTACAAACATGGTGAGTCAATCACAGCTATTCAAAAGTTTACTATAAAACCCAATCCAGATGGATATGGACCGAATCTTGCTGATTACAAACCTAAGCTTTCAACCAAAGCATTCAAACCAAATCCTGAAGTTTCCAGTGCAGAATATAAAATTGATAATTCTGTTATGAGTGTTGTTGAATATCATCGTCAAGAGGAATTAGATGCAGAAGACGAGAGTTGATCAAAATTAGAAAAAGTTGTTTACAACAAACCTTTTAATTATTCACAAGCGGTCACTTTCGTCCCACCAAAGGATTCTTCTAACACACCAAGGATTATCACGAAAACGTCTGAGTCTTCTAATGTTAATCCCAAACCAAATTATGCACAAATTTATGGTCCTTTACCTTCCATCAGTGAAGTAAACTCAAAACCTGAAAATCGTCAAATTCTTAGATATTTTGACCTTTTCATGGCTGACCTCAAACTTTTAGAACATGAGATTGAATTTCATTCTGAAATAAAAGTTGAACATTTTCAATCGTCTCTGGAGCGAGAACAAAGAGACATTTTTCAGAAAAGACTTTTACCCAATGTTAAAAATTTGAAAAATTGTGCATTATATTAGGAACGGGACTTTCATAAGGAACTTGGATTGATGAAAGTCGTTTTCGAGAAAATATAAACATCTATTTCAAACACCAAACGTAAAAAGAAAATGTTACGAAAAGATGTTGATCGACTCTTGGAAGATGTTATCTGTGCTGATGTCTATAATACTGTGTTATTGTATTCTTTGCCATATGCATCTGATTATATCTCTGCTGATACTGTTGATTCTGTTGTAATTGTTGAGAATACTGATAATGTGCATCAGATCGAGTCTTTAAAAGCTAAAAATGAACGATTGACAAACGAGCTTTCAAATGCAACACGTCGTCCTCAATGGTGTCAAAAAGATTGTCACAATCGTGAACTTGCTTTGCAAAACAAAATCAACCAGTTGCAATCCAAAACGTTTAATCCAAAATTTGAGCAACTGGATGATCAAAAAGTGTCTTGAAGTGTCAAATCTCCAAATATGAACAAGAACTTGCAAAAGTTAAAAAGGAATATGGTGTCATATTTGATTTACTTAAAAAGACTCATGATGAAGCATCAAACGAACTTGATCATTATCTTGCACACAGTAGAGAAGTCATGAATTTTTCTGGAAATCTTCGTTCTGAAAATCAAGAATTGGTGCACACTATCTTTAAGTTAAGAGAAATGTTAGGAAAGTATGAACAACTTCCGCCTACCGTTATTAAGAGAATAGCACCTGTAACACTTAGTAATCATGACCCTAGAATGCCTACTACCAAATCACAAGATACTAATGTGCTTCCCTCTACTGCAACAAGAATAATTTCCTCTTTTCCTAATGTCCGCACTTCAAAGCCTAGGAGCAATACAAGGAAGAATAGGAAGTTGCGACCTAAGAAAAGATCAATAAGGAATGCTGAAGTAGAAGAACACCCTAGGATTTTGAATAAGACTCCCGTTGCACCTACTTTAGATATTGCGTCTCACAAATGTAATAGAAAAAGTGATGTAACGAATGCTAAACCTTTAAGTACTTTTGATATTCAGTATGATGCATCTTGTGTTATTTGTCGTAAAAGTATGAATTCTGATTGTCATGACAAATGTGTTGCTAGAGCTATCTTTTCTCGATTAAGGAATCCTAAGACCCGGAATACCTCTAGGCCCACTAATGCTTCTCAGTCTGTGGTTGGTATACCGCCCTCTTTAGATTCTAAGAAACACATTGATGTCCCTTTAGTTCCAGTATCACCTCCAAAGAAAGTAGTACCAACTAGTGCATTCACTAAGACTAAAGCAAATACTAGTTGGAGATGGCAAAAATGGTTACATACTACACTAGGATTTAAATGGATGCCTAAAATTATTGATGTGTGTATGTCTACTATAACTGCTTCAGAACCCTCCAACACTTCGGGTTCCACATCTACTTCTATTCCATCTGTGTCGTCTGTGTGTAATGCAGGTGATACAGAACATCCTTTGGATTGTTGATAGCGGATGTTCCCGACACATGACAGGCAATCTTAAACTGTTATCAAATTTATTGCAAAGTTCATTGGCACTGTCAGATTCGGGAATGATCACTTCGCAACTATCATGGGCTACAGAGATTACATCAATGGCAACATCGAAATTAGCAGGGTTTATTATGTGGAAGGCCTCGGTCACAATCTCTTTTCTGTTGGTCAATTCTGTGATGGAGATTTGGAAGTTGCTTTTAGGGAGAAAACTTGTTTCATTCGTGATCTACAAGGAAATTATCTTATGTCTGGCCAACGCTCATCCAGTCTCTACACTATCTCCATGCAAGACATGATCGCTTCATCTCCCATTTGTCTACTCTCAAAGGCTACATCTACAAAATCTTGGCTATGGCACCGTCGTCTCTCACATCTAAACTTTCAAACCATAACCAACCTTGCTCGACAAAAACTTGTTGAAGGTCTCCCAAGAGTCCAGTATTCTAAAGATCACCTATGTTCAGCTTGTGAACAAGGGAAAAGCACTCGTGCTCATTTTCCTTCAAAGGTGGAACACAACTCTCAGCATGTGCTTTATCTTCTTCACATGGATTTGTGTGGCCCGATGCGCGTGCAGACGATCAATGGCAAACGCTAAATCTTGGTAATTGTTGATGACTACTCAAGATGGACTTGGGTTTATTTCCTTCGAAGTAAAGATCAGGCTCCACAGATGATCATCACCTTGCTCACGAAAATTCAAATTAAGCTTCGCAACACCGTCAAACAAATTAGAACAAACAAAGGAACTGAATTTGTGAATCAAACTCTTCGGGAATATTATGAGAAAGTGGGAATTGAGCATCAAACATCTATTGCCCGCACACCAGAACAAAACGGAGTTGTTGAAAGACGAAACCGTACGTTAGTGGAAGCTGCCAGAACGATGTTAATCAATGCTACACTTCCAGATTACTTGTGGGCTGAAGCTGTTTCAAATGCATGCTACACTCAGAATCGCTCAATGATTACAAAATGCCACATCAAAACACCATTTGAGCTTCTCCACAACCGAAAACCAAATATTAAACACTTTCATGTATTTGGATCTCTTTGCTATTCGAATAATGATCGTGATGACTTTGGAAAGCTCAAAGCCAAAGATGACATTGGAGTCTTTATTGGATATTGAGAGAATTCTAAAGGTTACTGGATCTGGAATCGTCGTACAAAGCAGGTTATGGAAACGATTCATGCTAATTTTGATGAACTTACTGAAATGGCTTCTGAGTATAACAGCTTGGAACCCGGTCACAACCGCTTAAACTTCCCTCAAACCCCATCCTCATCTGAACTAAGCCCCCAACTTACTCGTCAACAAATGGAAAAGCTATTTGCTCCGCTGTTTAGTGATGATATTGATGAACGTGCTACAGGTGTATCCGCTGTTTCCGCTGCTCAACCTGATAATACTCTTATACCTGATACACCTGCTACAACAACTACTGTTGAAGAAGCACCACCAGTTGACACCACAACAACAGTTGAACAAAATGCATCCAACGACGCCGAAAAAGCTGATGATGTTCTGAATGATGTACCCCCACCCACAGATTTTGATCCAAATGCATTCTTTAACCCGTTTGCCAATGAGACTGCTGCACCTGATGTCGCGGAATCATCAACAAACCATTTGAATCCTCAGAATCTGCACAATGTATACCAACATCAACCCTCTACACATCGTTGGACAAAAGACCATCCTCTAGAGAATATTATTGGCAACCCGAATCAACCAGTCGTTACAAGACAACGTCTTCACACAGATGGTGAAAATTGCATTTATGCGCTCACTGTCTGCCAATCTGAGCCTAAAAACATTAAAGACGCAATGAAAAAAGACAACTGGATTGAATCCATGCAAGAAGAACTCAACCAATTCAAACGTCTTGAAGTATGGGAACTGGTTGAAAGACCAACAGGGGTCTACGTCATTGGTCTCAAATGGATTTGGAAAAACAAATTGGATGCTGAAGGGAACGTAATAAGAAATAAGTCACGTCTGGTGGCTAAGGGTTATCGACATGAAGAGGGTATTGACTTTGAAGAATCATTTGCTCCGGTTGCTCGTCTTGAGGCTGTTCGGATCTTTCTCGCGTTCGCGGCTCATATGAACATAACGGTCTTTCAGATGGACGTCAAAACTGCTTTTCTGAATGGGCAACTGAAAGAAACGGTTTATGTCACCCAGCCAGAAGGATTCGTTGATCCCGAGCTCCCGAACCATGTCTACAAACTGAACAAAGCTCTGTATGGTCTCAAACAAGCTCCTCAGGAGTGGTACGATAAGTTATCATCCTTCCTCATTGCTAAGAAATTTACCAAAGGTTCGGTCGATCCTACACTTTTCATACAATATCACGGGGCTCACATCTTAATCGTTCAAATCCATGTGGATGACATCATTTTTGGGTCAACACATTTAAAATACTCAAATGCTTTTGCAAAATTAATGACAAAACATTTTGAAATATCAATGATGGGTGAACTCACATTCTTTCTAGGAATGCAAGTCCATCAATCACCTCGTGGTATTTTCTTAAGTCAGTCCAAATATGCCTTTGAACTGTTAAACAAATTTGGAATGCAAAACTGTGACACCTATGCCACACCAATGGCTCATACCAAGAAGCTAGACGCTGATTTAGATGGGAAATTGGTGGACCCTACCAAATACCGTAGTATTATTGGGTCTCTCATGTATCTAACTGCTCGGAGACCTGATATTGTGTTTGCCGTACATCTTTGCTCGCGTTATCAGTCCAGACCAACTGAAACCCACCTCTCTGAGGCTAAAAGAATCCTCCGATACATCAAGGGAACCATTAACTTGGGGATCTGGTATCCGAAGGATTCTGGTTTTGAATTAATAGCATTTTCAGATGGTGATCACGCAGGATGCTTAGATTCAAGGAAAAGTACTTCAGGAGCATTACAATTTCTTGGTGATAAACTGCTGTCATGGAAATCGAAGAAGCAGGATTGTACATCGCTGTCCTCAACAGAAGCAGAATATGTAGCCATGTCGGCGTGTTATGCTCAAGTCATTTGGATGCGAACACAACTCAAAGACTATGGTTACGTATTTGGCAGAATCCCGATGTACTGCAACAATCGGAGTGCTATTGCGATCTCGTGCAACTCAGTTCAACACTCAAAATCAAAGCACATCGATCTTCGATATCATTTCATCAAGGACCACGTGGAACAGGGTACTGTTGAATTATACTTCGTGGGTACATAATACCAATTGGCAGATCTACTCACCAAAGCCTTAGCTCCTGCTAGGTTTAATGAGTTGGTCCACCGGATTGGTATGCGGTGTTTGACTCAAGAGGAACTGGATGAACTCTTAAAACAGTCTTAAAAACCAGTCAAACACCAAAACCTCTTTTGTAAATATTTTTCAAAAACAAAATATAAAAATATAAAATCAGATAAAACAACAAAAATATTTTTCTATCTATATTTCCTCAAACATGTCAAGTACAATTCTTCCGTCAACACTCAAATCTTTCAAAATTCGGGATTTTCCCGATCAAGTGTTGAGGGGGAGAAAAATAAATACTTAACTGTTTCAAAATAACACTGTACTTGCATGTTACCTTATCCCGGTTGTTTCTTTAATAATGATGGTCACATTTCTGGTTTCTGACACTCCTCAGACTAAAATTTATAAAATTTCATTATTTCTTAAGTCGAGGGGGAGTGTCGTCAAAGTTATTTCCAAATATTCTTCGTTTGGTAACCAAAATGGAAGTTAAAGGCATTGGATGTAAATGGTAGAGGTGGAGGGACTGAAAGTGTCAAAAGTTTAAAGTATTTTCTAATAAAACTCCCCACCTAACTTTAACTCTTCACATTTATTATCAAACCTACCAAATCCTACGCCTAATATTCAATCTCTCAATCCGGTTTCTTGATCCTCATTTTGTAAGTGTTTTCGTAATCTAAACGTATTTACAAACAAGGGTTTTGAATCTTATGCAAATCCAACGGCTAAAACGTGTGTTATGATGATCTTTGTGTTCTACGCGTAAGCATAAGAACACAAGATCATCATGTGTGTGTTTTTAATGATTTAATGGTGTTAAAATGTTCAAAACATGTACTAAAATCATTTTCATCAGTCTAATTCACCCAGAAACATGAATTGTCCATTTTTCAAAATTAGGGTTCATGAGTCGATTTGGGTGTTTTTCAAATGAGAACGTTTTTGGTTAAAAAGATAGTTGTGTGATGTTGTTCTTATGGTGAATTTACAATATCTAGGCTCTAAAACAACCCAGAAACACTAATTGATTGATAATTAGAAATTAGGGTTTAACGTTCTTGATATTTGGGTATTTTTGATAAACTGAAAATTTGATGTTAAAACCTGGTCACAACACTCACATGACTTCTTAGAACTACCAAAAAAACTTTGATTCATTTTCCATGGCTAAATTTCTTAGGCGTAATTCATGAACTTTAGGGTTTAAGTTCTACGCATAAGGATTTTACGCGTAAACTGTTTGATGAGTATTCATGCCATGTTCTGTTATAGAATGAATGTATGTGTTAATGATGGTGCTATGATTAACTTATTTCAGGTTTATAATGCGTGAACATTCAGAATCAAGGTTGTTTGAAATCTACGCATAAGGATCACCTTACGCGTAGCATGTTATGCGTAAGAGAAATCTTACGCATAGCGTTTACGCGTAAGGTTCTACATAAGGGACTACGCGTATCCTGTGAAGGATATGCGTAAATAGTGACCTCTACGCATAAGGTCTACTCTTACGAGTAAGCCTTACGCGTAAGGTTTATATTCGCTTACGCGTAAGCTCTACGCATAAGGTTCCCTTTTCCTACGCGTAATATTTCTTACGCGTAAGTCAGGTTCCTACGCATAAGCTTGCGTTTATGCGTATATCACTCCTGTTTACGCATAAGCTTGCCATTTCTACGCCTAAGCCTTGTTTAACCTTTATTTTGAATTGTTACGCGTGCAAACTTGTAAATAAATAAATCATAACGTCACGAAACCAATAATGTCACTAATAAGCTTAAACGTTTAATATGTTGTGAAAAATAAGTGATAACATGAACTTTAAAACTTAAAGTTAACTAACTCACGAAACTTATCACGACGTCATTAGACTATTGGACAAACAAGTGACATTGGACTCGTAACAATCATTAACATATCACAGTCAATAATTAGACAATAAAACCATCTGTTGACTAACATAATGTCCTTCGATATGTTGGTTCTTTTGGCTAAATATCTTTCAGATCACGACATGGACGCTCAAATGAATGTGGATGCACCAAATGTTCTCACCATTGCTGATATCTTCCCTAATGGCTATCCGATGAAGATTGGAAAGAACAACCTTCGAGTTGACTTTGAAACTCTCACCTGCTCAGAGTCTTCTTGCTTGATTGCTGTGGATATTCTGAAGAATCATCCTTATCAGAACATGCTCTCCAACTGTGCTACTGTTCCAGAGATCTACATTCATCAGTTCTGGAACAATGCAAAAGATCAAAGGACAGAATGTTGTGACAGTGACTCTCAACCACAAACAAGTCACCATCACACCTGCAGACTTACGGGTTGTTCTCCTCATTCCAGTCATCGAACCAACCGAACTCAATGCCACACCAACTGAAGAGACTGTTCTACAATTCATGCTCGACATTAGTTATGACGAAGCTTCAGGAGCAGTCACTAAGCATTCACATGTGGATCTTAAGAATATTCCTCAACCCTGGAGAACTCTCTACATCATCATCACCAAATCTGCGTCTGGTCGTGACAGTGGCTATGAACATCCCAAGCTTATGGAACTCCAAATCTTTTGGGCTTTGGTCAACATGAAACACATTGAAATCAAAGCTCCGATATGGGAAGACATGATGACATTCCTCAAAATGCTTGGCTCAAAGATCCCTTATATCAGATATACAAAACTGTTGATCCAAAGAGCACTTGGGTATAATCCTGATATCCCCAAGAGAATCAATGACCCCAACAATAATGGCATGTTGTCTTAACCTACCCTAACTATCAGATTCAAGGAATCAACAATGAAGAAACAAGGTGCTGTGTTGCCTGATCAGCTTATGTCTGATGAAATCAAAAAGCTCTACACATACAAAAGGTATCTGGTGGCAGTTGAAGAAAACAAAGTCGGTTTTCTCGATGACAAGTCTTCTGGCACCCCCACAAGGAAAACTAGAAGAGGAAGTGCAGGAAGTGCTGCAAGCACTGAGAGTAAAAGGAAGTTCCCTAAGAGGAAACCTCCACACAAAAGGAAAGTTCCATCTAAGGAAGTTGTTCCTATTCCCATTCCCAAGTCTGAACCGCAAAGAAAGCTAGTGGATGAAAGCTCTGATGAAACCGAATCAGACGATGAGGTTTCTACTCTGAAACTGCAACCGATGTTACTCCATCAGTAGCTAAACCTCCCAGTCCACCAGCTGACAAAGGAAAATGAAAAACCCCAGTGATTGAGCACGAAGAAGAAAGCTCTTATGAAGAGCCTCTGGATACTGATTACAGGAGGAAGTTCAAATTCGTTAGACTCCAACACGTTGCGAAAGAGTTTGCAAAGGATCAAATGGGTGGCCCCGGAGGGTCAAGTGGTGATGTTCAATCCACACCAATTCCTGATGCGGTTAATGAACCCGATAAGGGAACTGGTGCCACCACTCTTGAGCAACAACAAAAGCAACATGAGGATTCTATTGAGTATGACATTGAGGAACCAGAAACTGAAAAGTCAGAGAAGGAAAAAGCTGATAAAAAAGTTGCAGCTCAAGCTAAAGTTGATGAAGAGGCCGCAGCTCAAGCTAAAGCAGATGAAGATGCTAGGATTCAGGCTGAAGAAAAAGCTAAAACTGGACAAGATGACGAAGTGAACTATGATAATTATCTTCTCAACAGTCCAACTCGTTCCAAGGACAAAACTTCTGAACCTCCTAAGGACCCTGAACCTCCTCATGACTCTTCATCATCAGATTCATCCTCTCACTCTTCACCACCACCATCCAAAAGATCAACCAGATCCACATCCAAATCAGTGAAGAAGCCTAAGGACTCTTGGATCTCTCATGCTAAGACTCGAATCGTTAAAGCTGTCAAGCAGGTCAGAAAGAAAGACGTGCTTTACAGAAAGCTGAATTTTCTCGCTGATCATGTACAGTATCTTCATGACGAGAATGACAAGATGAAAGAAGAAAGGGAATACATCCAGAAGTTCATGCAACATGATCCTCAAGGGGAAATGAACGAGATAATCAAAGGCTACACTCATAAGTACCTTCTTGACATCGTTCCTGGAGTTACAAAGGAGATGTTTACCAAATAACTCTATCCGAATCTATTGCATTTGGCCAAGCAAACTATGAGATCAACAACAATGCATGTAAACATCAACCCAGTTGATCCCATAATATTCTCAGATGCTGAATTGGTTTTCAGGCTCGTAGCTCAAATGTCTAAACGATCTGCAACATTTGCCTCTTACGAAGGTAAATTGTTTGAAGCATTGCTGGAATACCAACTTAAATCAGCATGCAGAGAAGAAGCTGAAAGGCCCAAGCGTCCAAGAGACGATGAAGATAAGGATAAAGATAAAGATCCTAAACGCCCGAAGAAGTCTGGTGAATCATCCTCCATGCAACCTCCACCCCAAAGGACTCCAGCTCAACAAAGATCTCCTCCTCGCTCTTCTACTGACAAACCTCAGGATTCTGAGTTACCACCCCAGACTCAGAAAACCGGTGATCACTTTGAGTATACGGGTGGTGACGATGAGGAAGTCCATGAGCCCCAACAACAACCCACCTCTCCCGACAAAGTTAAGAAACCAGAATCCTCATCTAGGCCTAAGAAAAAGAAGAAGAAGGCGCCCAAGGCTGACGTCGTATCATGTCTAGACGAGGATGACACTGATGAATACGACTGGTTTTCTACACTTGTTAATTCTACTCCCTATCCATCTGAAGGTCAAGATCTGGAAGATGGTAGTACATTGGAGCATGCAAAGTTACTGCAAGAAAAATTCCAAGTGAAAAAGATGACGAAATCAGAGTTGAAATGAATCAAGAATGAAGCTTTTCAACTACTAAAAGACAGCTCGGAAAGTGCCATTGAGGTTGAATACCATCTTGAAAACATAGCACGAGCCATGTCCAACAACATTGATTGGCTCAACCCTGAAGCAAACATCGAATTCTCCAGAAAAGACAATGCTCCTTACTACACCGACTGGTCTAAACCTCTTCCAACGATTGGCCAACCAGATCAGCCTAAGATTCCCTTTCGATACTTCTTCAACAACGACTTGGAATTTCTTCTACATGGCAGTGATAGTTCAAGGAAATACGCTACATCACTGACACTTCCGTTCCCAATAGCCATATACTCTAACTGCATAGCCATCGAAGAAAAGGCTACCCACATGTTTTCCAACAATGTGGAATTGTATGACCGTGATGCAATGTATGGGATTCACCATTGGCCGGAACGCCGACGAATCTACTACAGAAGCTGCCAGGTTCAGAAGTCTCAACATGAAGTGTTTAGTAATAAAGGAATCGTTGTTGTTGCGCATGTAGCTCTTTCGTCTAAATGGGACTACACTTTCCTTAAGCAAATTGTGGTCAAAAGACAAGACGAAAGAGACTATGAATTCTGTGAAGCGGACTTTCAGAACTTGTCTCTCAACGACATTGAAGATCTGTATCTTGCCAAAGTACAGGGACGCATGAGACAATTCTCGACTGAAATTCAACGTGAATACATCAAGTCCCTGCTCATATTCATCAGAAGCATAGTGATACAGGAACGTGTAGAAGACCTACAACTTGCTGTTGAGTCGTATCAGACCCGTGTCAACTTCACCAGACCTCAGCTAGAACTTCCCAACATCAACCAAATTCCACAATACACCCTCGTCAGCAAACCATTCGGAGTAATTTACCGTAGTGAGCTACAACGAAACTTCTTGATGGCGTGTAGAGATCTTCACAAGTTTGGGGATCATACATTGAAGAAGGTTAGGGATTGGCTAGCATATAGGTTAAAGGCGATTCAACAAGGCATTGGGTCACAAAAGAGATGGAATTCTCAGGAAAGACGGGATGTAAAGAGGATCATTACCCTTATTGATGAGAGGTTGTACAGAAGGGACCAGTTCAGAACACTAGAGAGCTTTGTAGGTGGTCGTCCCAGGATTACTCTCACCGGCTATCAACGCCCTGTTCGCATTCCTGGTGATATTACTGGACTACCTGGTACCCCTTAAACTGCTTCTATTTCATATTTATTTGGATGTGTGATTTATAATGACAATGGCTTGTGCACACATAACAGTGTACAACCCGTTCTTGTAATGAAAGGACCCTGTGGTACGCTTCAGTGCCACAATCCTTATAAAAGGAGCGAAAGCTTCTTATTTTTGAGTAAAACCTATCAAACCTTTCACTTTTCAAAGGTTTTGCTCAAAAGAACAAGTACTTCCCCTTATGTTTTTTCAAAACCTCAACCGTTAATATCACTTGTTGAGGGGGAGTACTTTATTAAAAACATTGTTCACAAAACGTTTTTCGTGATATTCTTCCCACAAAACTCGAAATGGTCATATTCAATATCAAAACGTTATCAAAAACAACATTTATATGCCATTTTTGAGGGGGAGAAAATATGTGATAAGAAATATGTCGTGTTTTGCAAGTTGAATCCTCGTGCGAAAAGACTTCAACCCATGAATTGACGGGATCTGAACAGTCATACATTGAAAAGATTTGTCTTCCAAAGACTTGTCCAAGTAAATTGTACCTATTCGAGAAGCTCTTGATAGACATGAACTTTGACGGGTTTGACAACCTTTCGAGGTTTGTCCACACCTTCAAGGTAGTTATTAGAGCTAGTTGTCACCTAAAAGCTGACAATGTAACTCTTTAACTATGCAACGTAACCGTGTCCCTCGGGGAATTGTCTATCTTGAGTCGATCAATTCAAAAACTGCGCGCTCCTTCCCCACTGTACAGATTTCTGTCAAAACTCTTAAGCACATGTGGAGGGGGAGTATTTCTGAAAATCTAAAACTCTTGAAGTGTTCAAACATGTTTTTCATTCACAAACACTTTGAGAGATTTTCATGAAAATGGTTTTATGGCAATGGAGTTATAAGGTGATTAAGGTTAGGAATAACCGTCCTATGATCCACCAGAGCTGGAGGATCTACCCAAGGAGAATACCAATAGTTAGAATTAGAAGTCGTTAGGAATGATCATAAAAAGGAGAAAATGAGAATCGGAGAAAGAAGGAGTTGAAGAATAAAAAAGAAAAGACATGAAAAGGGTGTAAAGAAATAGCCCTCCAGATTATTCAACTTAAGGCAGACACCGGGTTCAATTCATATTCTATTGGTTGTCACTTGATGACGCCGGTATTGAAGATTCAAAGTCGTCATGGACCCAGTGACGCATACACTATACCTTCTTAGCCACTCAAGTTTCTCTCAACAGAAGCTTGTTTCATTCTCACAGGGAACCCTACGTAAACTATCGGCTTTCTCTTAGAGATTGCTGGTATTGAAGAAAGGAGACCCCCTCCCTAGTCTCCGCTCAGGAAAACTAAAACGCACAATTGAGTCTAGAGCCACGAGATTCATCAAAAGTCTCTTAGGTACACTTGACATTTCATCACTTGATGTTCAACAATAAAAACATCAGTGGTACGTTATCGAGTCCTTCATAGATCTTAGCAATCTGTCGAGAACATTTATGAGAGGTTCACAATTGTGATCCTTGGTGATTGAATGGAAACTCCTGCCAGGGTCAACATCAAACAGCCCTGACAGCAGGTCACTTCGGTAACTCCCTGTGGATTACGCTTAGTGTGTCTCAAATGGTCTACAGTCATGAGGTGATGCTTCGGTGTACCTCAGCGACTCAAATGAACTGTAGATGTACTTCGGTACATCGCGTTATCTCACTTGTGGGACTCCAGTTCAGGAACTGCCTTTGTGAGAATTAGAGTTGTATTTTCACACTATGCTGTTAACACTCTCGAAGTTCAAACTTGTAAGTTCCGGAATCCGCTTATCACTAACCTTTCTTTTGTTTTCTTCTTATGGAAGCTCTGGAGCGGACTGATCGTGCAGACTCTTCACATGCTCATGCCAACATCATCACTAATGGAAGTTCTATCTAAAGGAAACACAAAAGTCATAATGATTCTTCGTCAAGTCAAAGAATCTACAAAGTTTAAAGACTTAAAGAACTTCATCAGTACTGAAATCCAACGTCAAATAGCGTATGAGCATGTTGAAGAATGACGTGGAGACACTGGAGCAGCGAAGCAGACCTGAGGCAGACTTGATGTAGACAACAACAACATACTATCACTACCATCACAAAGAACAATGATCAAAGAACAAAGATAAAGATGACGTCAAAGCAGAAATGTTTAAAGAAAACATTTTTTCTACACTGGGGAGATTGTTCAAATCAAGGCAATTCCTCTCACAAGAAAGAAGAAGGTCAGAAGACGTCAAAGCTACTATTACATCAACACCTTCACCGTTTACATTCATTCATCACCAACACTTAGGGGGAGATTGTTGGAATCACTCCTAAACCTAATTTAAGTGTTAGTGATTCATATATAATAGTTAGCTTAATTATGGCCTTTATGTTAGTTATTAGCTTAGGCTTATGTAGAAGGCCCATAAGCCTAGGCCCAAGTCCATAAGAGAAAGGAAGGGACTAGGAGTGTTGCCCTAGCTCCCTCTCCTATAAATACCTTGTAATAACCCTCACTTGAGGGTTGGTTGTTCAATTCATTCTCTTTCATTACTCACGCATAACCTTTCTCTATTACTTACACGTAGTGTTTGTGTGTGTGTTGTTCAACCGATCTCTTCTCCTCTCTACTCTTTCTATTGATGCTTGTGTTGTAAACTTAGTGACCTAACAGGATCAGTTAAAGACCTCCACTTGATTAACCAAACATGCATCATTGATGAATCAATGACTACGAGCTTCAGAGCAAAGAACTACATCAAGAATGCAAGAACAATTTAAAATGTAATATCTGTTTGTATTCAATGTAATTTTAAGGTGATTTTGAGGTGACCTCCCTTAGGGGGAGATTGTTAGGATTTAGTAAATCCAGTTATTAAAGAGTCGGTCACCTCAAGTATATGTAATCGTTAGAAAGCACGTAGTCGTAGATTATTTAATGTTTAGTAGTATTTAGTTAAGTAACACCATGGAGGACGGACGGGTCTTTACCCACTGTATGCCTGATCCACAGCCCGTAGGTGGCGATTTATGTAAGAACTATAAATACTCTCTACCTCCCAAGGTAGAGAGTTGGAGCTCAGAATAAGATTTTTCTTTCTCTCACTAAAGTTCCCAACCTCTAACTTTCTCTCTCATAAAACCATAATATACGCCTCTTTGATCTTTGGTTTAGTGTGTTTATGAAATTCAATATGTTAGATGTAACAACGCGCATTTTTCGGGTTACTTTTCATATTTTTGAAAAGTTACTATTCACTTTACTATTCATCCCATAAAATTTTTATTTCACATTCTCGTAAGATAAATTATTTTAGTAATATCCTGAGAGTTCGACAATTGTTAGATCGTCTTCGCAAAAGTTATTAAGAAAACATCGTTATAAAATTTCATTTTGGTCGGAACACCATTTAGTCATCACGCGCATAACGAAAATCAACTTTGTCAATTTTCCTCACATCAGATTAATTTTTAGATCACTCATGATTAATTTGAGAATTTTTAAGATTTATTTTTATATTACCAAATAAACCCTGCGCTGTACGAAACTAAACTTACGTTTTAAACAATTCTACTTACATCCAGACTTAACGATTCCTGCACTGTGTTTCTAATGTGTTTTTGACACTTTTACATTTTTTGGAAAAGTCAAACATATTTCCCTCCTCCTTTGACCATAAAGAAATTAACCTTGTACGTTCTACAATTTTGCTTAAATCGCGTAACTTTTAGACTTAAACATATAACTAAGGTCAAGGCTGAGTCTCAAGACCCTGGTAGTCAAGACCAAAGTCACGGCAAGGCCATGGCTAAAGCCTCAAGGCTTATTTTCCCAAGACCGTTAACTAAGGTGATCATATATATGAAACGACGAGAACTTGTAAAAACATGATAAACTTATTTATATAACAATATTCACTCAAAACATATATTGTATCTACTAAGTTCTAAAATAGTAGGGAGCTTCATGTGAGGGGTTTCATTTGAGTAAAACGTATCGACGAGTTGCTGGATTTACGATTTAAAGTGTCCTAGCTCCTCGAACGTTTACTGCATGACCTCTGAATTATGATGGCCCGAACAGTAGTACGATATCTGTAAACTAAATATGTTTTCACATATTAAAGATCTTTCTATAAACATCAAATGATAATTGACTACATCATGATCAATATAAAAATATATATAGAATGGTTTATGTTTTCCTAAACATTATTCCAAACCTAAGTCGCAACATCCTATTCTAGGTTGCTTGTAGAAGTTCTCACAGCATATCCATCATTCTCATTATACATTTGATATCATTTACTCTGAGGTGAGTTCATAGCCCCACTTTCTATTACTTAATTATTTTACAAACCCTTGGGGGAGATACATGCTTTATTTTAAACCGAACACATTGCTTTGAAACTGTATGCTTATCTGAATGTATTATGTGCACTAAGTACCACTATTGCCAAACTTAAGTCCCTATTATCATGAACCATTAATCACTTGCGGGTGAACGCGAATAATGTGGATAGATCTATCAGGATTGACGAATCCCATTTGTTTGACCAAGTCCGGTAAACAAACGCACTCTATTTGAAGAACCATAGGTTAATTGGCAAATTACCTATTAGGGCAACTGTTTGACCAATGACATGGCAAACTATTATATCAATTTCTATTGACAAGCTGTTAACGTTTTCGGTATCATGAGCTTAGTGCAATAATATCTTGTTAGGAACTGGAAATTCTATTGTGAAGCATCGGTCACCCCAAGCATAATCTATCTTAAGTAAGCTCGTAGACATATCTTTTATTATGTTAGTTGTTAGTGTGTTATTAGCTTAGTTTTAGTATAGTGCAACACCGTGGAGGAAGGAAGGGTCTTTACCCATTGTATGCCTGATCCACAGCCCGTAGGAGGGCGGTATTGTTTGTATAAATAGCCCTCTCCCCACAAGGGAGAGGGTTGAATGTTCACTTGGAATCTAACCTTCCATGAGTTTTCTCTTACTAGAACATCTCCCTTTCTCTCTCTAAAACTTACATATGCCTCTCTTGGTTGTGCTTTAGTTTGATTGTGAAATCCTATATCTTACAATTGGTATCAAGAGCCATGGTTTGATCACTCATCTTTCATGCTCTTTGTTTTGGTGGATTTCATAAGGTTTTTGGGGTATTAAGTGTTTAGGAGAGTTTGAATCATTTGGACAAATTCTAGTGTTAAAGTTTGAATTTTTCTTGTACTTTTGTGCTTAGGATCATCATATGTGTTTATGTTTTGAATTGGAAGGCTTAAATCATTGTGGTTTGGTCGCTTTTGAGTGATAAAGTGGGTATTTGTGAAAAATATACAAAGCGAGTTGAGTCTCGTAGTTGAGTTTCTTGTATGCGAGTTGCTTCTTCAATAGAAGCGAGTTGATATATGCGACTTGGCTATTTAGCGAGTTGACCTTTTATGCGAATTGGATTCTAAGCGAGTTGTTTCTTTAAGCGACTTGGTGGTTAAGCGAGTTGTGACTGTTTGCGACTTGCTATTAAGCGAGTTGATTCTCAAAGCGACTTGGTTCAGTAAGCGAGTTGATTGTGTTGCGAGTTGATACTAAAGCGAGTTGGCTATTTAGCGACTTGTCTATTGAGACATTTTACTCCCTTTTACTATGCTTTACGGTTGTTCTTTTGATTTTGTAAAATCCCGTGAAAGAATCTATTTCCCGGTTTAATCAAAGAATTATAAAATCCTGTAAAGTCCAACATTCATGGCTCACTCCACTGATTCAGTAATCGCTAAAGTGCTCAAACTATATGTAAAACCCTAAAAAATCTAAAACGCGTGAAAAGACCATTTTGCCCCTCTAATTTTAAAACTTATAAAATACGTAAAACATGTCAACGCTCATCAAATGTAATTCTAATCCAACTTATAAATGAGTGACAAACCTAGTGTACGAGATTATTAAAAATGCTTACGCTCACGTCTAAATCTAAAACGTACGCTACAATAGGCATGGACCGAAAATAAACTAGACACTACAACTTAATTATGGCCCATCTAAATTGAGCTTGGCCCACTTTTCTTCTTCCTTTGGCTCGCCTAAGACAAACCGGTGTTTCCCCCTCCCATTTTTTTTTCATATACGCTCCATGTTTTGCACTCAATACAAACCCTAAAAAAAATACAATAAGTGATGGCAAGTTATTGTTTTTTCTCCCTCCCATTCGAATTAAATCAGAAACCAAGTGTTCCAAGGAGGTTCTCTTGATCGTGGGTGAGTTTTGAAGGCTGTTGGGGTCGTGGGTTAGATCGAATGGTGTTCTTTCCTTGGTTTCAATCGGCTAGGTATCTCTTTTCTTCTCCATTGTTTCTGTCCACACACACACACACACATATGTTTATACAAGAGAATATAAATGTTATCATGCCTAATAAATTCGAAACCCTAATTGGAATGTAACCCTAAGTGTAATTAATGGTCTAAACATGTGTTATGATGGCCTAATATGAACCCTAAAACTGGACAGCATCATATGTCGAATTTGTGTGGGTTATAGATCAAAATTTATAAGTGCAATAATCTGGGTTTTTGTTGGAAAAGTTTATTTTATGTCTTAGTTAAGTTTTCCAAGTGGTTTGGTCGAATTTGGAGTTGTCTAAGTCGTATTTTTAAATTTTACAAGATCAAGTGTCAAAGATGAGAAAACGGGTCTGAAATTTAGTTGGATTGTTTGATTTTTCATTTTCAAACCATAAGGAATTGGGAGCTCTCCTTTTACAGGAGTGACATTTAGGATATAAATGAATTTCTTGGAGTTTTGGGAATTTTTTCAAGGTGTCTAAACAGGTCCAATAAGCGTAAACTTTTAAGGTGTATTTTCTGACCACTTTCTGGGCAGGTCTGGACTTATGATTTTCCATAGGCCATTTGACCTGGAAATAAAATCCCCCAATTTTTGGAGAGTCTTTTAACTCATATGGGAACCCCTGGGAATTTCCGTGATTTATTTGAGCTAATTAAGTATTTTATAAAAATCGCTAAATTCTGGTCCAAATATGAAGTTAAGAAAATGAAAGATAAAAAGATTATATCAATAAGTAAAACACTTATACATGCATAAGAAACTTATAAAATGAGTATATAAGTAATATATGATATCAATTCGTGTAGATTCGTTGACGAAGATACGACGTTGCTTTCCGGTGTTACTTTTCCGTTTGTTTTCATTACGTTGCTAAGGTACATATATTCTGACCTTTTCTCTTAAGGTTTCTCATGATTCGTTTACATCTTTCGATATTAGCTTTAAACTGTTATACTTTGCTCTGAGCCTTCTATTTAGGGCTTCCCTATGACTCTGCTATGCACCCTTTTGTTATGAACTCTGATTATGAACCTTTCTGATTATGAACCTTCTGATTGTGAACCTTATGACTACCAACCTTTCTGATTATGAGCCATTGATATGAACTTTTGATTATGAACTTATGTTATGGAACTTTGATACGAACTTTGATATGAATCCTTATGATATGATTATGCTTTGACCCTTCAGTTTGATACCCGAGCCAAATATGTTTCCCTAGCCATGAAGGTAACATGGTCGTGTCAGTGATGCACCTCTGGCATGACTCAAGGGCAGTAGAGTGATGTTCTGCCACGTCCCTTGGTGGTGGATCATATTTTGTATATGTGAGGTAGGGGCGTATGGATGCATCCTAGATCTGTTCTGTTATATGATATGTTGTGATATGATTTTTCTGGTGAATGATGTTGTGTGCAATACGCGTCTTCACAATCTGGGAGCTAGCTACTCCATTGGTTACTGAGGTCTCCCCTCCTATTATATATGGTATTCCGAGGTCACCCCTCCAAATAAAATGGGTACTTATGATATGATATGTTTCTGGGCTCGTGGTAGATAACTAAACCTTTATCCGTTATTTCTGTTTTATGTATTCTGTTTATGATTTTGTATTTCCCAATACACCATACTTTGTATTATCTGTTTATTACTCAGTACTCTTATATGACTCACCGTACTACCAAGAGATATACGTATTCTATTGTTTTGGTCTGTCACACTCTCATTCCGTTGCTTCAGACTATCATTCCATTCACGTATCGGGTTATTATATGTGTTTATTGAATTTGATTATGCTATTCATGATTATGTGACTACTAATTTCCCTGCTATGATATGATTAATAAATGGTTATCTGATTTACCTGTGGTCATCTAATGATATGTAATCTTACTGTTATGTGACCCTCTGATTTGTCTGTTTATCATGTGTATTTCGTTCAGTTATGTTTATGGGCTATGATTATCCGTTAGGATTCTTGTCTGCTGATTATTGACCTGCTATGCTACATTACTGCTTATATTTCTGTTGAATTGGTAAATGGTTCATCGTATGTGGTCTGGCTTGTTAACTTGTTTAGTTGTTGTATTAGGACCTTGTTTAGATAATTCATTCGTTTATAATGTTCGTTCTGTAATTCATAGTTGGTACATGTGGCTATTGTATTTCGACTACTGGTATTACTTCCGCTGCTACGATACTGGTTAAGTTATTAATTGTAAATTATTTGACTTGTGCGATTGCCATGCTCACTTGCTAATTAATTGCTTCCACTTGCCTTTAGGTTTCTGTTTGTTTTGGATGTCTTTTGATTCCCTGATTTGAGTGTATGCCATATATATATATATATATATATATATATGTTGTGTGGATACGACGTCTGCTATGCTTACTTATGTTTCGGTACTCGTATGTCTGGATTATATGTGCTTGTATCTATATCATTGATGCTCTACTTTGCTTCGTTCTCCGTGTTATGTGTTCTTTGGATATCTGTATAATTGTGTCCTGCAGGATCCTCATTGACTCATTAATCTCACTCCGCTGCGACTTTGTTATCCGTTTCCTTTGTTTCATTTTGCATTTCAGACTTTATTTAGTTTTTGCTTTGTTATATCTGTTCACTGGGCTTTTTAAGCTCACCCGCATTTCTTTTCCTACGGCAGGTTTTAGGTTTGAAGATGGGCTTCGATGGGCTGAGAGTTAGAGTATCTGAGTGGACCAACCCTAGCACCTTATTACTTTGGGACTTATTTTGAACAACTTTTGTTTTGGGATTTTAATTCATTCTGGATATTGTATTTTCTTGTCAGTCAATTGTGTGTATGTTTTGATACTTCATTTTTAAGGTTTCCGTTTGTAAAGATTTCGTTTGTATGTTCTGATATGACACCAGAATGTGACACTTCTACCATTGCCGGGTTGGGGTGTTACACTATATGACTCAGTGGACTGCAGACAAAGTATGTACTATTCAGAATGCTTGACCTTAACAGATTCCACAAATGATGATCTAAACCCGTCATACTTTGAGTCCAATCCAAATGAACCTCAGCAGAAATTACATATTAAATGCAGTATTGAACCTTATTTACTGCTTCATTCTCATATATCACAAGTTTTATCCACATCAATGGATCGAACATGCAGTGCCCTTTTCCGTCAGGATTTACCTTCACTAAAGAAAACATTGTTAAAATACCTTGAACAATTGAAGAACCAACTCATCAACGGGAAAATAATAAAAAATGATTCCATGGCTATACTTCAGATGATTTACAAACAATTTCAGCCATTCATCAATGGGGAATATTCAGCAGACTTCGATCAACATGTGACTGGAATTTCTTTCAAGAAACATACTGGAATGGAAATTCATGAGTTCATCAAAACATTTATCCAACTTATGGATAATTTGGAAAAGTACATTAAGGAAGCTGCTCAAGAGGATGATAATATGAATGAGTGTCAGGTGCAATTAAGTGAAAGTTGTGATAAGTTGGGTAATGTTTCAGTTGAAAGGTCGGGTGTTGCTGATTGTACAATATCAGAAACAACAATTAATGATGTAACCAGCTCTTCAGTTACTCTTAACACACAAAAAGTGGATGCTGTGATCAGAAAGGTGAATGAATGTCGGGTACAATTAATAAATTGTAGTGTTGAGACCAGTAAGGCATCGGGTGATGGATCAGTTGACACTGAATACAGAGGCTCAGAGACAGATAAGCTTGAAACAGCCAGTAGTTCAGTGACTCTTGTTACTCATGATGTGGATGCAAATATCAGACCTACAAATGAACATGTGTCATGTAATGAGGTACCCTTATCTATTCAACATAGTGCATCTGCTAATGAACCTAAACATTCTGATCTTAATGCTGAACATGAGTCTGATAAAATTGATATGGTTGAGCCTGAGTCTGTATGTTTTAAAACTAATGATATGGTGTCAAAAAGGGCATTTGATGAACTTTCTTGCAAATATTAAATTCTTGAAAAACACTGCTTTTCCTTGGAAATTACACTACAGCAAAAGGAAGAAAATTCTCTTGTTTCAAATGCATGCACAAATCCAGAATTCCATGAATTTTTTTAAATTATGTCTAGGAATGAGGAACTAGCCCTATGTGTTGCTAAGTTGCTAAGAGAAAATGAATCCTTGAAGAAGAATTTTTTGGAGTGTAGGA
Organism: Chrysanthemum seticuspe; assembly: GCA_019973895.1. Taxonomy (NCBI): domain Eukaryota; kingdom Viridiplantae; phylum Streptophyta; class Magnoliopsida; order Asterales; family Asteraceae; genus Chrysanthemum; species Chrysanthemum seticuspe. Next base: position 166,465,618 of record BPTQ01000002.1, read on the forward strand.
ACAAACAGATAGATAAAATCAACTCCATGACATCTGACATAGATGCCCTCAAAAACCAAATTCAGGATAAGAGTTTCACTATCGTTGCGTTAAAAAATGAGCTTAGGAAAAATACGGGAAATAGAGTGAATACTAAGTTCGCAAAACCATCAACATTAGAGAAATCAACTGTTCATAATGCCACTAAACGCCTTGTAACTAGGCAGCCCAATGCATTTAAGATAGAAAGATTTAAAGCATCGAAATCTAAGCCTGCCCCTGAAGTTGAAAATAATATAGTTTTGTCGAAACCAGTCACTTCGCTAACTCATTCCAACTTGAGAAATGACAATTCCCAACAGAAGACTCATAATTCTAAGATCAGGAATTTAAGGAGTCAAATGACAGACCAATCCACTAAGAAGCAAATTAAATGCGAAAGGACCAATGGTCAGAACAAGAATCTAGCCTCATCTAACGTTGTTAGCAGGTGTTTTAAGTGGATTCCTACTGGTAGACTCTTTAAGTTTACGGGTACCAAACGGACTTACTCACCTAGAAGTTGTCTTAGGTGGATCCCCACGGGAAAAACCTTCAAGAATGTTGAACTTAAAGAGATATCCATTAATGATACTCCTAAAACTGACTGTACTACATCAAAAATTGAGAATATACCTGTCACTAACCCATCTATTTGCAATACTATATGTGACATTAGTGCAAAGTGTCCTCAATCTGTTTCAGGTATAATGCTCAATTCATTCAGGAACATCATGACATGGTTTCCATCGGAACTGAAGAATGCTCACTCTGGAATGGTAGCATGTCAGAATTGATATACCTCGTACTCTGACTCCCGATCCCCTATTTTCAGGACTCGTACTTATTAAATCTTGTAAAAAATATTATGTTAAAAAAAATTATATTATATTCAAATTTTATATATATATATATATATATATATATATATATATATATATATATTCAAATTTTATATTTTCTATTATTTCACTCATTTTTTTTTTCTCTCTAGTTTCTGTCATCGATAACATCTACGGTCCTAGAAATGTCATTCAACAATGACACGGGGTTTTAGATGAAGTTCGAACAGAGCCGTTATAACCTTTTATTTTATTTGTTTTTACAATCTCATTCTTTAGCTGTAGTAATCTCATAATACTATGTCAATCAATGATTACATACTATCTCGTATCATTGATTGAGGGGGAGAATTGTGCACCTTTAGTTGATTCAGTACATTGCTTGATTAATCATGTGCATTCTTATTTGTGTGCTTTGGCTGTTGCATGCTATGTGGTGTTAATTTATGATTCTTGGTATGATAAAAGGTGGTTTGCTATGTGATGATATTTTAGTCCAGTCTTTATATTTTGCGAGTTGCTATTTTATCTGTATGCGTGTTGCTATGCTATGCGAGTTGCTATGTTATATAATGCGAGTTACTATGTTTTACCTGTATGCGAGTTGCTACGCGTTGTATAGGGACTAAAAGTGTCAACTCTCTATAATTGTTTGCTATATCTATGTACCTGGTATGCGAGTTGCTTTGCTAAGTAGAGGGACTAAAAGTGTCAACTCTCTATAATTGTTTTCCTAAGTATGCGGGTTGAGTGTCATGGTCAAAACATTATTTTTCTCGGTCAAAACTCGCACCTCGCAAAAAAAAAAAAAAAAAAAAAAAAAAAAAAAAAAAACTCTCTCTCTCTCTCAACTCTCTTTTAAGCAAGTTATCAATTGGTGATTGTGTGGTAGGTCATTATTCCTATCTGATCATGTTCATCTTAACGCTTTGAAATGATTTGTACTTAAAGCATTTGTATTTTAAAACCCCTGCAGATCTTGTCCTCTCGTTCTCATCTCGATCAATTTTTTGGATGCAAGGTTTGTAATTTTTTGATGAAATGTTGTTGAAAGTAGTCTTAGATGCATTCGTTTAAAGTTATGACATATTTTTTTAATGTCTGCTCGATCCTTTTGATTATGCATGTTGTGGGTAACTAATGGTTAGGGTTAAAAATTACTATTGGATTTGAGTGGGTTGATTGGCATTGTCTTTTACATGTTTGTGATCTTGTTTGAATATATATTCATGTGTTCGAGTGTTTAATTGGGTTGCTCATGGAGAGTTCTTGTTAGCGAGTTGGCTAGAACTTCTTGGATGCGTGTTGACCTGATGGTTCATTGAAGGTGTGCTTAAATGCGAGTTGTTATTGATTATTATTGAAAGAGAGTTGCTATATGCAAGTTGCACTGTCATGTATGCGTGTTGCCTATCGCCTATACGATATGTCCAGATTCAACGTATCCTATGCGAGTTGCATATGCGAGTTGACTATGCGTGTTATCTTTCATTATATGCGAAGTTGCCATATGCGACTTGCTTCATGTCTATAATGTATGCGAGTTAGCATATATATGTTGACCAACCATTGTTTGACCAAAGCGAGTTGATGCATGCGAGTTGCCATATGCGACTTGCTTCGTACATTGTAATGTATGCGAGTTGACTATGATATTGTAATGTATGCGAGTTTCTATATAACCTGAGCGAGTTGTTGGATGCGTGTTACCATATGCTACGTATCTCATATGTCTTGTAAGTATGCATGTTGATTTCCAACTACTACTTATGTGTGGTGTGTTATGCAAGCTGCTCAAATTGTTGCTCCAAAGCAAGTTGCAGTGTGTGATTTAACATGTATCTTTGTCAATATTGCTTATGGTATTATCTATTTTGATGTCTTCTCCCAAATGTTATCCTACACCCATAAGTTTCTGCATACGAATCACATTTTTCTGAGTGCTACATCCTATGTCTCCATATATGTCATATCCTTCTTTCTGAAACTCTATATGTTGGGTTATAAATTGGTCACAATATGTATCAGTGACTTAACATAACAATTTTCCTTGATATGGTTTGCGTTGTATGTGTAACGTTCAGATCTCAATGGCTGACATCACATCCTCTGATGTTCCTACTGCCTCTGCACCAACTGTCACCCTGACTGATGAAGAATTACTTCCTCGTGCAGAATGGGTGTCAATTCCTAAGAGCAACTGCTTCTTAGACGTAGATATATGGCAACATAATCCTACTTACCGTCTGGCTGTCGACATCTTGAAGGATACCAACTTCTTTAATGCCCTAACCAAGCGTTGCACTATCCCATCCATCTATCTTCAGCAATTCTGGAAAACAGTTACTTGGGATAAGATTTCTGCGTCATACTTGTGTAAGCTCGAAGACAAATGGTATGACATCTCGGTTGACACACTCAGGGATGCTCTTCAGATCACACCAAGAAACCCTTCCAACAAATTCATCACTCCACCCTCCATTCATGATATCTTAAACTTTGTCGACGAATTGGGATACCGGGAAAGAATAACCAAGATTTCATCACTCATCAATGCAGAAATATATCAACCATGGAGATCAATCGTCACAATCCTCAACCTATGCCTAACCGGTAAAACATCAGGGACAGACATAGTTCGAGCTCCCATTATGCAGATACTGTGGGGAATAGTCAAAGGGAAAAAATTGACTTCGCTGAACTTATCTGGGAAGAATTCATCTTGTCCTTGGACACATTTATCTCTGATAGAATTAACTCTGAGAATAAAGTCAAAGGAAGAAAAAGTCTTGGTAAAAGAGTGATTCCCAGCATCAGATTCTCAAAGCTCATTATCCATCATCTGCTACAAACTCACCGGATCAACTCACGTAGCGAGTCTGCCCGGCATGAAGCCAGTGATGAATTTGTTCTTGGCAACCTTAAATATAGTGCCAGAGGTCATGACAAGGAGATTTTTGGTATGCCAATTGAAGCGTTGCTTAATGATAGAATCAAGAATGCTGATTACTTCAAGAGTTATGTAAAGAAAGCCTCCGCCACAACCGCTGACATCCCCAAGTCCACTTCCATACAATCAAAATCAAAACAATCACAAACCACATACTCAAGTCTTCCCAAGACAAACAAGAGACCTGATAGCTCTGTATCTAATGTCTCTCCTTCACAAAATCAAAAGAGGAGAAAAAGAGATGTTGGTAAGGGTAATGATGAGGGAACTAAGGTTCCAGGAAGAGAGACAGAGTTTATTGATGAAGACGAAGCTGCATTTCAACAAGGAATTCAACAAAGCCTTGACAGTATGAACGAGTCTCAAAGACCACCAGTGGGAGGAGTCACGATAAGAGAGCCTGAGTCTGCACCTCAACAAATCAATCTTGCCACACAAGACAAAGGAAAAGGAATTGTTGGAAGAGAAGCAGAACAAGCTGCACACATGCTACTGAATATCTCTTCTCCACCTCCCAAAACAACTACCCAGTTTATCCTCAAGAAAAGAGATGTTGTATCATCCTCTACACAAGAGCCATCTGGGATGGAGATTGATGTGGCAAATAGATTGGTTGAATCCCTGTGTCCAGTGATGCACAGGAAGATAATCTGGAGACCTCTTTTACTACAGAGATCCCAGTGCTTGATACAGTAAGTGATAAAAATGAGCCGTTTAAAGACCCACAGGAGAACCTTGAGTCAGAACCTGAAGTACACAGGCGTCTTGAAGAAACAAACATGTCTACAGGATCTTTTTCCTCACTCAAGAATCTTGATGCTGACTTCTCATACGGTGACCAATTCATTAAAGACGGTCCCTCAGACAACGAATCAGACAAGCAAACAAATGAAAAGGAAGAAGTTCAGTCCATTTTCTCGGTCACTATTCAAAAAGACTCTTCAACTGTTCCTCTGATGACAGCTCCAAAGGTCTCCACTGCAGACACATCTCCATCAATCACACCGATACTCGAGCCTGCTATGACTACTGCATTTCCACCACCCAAACCCGCAAATGATCCACTACAAGTTGTCATAATCAGTGATCCTGTCACTCCACATGCCTCACCACCTCGTGCCTCACCTCCTCCTGTTAAAAAAACTGAGGAATTGCTTGAAGAGGCCATGTTACGCATTGCAACTATTGAGAAACATTTTCCTGTAGCAGTCAACAATCTTGACAGTCGTGTCAAAAAACTGGAGAATCTTAATCTCGATGAAGTCGTAACAAAGGCAATAGAAGCATATATTAAAGACGCGGTTGAATGGGCAATGAAGGCTCCATTACTTCAGCGATTCAAAGACTTGCCGATCTCTGACATGATATCAGCTCTCTCAGAAAGAATGTATGAGGCAAGAGAGCACTTGCACAGTACACATAAGAAATTATACGAGGCACTCGAGGAATCTATGAGGCATGATGATTATGAGCAGTTTGTAGTCGATGTTCGTGAAAGGGAGGCTAAGAAGAAAAGAAGATCAATTCTGATGGATTCAAAAGATATGTCTGGAGGTCCAAAGTCACCACCACCACCTCCTACTGGTGGTACTGGCACATCAGGAGTTGGAGGATCCTATGGAACAACCACTTCTCACATGGCAAGCCCACCTTCACCACCACCAACAATTCAGAAACAATCCGGGACTTCAAGTGGTCAAAAATCTCAAAAAATGTCTACTGCATGGACCACCGTCGACTCTCGGCTTACACCAACCATCCCCACTATTCCAGAAGAGCAAATAATAAATGAAGAGTCTTTCGTTGCTCAAGAGTCTGAATCAGAAGATGATGACGCTTCTACCAAGCACATCCCCAATGTTACAGAAGAAGAAGATTGGTTGGATGCTTATATTGAGGGAAAACGAATCAAAACGTCTAGAGCTACACCTTCAAAGGATGTTACTCAAAGTTGGCTTACCCAAGATAAACCTCAAACTCCTAAACCTTCATGGTTCATTCCCGAGTCTGATTCAACAAACCCAGAAAATAATTGGGCGTCAACTATTATTTCCAACTATGAAGCACCATCAGAAGATTCTCTTCTTCACTTCACAGGGGATATGGGAAGCTTTATAAAGTGGTTTTGTGAGAAGAAGGAAATTACATCAATCACTCCTAAAGATCTTGAAGGCCCAGCATTTGAAATAATTAAAGTCTTCCACTCGGATGATAATCAGCTTCAATATCAGATGGAGGAATGCTATAGAATGCTGAATGATCAAGTCAGTGAGCAAATCAATAGGTTTGATGTGCACAACCCTTTTCCTCTTGGCGGTGAACCTGGATTTATGACCATTCAGTCAGAATTCTTCTTCATCCATGATCTGGACTATCTATGTGGTCGCACTTCTGAAAGAAGACCAGCTTTATCGATTTCAAATATGAAAGCAGCTACCTACACGGATCAAGGTCTCGAACAGATGGTTCCGGATCAATTTTGGGCAGAAAAAGAGCAACAGTATGACATTGCCACCTCATATGGCATTTCTCATTGGTGGTTCAAGAAGAAGCAATTCTACATCGAAAGACATAGTGCTAAAAAGAGTCGCAGAGCTGTTCAATCCAGGCTGCGTATTCTAAGTGTTATCAGAATAGAGATCTTCTCAATCTACGGGTATGATTACCTGAAGAAGATTGTTCTTCAAAGAGCAGACTCGAAAGAGTACACTATAGAAGAAAACGACTTCAAGCATCTAATGCCAAATGACTTTGAAGATCTCTATCTTCTGAACCTCCAAGGACACCTTGACCATCTTCCTGCTCGTGAGAAGAAGGCTCTCTCGGATGCTGTCAATCTCTGGATTAGAGGCTTGGCCATTCGACTAAGAGTTGGGGATTTTCAATTGGGAATTGAAAGTTACCAGACTCGTGTCAATCTAACAAGACCGCAATGGGAAGCCAAAGGACATCAATATCGTCATGAATATATAGTGATCGACACCCCCAGAGCAGTCATCTTCACTGACAGATACGGGTCAAGAATGTTAATGAGATTGTATGAGTTATACAAATTCAGTGATGGTACACTCAAGATGGTCGAAGAAGAATTGAACTCTAGAGTGAAAGAAATCAAAATTGATATGAAGCCGGGGAACAAAACGATATTTTGGTCTGATGAGGATGTGAAGAGGTATGAAGATTTCATTGCTGCAATCAGACGAAGATTGATGACTAGGATGATCCATCGCAGCCTTGAAAGCTTTGTGGGTGGTAGACTTCGTGCAGGTCACTATAAGCTGCTTCAAAGAACTGAATGAAGATATCTTCCAGAAGTAGTTTATGTTTTTGTATTTGGATGTGTAAAAAGTGGTGTAATTACTATAAACAACTATGATGTATGTAATAGTGCTAGGTTATGTAATGTGGCTTCCCTTTTATATAAAAAGGGAACTTCAGTGTTGTCCACTTCAGATCTTATAAAACCAGACACATTCTTTTTCTCCACCAAATGTTTTGTTTCATACATATTTAAATCTCTTGAGATCCAAAATCTCAAAGGATTTGAAAGTTTTGATCGGGGGAGAAAATGTGATATAAATATGAAAGATGATAAAAGATGACAATTTCAAAGTGCATACTGCTTTCTAATATGTGCTAAATTGTTTTCGAATCTCGAAGCACATATTGAGGGGCAGCATTTCAAATGAAAACAAACTATCGAGGTATAAAGGCTTTTATGTATTAACATTAAGTACCTTGATTGAGTTTTAAATGGTTTCTTAATGGATTTTGTGATCGTGGATGTACTTCAAATGAACTCTTTCCTCTATGTGATAAAATGATTTAAAATATCCTACGCACATATTGAGGGGGAGAATTTTACCAAGAAAATCAAATGGTTTTTTCAATGGAAATTGTGATCAAGAAATTATTTCAAAAGAACTCTTGCCTCCATGTGCTAAACAATTTCAAAAATTATATGCACATGTTGAGGGGGAGCATTTCTAAATGATCAAAACTATTAAGATACAAAATGCTTTGATCTCGTATCAAAAGTACCTTGATTGATTTTCCAAATGATTTTTCAATTGGTTTTGAGAAGGAATGAACTGTACCAAAAGACCGACCATTTTACTTTATGCATGGAGTTATAAGGATGGTGAGGTTAGGTATTTGTTCCCACGATCCGCCAAAACCAGAGGGATCTACCCAGGGACAATCCACTAGATAGTGTAGAAGTCTTTAGGTATGATGAAAAAAGGAGAAAAGTGAGATATGGGAAGACTGCGGACTGAGATAGAGCTAGAACTGGAATAAACCCAACAAGGTTCTAGTAATGAAGTCTCGGTAAGCACTGAAGAGGTTGAAGAATGAAAAATAAATGAATATGAAAAGGGTGAAAAGAAATAGCCCCCCAAAAATTCAACCGTAGGGCAGAAACTGGGTTCAATTCATATACTATTGGTGGTTACCAAGGTAACATCGGTATTGAAGACAAGACGTCATGGACCCAGTGACGCACTGCACTTCAACTTTCCAAACCACTCAAGTTCCTCTTAAAAGGACTTGTTTCATTCTCACAGGGAACCGACATAATCTATCGACTTTCTCTTAGAGATAGTTGGTATTGAAAAAGGAGACCCTCTCCCTAGTCTCCGGCATAGGAACCAAATATGCAAAATTGAGTCTAGAGCCATGAGATCATCAATAAATCTCATTAGGACACTTTCAATGAAGACTCTCTGTTTCACGCAATGTGGAAAGAGAGATTATATCATGAGTCCTACGCATTATCCTTGTGGTAATGCCAGAACATCTGAGTGATATGTATACATATTCGCAATGAAGATGGAAAGCCTTTTGGAGCCAACATCAAACAAGCTCCTGGTGGGTGGCATGTGAGATCTATCAAATAGATCAACCATGTGACAACTGAACAGAAACAATGGGGCGATTCAATCTTTTGAATCAATCCTAGTTCAGGTTATGGATTGACGGATACCTTTGAATAACCGGTCATTGTGCTTAAAAACTCTTTTCTTTAGCACATCGACTGTGTACTAATATTTCAAAAATAAAAGGTGTATATGATTGATAATTGATTTTCATTAAAACCTTCGTTGTATTGCAAAAACAATTTCTATTGAGCGATACACAATTGTTTTTCAAATCTCTTTTCATCAATCAGTGAATCTCAATTCGCTGGTTCACTCACTCCGTGTTGTCTTCTATGAGACGTTCCGGTTTGAGAACAGCTAGAGCAGTTGCGAAACCCTGTCAAGGAAATTCTACGAAATTATACCTGATCACAGGCAGTACTTGTACTGATCAACGGGGAACCGTGGGCCGTGAACCTCAATTCAACAAAAGTGATCAAAGACACTTTCGTGCACTTTATTGCTAACTATTGTATGCAGGTACGCCCGACGTTTGCAGCTGATCAGAATGATGCGGTCAATCCATAGCCGCATGCTCACACTACACATTCATCTCTAAAGATATTATGATAAGTGCATCAATGACTCTGATATTTTCACTCCATGCTTCTGCTACGCTGCTGCCAATATCATGAATCAACGAAAGCTTCCGCTACTCTGATGAGAATATATCATGATCCAGAATGTGAGCATGTCGGTCCAAATGTCGCAACATCATATGCTGGCAACACTACAATGGGTGATGCTGAGATTAATTGTGGCTGATGACTTCTACTAATACTCAAAGGTCATTAAAGTGGATCAGCCCTAAAACCTCTACGAAATATACATTATAGTTGGACCATGATGAAATCATCACAGAAGCACAATGTTTGAATATTTTGACGAGTTGATATCTACGAGCTCAAGATTAAAGATTAAATAGAATGCTAGGATTCACAATGTAATTCATGGGGTGACCTCCCTTAGGGGGAGATTGTTAGGAACTGGAAATTCTATTGTGAAGCATCGGTCATCCCAAGCATAAGCTAGCTTAAGTTAGCTCGTAGACATATCGTTTATTATGTTAGTTGTTAGTGTGTTATTAGATTAGTTTTAGTATAGTGCAACACCGTGGAGGAAGGAAGGGTCTTTACCCATTGTATGCTTGATCCACAGCCCGTAGGAGGGCGGTATTATTTGTATAAATCGCCCTCTCCCTACAAGGGAGAGGGTTGAATGTTCAATTGGAATCTAACCTTCCATGAGTTTTCTCTTACTAGAACATCTCCCTTTCTATCTCTAAAACTTACATACGCCTCTCTTGGTTGTGCTTTAGTTTGATTGTGAAATCCTATATCTTACATATCTGTTTTGTTTTCAACATTATGGGTGTATAACAACGTAACCCACACAAACATTATTTGTTGAACTGATTTCCTAAACTCTATGTATTTCACTCAACCTTTGTGTTGACAGTTTTAAGCATGTATTTCAGGTCCATATTGTACGAGGATGCCACGGAGGAGCACGGATACTCAAGAAGGCTATAAATTTTATTATCATTCGAAAACTCATTTAATGTAATTTGTAAACTTGGAACCATTTAGGACCTCATTTTTGTAAACTCTGATATTTATATAAATCGAATGATAAATCTTTTAAAACGACTCCATTAGAGTTCGTTTTCTATTGTTATGACTGTTGTGCCATGAAGTAACACCCAGCTTGAATTCCGCTGCGTATCACAAAGTTGGGGGTGTTACAGATTGGTATCAGAGCCACAGTTATAGAGAAACGGGTCTAATTGAGACTTAAACTATAACTACTTTTACAAACAAAAACATTTTATAGCCTTCCGTTCTCCGTGCCTTCCATCCTCCAGACGATTGTGTGACTTTTAGACTCTTTAAGCTATACAAACATACTAGTATATTGATATATACACTTGACATAATTTCAATCATAAACAAAGTACTCAACATATCTCCGTATGCCTATTCTAAGGCATTACGGCACAATCATATTTTTCCAATCTCCCAATCATGCATCTACTCGTGCATTTTAGGAATACGAAACTTTATCCAAGACATTGTAACTGATTACAATGGTCTTTCCTACTTCCTAGACATTGTGAGATACAATGGTCTCATTCATATTTCAAGACACTGTGAGATACAATAGTCTCTATTACATTCTCAGACACTGTAAATCCTACAGTGGTCTCTCTTATATCCTAAGGCACTGTGAGTGAAATAGTGGTCTCAACTATTTCTCAGACCTTGTGAGTTGCACAATGGTCTCTATTATTTCCTAGACATTGTGAGTTGCACAATGGTCTGTATTATTCCCTAGACATTGTGAGGTACAAAATGGTCTAATTTATTTCTCAAGACATTGTGAGTACACAATGATCTCTCTATTATCTCTCAAGACATTGTGGGTTACACAATGATCTCTTCATCATTTCTCAAGACATTGTGAGTGTTACACAATGGTCTCTTCATCATTTCTCAAGACATTGTGAGTTATACAATGATCTCTCTATCACTTCTCAAGACATTGTGGATTACACAATGACCTCTCCATCTTTCCTCAAGACATTGTGAGTTACACAATGGTTTAATTTACTTCACAGACATTTTAAGTTATACAATGTCTCTAAAAATTATCTTATAAACATTATATGATATTGTTTTACTTGAAACCCGTCACAGTCTATCAATTTCCCTAATGGAAATACAAGAAATAGGATTTCTAAAGGACAAAGTGACTCATCATCTACAAAAGCTGAAGTTCAGCAACTTTCTCTACATTCATCAAAATTCTCTTCTGAAACCTTCATTGTTAAATGTCCGTGATTCTAGCCAAGTATGGACTATTTTAGAATTACTTAACATTTCCTTTCAACACGTATCTACCAATACTATCTTCTATGCAATGGAATGTGAAAACATACGTTAGAAGTCTTTTATGGCCAGGACTTGCAACTGAATGGTTTGATATCGCCTTTGCTTAGTGGACAATTTCTCAAAAGCTATGGACATATCACAAGTATACCTAATTTAGATATTTGAAAATTTTATCGAACCTCGGCTAAATATAGCCTAATCACCTATATTTAACCTTGGGATAGTGGGACATAGTCTGATTAACTATGTTCGACTTAAAATTTTCAAACACTGAGAATAGTTATACAAGGGTCATATTCAGGTTAATTTCCTACTTAAACTCAATAAACCACCAGAATTCATTAAAAAGATCTAGAGACGCGATAGTGTTTTACCACTCAGCGAGATCTTAACATCTTATTTATACTACCTAATTTCATTCTTGAAATTTTCATACATGGGATAATCTGAACTACTATCTTGGGATAGTCATCAAATCTTCTCGTCATTTCTTAGAAGTACTGGCCTGATTAGGTTTCAAGGATATCATTCCGTCATATTCCTTTAAAATTCACTTTTGATTTTAAAACAAACTTGACATCTCTACCTGAGAATAATGGTAAGCGTACGCTACACTCTTCTAATCGTCAACATGTCACATCATTATCTGAACCCCATTGAAATTCAGTACGTAAAACTTCATTGTACCGCATTTCTTTCAAACACTTGTAGACAGAAACACTATAGCCTTCATCCCGAAACCACCTAAGACATGATCAACTTTGGAAATGGTTTGGATAACCACTTGCCACTAGTAAGACTTTCCTACAACAATTATCACATCATTATAAACTATTTCACATCAACAACATCTTACACCTTTGATTAACAACAGTTACCCTAACAACAACAAAACTATTCCATTTTGAGGCACTGTATAGATGAAAGTGTTAGTTAACCATTTGCTGAACTAAGGTGTTTAGGGATCTCCCGCGAAACAATTAAGGAAACCATACAAATACAAATTAGGCTCCATGCCGCACACTATTACCAGAAACAAAAGTTACATAGATGTAAGGTGTTAAAAGTTAACAAAAACTCCATATTAGAAATTAAGGTTTTGTTGCAAGCCTTGATACAATAAGATATGATTCGTTTTGAGAATTGGAAAAAGCCAAACTTGAGGTATATTGGACTCAATAAGATTGTAACAAAATCCTTTAGGTTATCAATTTGAGCCACATGGTACATAACCCATTCTATGACCAGAAACTTGAGAACACAAAGATTAGAATTCGGCACATATAAACATATTTTCCTAGACACTTCAACATTAGTAACACACACTGAATTTTGGGACGGAATTCCCATTAAGGTGGTGAGACTGTAACAACGCGCATTTTTCGGGTTACTTTTCATATTTTTCAAAAATTACTATTCACTTTTACTATTCACTTTCACTATTCATCCCATAAAATTTTTATTTCACATTCTCGTAAGATAAATTATTTTAGTAATATCCTGAGAGTTCGACAATCGTTAGATCATCTTCGCAAAAGTTATTAAGAAAACATCGTTATAAAATTTCATTTTGGTCGGAACACCATTTAGTCATCACGCGCATAACGAAAATCAACTCTGTCAATTTTCCTCACATCAGATTAATTTTTAGATCACTTATGATTAATTTGAGAATTTTTAAGATTTATTTTTATGTTACCAAATAAACCCTGCGCTGTACGAAACTAAACCTACGTTTTAAACAATTCTACTTACATCCAGACTTAACGATTCCTGCACTGTCTTTCTAATATGTTTTTAACACTTTTACATTTTTTTGGAAAAGTCAAACATATTTTCCTCCTCCTTTGACCATAAAGAAATTAACCTTGTACGTTCTACATTTTTGCTTAAATCGCGTAACTTTTAGACTTCGCATATAACAATAAAGTTATCCCGCGTATGACGAAAACCACATTTTGACACCTCATATCACTTTTAGACTAATTTTAGTCTACTCTAAATAAATTCACGGTCGTTTCCCTGAAATTTCGTTCTTTTCTGATAAACTGCGAATTACGTGTTTTTGACCCGTATTTCCAGTTTTAAGCAGCGTTTTTGCAGCCAATGAGACTTATCACTCATTTTATATTTTTAGATGAAGTATAATGATGAGTTTAATCATTGCTATAAGTTCCATATTTTTACGATACCCGGTTTTACGTTTTATGACTTAACGACTTACAGTTGGCATTTAACGGAACCAAAACTCACTCCACAACCAAGATAAGATCAAGACTTATCATCTAAGCCTTGTCACCAATTGTGACAGCCTCTAGGGAGGGAGTCATCATTTTGGTGGCATCATCCTAACCATGGTTCATTTAGATCATTACAAGTGTCCTAACTTAACCATGGTTAATATTTAACCCAATATATGGTTAACCAAACTTACCCTCCTATAAATAGCAAGTGAAATTCATCCTAAAGACCTTCACAAGCTGTTTTGGGTCGTTCATAGCTTAAATCCACCATATCTTCCATCATTTGATCTTTAAACTCCAAGTTTATGCTAAGAAGTTTCAAGTAGTAAGTTACTACATAAAATCTCTAGCCAGTTTAAGTGATCTTCTTGAGTTTAGATCCACTCAAGTCACTTAGTACTTCATCACCAACTCTTCAAGTTTGCAAGTGTGCCAAGGTGTAGAAAGCTAGCTCAATCCGAAGTCTTATGTGATCAATCAAAGTCCTATCCTTACTAGTTACTCATTTCTTAATTGAAAGCCAAAAGTTGTAAGCAACTAATCACCATCATCATCTCATCCTTATTATTCATAATTTTAACTATTTCATGCCATATATATAGTTACTATGTTGATTCATGATGTACATATACTCAATCACATGCTTTAATTCACATATTGTCGTAAAAGTAACAAACTAGTAAACTAGTCATATTCTACACATTTGAGACCATTAAAATCAGTAACCGATGGACTTTCTAACTTACATACTATGGTAGAAAAGATAAAAAGGTAAACATAGCAACTTGAATCACCCGAAACGGACAAACGAGTCAAAAGTTATAGGCAAAAGAAGTTAGCGAAACTAAAACGCCAAAACTGCCAAGTAGAAGCTGTTTAGGGTCTGGTCATGTAAAAAGTGGTACTTCTGGTCCGAATCATTAAAAAGTTAAAACACGAAAGTTGTCTGAAACGACGTTTTCCTTCAAGAGCGAAGAAGCTCGGACCTTGACAACGCTTAAACATGCCATTATCTTTCAAAAACAGAAACTACCCTATATTTAGTCTCACAAACTATACTTTTGTCGCAACTAAAAGCAAACCAAGAGGCCTAACGGCCATAAGCCAAGACCAAGGCTACGGCTAAGGTCAAGGCTGAATCTCAAGAACATGGTAGTCAAGACCAAAGTCACGGCAAGGACATGGCTAAAGCCTCAAGGCTTATTTTCCCAAGACCGTTAACTAAGGTGATCATATATATGAAACGACGAGAACTTGTAAAAACATGATAAACTTATTTATATAACAATCTTCACTCAAAACATATATTGTATCTACTAAGTGCTAAAATAGTAGGGAGCTTCATGTGAGGGGTTTCATTTGAGTAAAACGTATCGACGAGTTGCTGGATTTACGATTTAAAGTGTCATAGCTCCTCTAACGTTTACTGCATGACCTCTGAATTATGATGGCCCGAACAGTAGTATGGTATCTATAAACTAAATATGTTTTCACATATTAAAGATCTTTCTATAAACATCAAATGATAATTGACTACATCATGATCAACATAGAAATATATATAGAATGGTTTATGTTTTCCTAAACATTATTCCAAACCTAAGTCGCAACATCCTATTCTAGGTTGCTCGTAGAAGTTCTCATGGCATATCCATCATTCTCATTATACATTTGATATCATTTACTCTGAGGTGAGTTCATAGCCCCACTTTCTATTACTTAATTGTTTTACAAACCCTTGGGGGAGATACATGCTTTATTTTAAACCGAACACATTGCTTTGAAACTGTATGCTTATTTGAATGTATTATGTGCACTAAGTACCACTATTGCCAAACTTGAGTCCCTATTATCATGAACCATTAATCACTTGCAGGTGAACGTGAATAATGTGGATAGATCTATCGGGATTGACGAATCCCGTTTGTTTGACCAAGTCCGGTAAACAAACGCACTCTATTTGAAGAACCATAGGTTAATTGGAAAATTACCTCTTAGGGAAACTGTTTGACCAATGACCTGGCAAACTATTATATCAATTTCTATTGACAAGCTGTTAACATTTTCGGTATCATGAGCTTAGTGCAATAATATATGTTTTGTTTTCAACATTATGGGTGTATAACAACGTAACCCACACAAACATTATGTGTTCAACTGATTTCCTAAACTCTGTGAATTTCACTCAACCTTTGTGTGGACAGTTTTAAGCATGTATTTCAGGTCCATATTGTACGAGGCTGGCACGGAGGAGCACGGATACTCAAGAAGGCTATAAATTTTATTATCATTCGAAAACCCATTTAATGTAATTTGTAAACTTGGAACCATTTGGGACCTCATTTTTGTAAACTCTGATATTTATATAAATCGAATGATAAATCTTTTAAAATGACTCCATTAGAGTTCGTTTTCTATTGTTATGAATGTTGTGCCATGAAGTAACACCCAGTTTGAATTCCGTTGCATATCAGTGTTAGGATTTAGTAAATCCAATTATTAAAGAGTCGGTCACCTCAAGTATATGTTATCATTAGAAAGCTCGTAGTCGTAGATTATGATAAGTTAAGTAGTATTTAGTTTAAGTAACACCGTGGAGGACGGACGGGTCTTTACCCACTGTATGCCTGATCCACAGCCCTATAGGTGGCGATTTATGTAAAGACTATAAATACTCTCTACCTTCCAAGGTAGAGAGTTGGAGCTCATAACAAGACTTTTCTTTCTCTCACTAAAGTTCCCTAAACCTCTAACTTTCTCTCTCTAGAACTCTTTGTACGACTACTTTGTGTTTGGTTTGATGTGTATGTGAAATCCAATATGTTACAAATGGTATCAAGAGCCATGGTTTGATCATCTCTTACATATCTTTGGATTTCTAGTGACTTTTAGGTGGTTTTAGAGTTTGAAAAAGTTTAGTGGTTTTTGCATCATTTGGATCATTTCTAGTGTTAAAGTTTGAAACTTGAGTGTAGTTTTGTGTTTATATTCATTGTATGTGCTTGGGTTTTGATTTGGTAAGCTTGAATCATCGTGGTTGGGTTGTTTTTGGATTGAAAAGTGTGTTTTTAAAGTTCTCTTGCTAGCGACTTGTGCTACGGACTTTATTTCTTGGTAGCGACTTGGTTTGTAAAACTGTAGCGAGTTGTAGTGTACTTTGGTACCAACTTGGTGCTTAGCGACTTGTCTAGTGAGACAAGCCGAAAAACATTACACTTAGTGGAGTCTCCACTACGGGTAGCGACTTGGTGAAAGTTAGCGACTTGTACTTAAGTTTGTTAGCGAGTTGGTGTTTGCGAGTTGGTGCTTAGCGAGTTGCTCTTTAGCGACTTGACAACTTAGCGACTTGGTGCTTAGCGACTTGCTGCCAAAATTTTGCTAGCGATTTGGTGCTTAGCGAGTTGTTCTTTAGCGACTTGGTGCTTAGCGACTTGCTGTCAAAATTTTACTAGCGACTTGGTTCAGGTTTTCTTAGCGACTTGGCTGACTCTGTCTGTAATACGGTTTTCTCTTGATTTAGTAAAGTCCCGTGAAAGAATCTATTTCCCGGTTTAATCATAGAGTTATAAAATCCCGTTTAATCTGTCATCATGTCTACCAACGTTCCTACAATCATCTCCACTGTTGCCGAGGATGTTCAAGCAGCTGGTTCAGATACTCGTCCACCCATGCTTGACAGAACTGACTGCGACTCTTGGGCTCAACGAATCAGATTGTACTGTCTTGGAAAGGAAAATGGAGTCAACATTCTCAAATCCATTGATGAAGGACCGTATCGGGTTGAGACTACTAGAGACTTAATTGATACAGCTGAAGATGGAACAATTATCTATGGAATTGATAGACCAAAGACATATGATGAGCTTGATGATAAGGAGAAAAAGAGATTCGATGCTGATATCAGGGCTTCTAACATCGTACTTCAAGGTCTTCCAAAAGATATCTACAAGCTGATCAATCACAACACCGAAGCCAAGGCAGTGTGGGATAATGTCAAGATGCTTCTCTCAGGTTCTGAATTAACTATGGAAGACAGAGAATCACAACTCTATGATGAGTTTGAACACTTCAAGATGAAACCAGATGAGAGTGTCTATGAGTACTATGTGAGATTCCACAAGCTTGTTAATGATATGAGGAACATCAGAATGACTATGCCAAACATTCAGCTGAACTCAAAGTTTGTGAACAACATGAATCCCGAATGGCACATGTTTGTCACCTCTATAAAGCTAACCAAAGGACTGAAGAATACAAACTATGAGCAACTCTATGCCTTCCTCCTTCAGAATGAGAGACATGCTATGTTTGAAAAAAGGATTCTTAATCAGTTCAAAACCAACCAGGGAGAGACAAGCTCATCAAATGATTCAACTGCCTTCTACTCAAACATCAGAATCACAACCAAAGCCTCACAAGTCATACCCATGGGTAATGGTAATCACAAACTCATTCCTGATCCTATGTTCAAACAAGCTGATGCTGATGCACACGTGGGAAACTTCATTAATCAACTGGCTCTCCTGATTAGTCAAAACATGACCTCTCTTCCACACACCAACAACAATCTCATAACTGCTTCCAATCCACACAATCAAGCCACTGTCAGAGATGGGAAGGTTATGGTGCAGCTAGTTCAAGAAAGATAGTACGAACAAGCAAGAGGTGGAGCTGGTAGAGGTTATGCTGCAAATCAGAATAGGGGAAGGAATGGAAATCAGGGTCAAGCAAAGCCAATCAAATGTTACAATTGTGGAGGTGAGGGTCACATTGCAAGGAACTGCACATCGCCAAAACACCCTCAGAATGTCGAGTACCTCAGGGATAAGATGTTGCTTGTGCAAGCTCAGGATAATGGTGCAGCTTTGGATGAAGAGGAGTTGTTGTTCTTGGCCGAGGGAAATGCTAAGACATATGATGCAGATGTGGATGAGCAACCAATTCAGGAGATAGGCCATAATCATCATAATGCCTTTCAAGCAGCTGATTGTGATGCATACGACTCTGATGTTGATGAAGAACCCACTGCACAAACCATTTTCATGGCTAGCATTTCTCCAATGGTCTCTCCTAAAGTCTCTTCATCACCACAAGCTGGCCCATCCAAAGACAAAATCATTTCTGAGGTATTAAAATTATACGATGAAGTTGATGAGCAAAAGATACATAACGAAGTACAATCAACTGTATTTATTGAGTCAGATATTAAAAATATGGGTAATATCAATGTTGTCCCATATGATCAATATGTGAAACAAAGTGAAAGTGAGATTGTACCAAGTGATGCATCTTCTGCAGTCAATAATGATTATGTTTTTGATGAATTCGCTGCATGTGCCCCTGATGATTCAGTCATCTCTGAACTGAGTGCCTATAAAGAACGTGTTGTTATTTATGAACAACGTGCAAAATTTGAGCTGACCACCCGTGAGCAGGAAATGGATGACCAAATGCGTACAACTATTAGAAAAAGTAGGTTTAGAGAAGAAGTATTAAAAAAAAGAGTTAAACTCCTTACAAGAAAAGCTTTCTAAAACTGCTAAGCAAAAACAAGAACTTCAAGAAAATGTTAAAATGCTTAAGCAAGAATTCAGTGCTAAGGAATCAAAACTTTTGAATGATTTTTCTAATCTAAAAACCTTGAAAAACAAGCTTGAAAATAAGTTGTACGTACAAGGAAATACCATTCAGACTGCTCACTTAATCACTAAGCATAGAGTCTTAAGTGATAAGCATAGCATTCCCCTTGTTGAGGAACCAAATCCAGAGGTCATTAAAAAGGCTAGAAATGCTCATAAGGTTCTTTATGATGGCAATGAAATCCTTAAACCTAGACAGAAACCTAGTTGCGTTGAGTGCACTGAGGAAGATAAGAAATCAGATGAAGTCAAAAGGGAAAATATGAACAAGAAATTAGATGATCCTAAATGTAAAGAGAAGAAAATAAATATCACACCCCGTGATTACAAGAAGGAGAATTGGATTTCCTTGAACATGTTTAAGCCTCAGACGTTGTTAACACCCGAACAGGTGTTCTGGAAAAAGGATTTAGATAAGCAAAAAGTAGAGAATCTTGTTGTAACGAACCCTCCCTTTAGGAAAATGCCTTCAGCGACTGTGTATCCTCCAAATACACCAATGCATTTAGTACCTAGGACTATTGCCACAAAAAGCAAGACCTTAATCAGTCAATATGTTATTTTTCAACTATTTGTTGATTTTGAGAAAACTTGTAAGAAAAGGATCACACCCACTAGTATAACTGAAGGGGAAAGGGGTTTTGAGCAAACAAAAGAATGTTATTTAACTGAAGTCATGCCTTTCTTTAAACAACTAAAAGATCATTTTGAAAGTCTTAAAAAGGGAATGAATTTAGACATTAAAGAAATGGAAAAGGAATTGATGCAATGATAGTTGAGGTTAGTAACTATGAGCGAGCACTAAAATATAATGAGATTGAGAGGAAGAACTTGCATACATTGAATGAGACTCTTATTACTGAATGTGTTGCTCAAGATGTGTTTTTCACTGCTATAAATTGTTCCATTAATGTTTCTCAATTTCATGAATTATCTGTTGCCCTGAAAGTCTCCCATGATCGTGTCATTGAGCTTGAAAAGACTAATTCTAAACTAAATGAGAAAATTGAACTGGATGATCAAGACAAGTTGGTTAAACATTTTTCTAAACTAGAGGTTGAGCATTTTAATTTACAACTAAAATATCAACATCTTAAAGAAAATGTCAAAACTTCAAATATCAAGACTGTTAGGAATTGGAAATTCCATAGTGAAGTGTCGATCACCCCAAATATAATTTAGCATAAGTTAGCTCGTAAACATATCGTTAGTTTTCAGTTTATTAGTTAGTTTGTAGCGTAATTTAGTTTAGTGCAACACCGTGGAGGAAGGACGCGTCTTTACCCACTGTATCCCTGATCCACAGTCCGATAGGAGGACGGTTTTATTGTAACTATAAATATCCCTTCCATGGATGGAAGGGGTGGTGCTTTCAATCTAATATTCCATACTTTTGTATACTAAGTCTCTAGCAAGAAAAACACCCATCTCTCTACTTTCTCTCTCTAATGGCTACCATGTATTTTGATCATCCAAGACCACCCGAATCAAGGTTGTTGTGTTATGTTGATTTATTGTGGTTCTTGATTAATGTTTAAGCTGTTTTTTTACCATTTTTTGGTTCGGATAATGATTTTATATTATTTTGGTACTATAGTTGTTAAACAGTTATTCTTGTGGTAGTTTTTGGTCTAAAAATGTCATTTAGCCTTTCATGTACTCATTTTTATTCAAGTCAGTGTCAATATCTGCTTGTCTAAATGAAGTCAAAATGGGTCTTAAAAGATGTCCTTTATCAGTTTTTTTTCTGGGTTTACTCATTTGGTGGTAATATTCAAGTGGTCAAATGGTTTGATGTTTTGAGGTCATCTGGTCTTATTCATGTGGTCTTACGGGTCATAAGAAAAAGTGTTATGCATTTTCTGGGTCTTTTTCATGTAGCTGATCGGAAAATATTGTCGGAATATTAAAATGGTCTAAATTTTCTTTGTAGCGAGTTGGTCGGTTCTTCATGGCGACTTGTCTTGACAAGTCGTCCAGGTTCAATGTATCCACTGTCTTAGCGAGTTAAAGTGCTAGCGACTTGTTAAGAAAAAGGATAGCGACTTAGGATTGCAAATTAGACTAGCGAGTTGACTACAAAATGACCTAGCGACTTATAATTATAAGTTAGCGACTTGTGTGCTTTGAAAGATGTAGCGACTTGTTTTGAAAATGTTAGCAACTTGACTTGACTTAGCGACTTGACACATAAGAATAAGATGAAGATGAAAGAGTGACTCAAACAAAACCATGACCAACATCAGTTTATTCACAATATCTACAATACACAAAACATAAACATGTTGCAACGAATCAATATAGGATCTCAGTTCCCTTCTTTCGATTGTATTTCAAGTAGCATCAAGATCTTTAAGATCTATCAAACGTAATATTCACATCACTGATCCTTAAAGTAAGTCGATACCAAATCATTCATGACCTCAGTCATATGTCGTGACTCTCATGTCTCAATATAGAGACATTTAAGGTCGTCTCAACATAATACCATCATAGATCTAAAGTTTTGATAAATTTTTGAACATCAAAACGAGTTATAACATGTGGGTTATACTATTTTATTTGATTTGGTCATGGCACTTAACATAAATATAAAAAGAAAAAGGTTCTGATAATGTCCGAATACATAAAAAGAATTAATCAAAACTTATGTGTTTTAAACTAATTCTTGATTCGGTTCAATGAATATGACATGTCTTATCAACACCTACCCGTGACCCTCGTGTGTTCTTAAAGACGACTCCTCACCTCGTAACCATCCCTATGGCTACATGGCTATGTCGAACCATGTCTTAATAACTCAAGCCATCCCTGTGGCGAGTTAGTGGTTGTTGTGTAAATGATACTAATATATGCTTTGTATTTACCGTATGGTGAAACATGATGGAGGTTTTTCGGATGTTAATGGATCTGATGAGAGGATGAGAGGTGGCTTTGTCTTTGTATAAGTATTATTTGGGTTTGGTTCTGGCAAGATCACTATCGTTGATAGGGTTGTGTTTGTGGCTGCGCAAATGATGAATGAGGGTTGGCAGAGATTGTGTTTGAGTTACCTAAATATTAGGGTATGTGTGAGATTAAGTGATTTTTATATACTCCTAATATTTAGGGTTAAGCTGACTTGGAGGGGGGTTGGATTCATGGGCCTTGGACGTTTAAACATGTGGACTGAGTAGGTGTTTTAATCTGGTTCGAGTGTTACTTACAACACATGGGCTGAACTATTTGGATATCATTTAAACTTGTGGATATGAGTACGAGTTGTGAGAAAGGGTAGGGAAATTTACTTCTTGGGCTAAACGATGTTCAGATGGTATAAAGGGCTGCATGACTAGCATTTTTCAATGGGATTTTCTTATGGATATTGAGTGCTACTAGTCTTTTGGATCAAATGATTATTTTGGATCTGAATAATGGATTGATGTGCTCTTCATGATTTGTTTAAATGAGAATTGTTGATAAAATGAGAATTGTTGAAATGATTTGATCATATGCCTTGTTAATGAGATTTGGTTCGTTGTGTGATTGATACTTTGGGGTTTACATCTCCACGAAAGATATTACGCCACGACTGGAATTAATGAATGTACAAAGTTGACTACGAGGTGTTTGGACAATATTTCTTATTTGGATTTGATGTGAGGATTTTCCGGCACGTTTACTTATTTCGTCTTCCTTCTTTCTACCCTTCCGTGAAGATGACTTGTTTGGGCATTTATAGAGGGTGATAAAGACTTGGCTATTTAGTTACGTGTGTGATTCGTTCTCGTATAACCCACTACGTAGCTATCACTTCGGTGTCTCACGCAGTTGAGAATATGTCAAGAGGTTTTGTACA
Organism: Chrysanthemum seticuspe; assembly: GCA_019973895.1. Classification (NCBI taxonomy): domain Eukaryota; kingdom Viridiplantae; phylum Streptophyta; class Magnoliopsida; order Asterales; family Asteraceae; genus Chrysanthemum; species Chrysanthemum seticuspe. Next base: position 166,488,958 of record BPTQ01000002.1, read on the forward strand.
TCGGGTACACCATTTCTTCTTCACAAGGATTAGTACAAGTTTAAGTAACACATCTGGGGAATTCTACTTCATGATCAAGTTTGGTATATCGGGTTTACTTCACCAAATAGTCATTGCTATAACCGTCAGATTTCGTGAATGATGTGTTTACCAAAGTGATTAATGGTTGATGATGTTGTTGATGTTGGATAATGAACCACTGATGAACCGCGGCATGTTCCCCTAAAACAGATACTCACTGAAACCAAAATTGTCATTACACATTCAAACTGACATTGTTTACGGTTTTGTCTTAATTTTGTAAAATCCCGCGAAAGAACCTGTTTCTCGGTTTAAATCATAGACTTGTAAAATCCCGTGACAATGGAAACATCCTGGTGTTAGTAAAGTGCATTTCTGGATCTATCTTCCGGTTTATTCTTGGTTGTGTAAAATCCCGCAAAAGATACTATTTCTCGGTTTAAACCATAGAGTTGTAAAATCCCGTAATGATGGAACCATCTTGGAGAAGAGAAAGGGTAATTCTGGATCTTACTTGATGATGGTGCTATGGTTTCTGCTTCAAAGAAGGGAGAAAAGGGTGTACTTCATGAATTGGGTGTGTGTTTGGGTTGTCTTCATGGCAGTTTGGTTATTACATGGTTTTACGGGGTTATGTGCTTTTAGCAATGGTCGGGATGAAAACCATTATCAAAGTTCATTTAAATGTCAAAGAAGGCTAGATTTGAGCAGTTCAGAAGATGTGACAACGACGTTAATTCAGTATTATTTATTTGAGATTGAAGTGAAGTATCACGGGCGAGTGTACTTAGTATCTAAAGGTATCAGGGATGGTTGGATGAAGATTCTTCATGATCCTTGTTCGAGCTTATTATCATAAACGAAGACTTGGAAATATAGTTATTGCTGGGTGTCTTTTACCTTTTCTTTTACCACTTGGGGGAATTGGGCTCATACCACCACAAGATAACTATCACTTTAAGGAGTTACGTTGTAGTGCTCAGTGTCACATTCAATTGTGGATCTTCAAGAGGTAATGTACGTCTTATACTTGATGGTTGGTTGGTTGAAGAGTATAGAGTACATAGAGAGTACTTAGAGATGCTAATGGAAATCGACACTGCTCTTTGTTACATATGTGCAAGTTTAAGTCACGAGTTCAGGTTAGTTTACTTCAGGGTCAAATTCGTCATATTGGGTTCTCTTCATCAAGTTGTCACGACAAAGAGCCTACAGAATGATAATGGGGTTGATCACATGTTTTGCCACAAGAGATTGGAAAGAGAGAGATTATGACGTCTGTTCACATTTGTTCAGGCCTCATACTTCAACATAATGACGTATGAACACAACAGTTCATGCCTCGTACTCAAAAGAAAAGAAAAGTGTACGTGTCAGTGTGCTTTATCTTCAGAAGAAGAGAAATCTTCTTATTATGACCATTCTCATCAACATGCTTCATGCTTTTTCCATGCGCTTTCAATTATCAAGTGAACCGGGCTACTGTTGACTGTTTTCTTATTCCACTTGCTCAACTATAATGACGATGGCGACATCCTGTGCTAATTTTGCGGGGGAGAAGTGTGATTAGACTACATTGTTAAAGATATTCACTTGTTTAAATCAAGAATGGCATCTACATATGCAATTCTTGAGGGGGAGAAAATGTGTGATAATTCTGCATGGTTGATTGAATTCTGAGAATAAATGGTCAAACGGCTCCAAACTCATGTAAGAACCGAGCTTCTTCTTATCGGGTATCTTCACATGAAGTTTTCTACTAAGAGTCGTTGGTTAACATCTTCACACGAGCTGATTTGATTATGACAAAGTGCTTCTAGTTGCTGGGCAGATTTCTTTGATGAACATCTTTCTGTTCTTGTTTGATTGGGAGGGATTTTAGTTAAGGAGATTTGCTAAATATAAGGTAATTGGAACGCATTTGGTGAGATGAAGATGTTAACTTTCTATTCCCCAACTGGACAATCTTGACGAAGGTCGAGTCTACAGTCTGTTCTACATTTTCTGCTATATGTTAGAAGACTAAAGACGAGTTGCATTTGATTATCCAAAGACTTCTTCCTATCTGGGCATTTATCAAACAGATTGTCGGTTTAGGGGAGAGCACTAATTGGGGGAAAGTGAAATGTCAGATTTAATCCCCAATTAGACTTGCTCACATTCTTCAGCAAGTTGATTCTCACAAAGAGTTCAAGTGTTCTTCTCAACATATTTCTAGTATATGGGCTTATAATATGTTGCTGATTCTGAAGTGTCAAAACCAGCAAGGGGGAAGGAGACACGTATCTAAGCGCGAGTAAACTTGATGAACTTAATACTTCTAAGTAATTGAAGATATCCCGGGAAGACAAATGTTATTACCGCAGAGAAACTCAAGGTTTGACTCATGGCGAGTAAACTTGATGGACTTAATACTTCTAAGTGATTGAAGTTATCCTGGGAAAACAAATGTCATGACCGCAGAGAAACTCAAGGTTTTACTCATCAAGGCATTTAGTGTTCTTATTCCAACTATGTGGGGCAAGAGATGGAAGAGTTAGTTTCTGAAGATAAAAGAGGTACACAAGTGTGTGATGATTTTGATGTTATCACAATCATCAGGGGAGAGAGATTGTGTACATTGGGGATGCTCAGCTGTTTTACTTGAGGGCTTAATCAGTGATTCAGAGATATAATCACTTATTCCGGTATTGACATCCGCAGAGATTGTCACCCACAGAGATAATCAGTGATTCGGCCTGCTTCTTCAATGTTATCGGTTATTCTCTCTTTGGGCATTCGGGTACTTCGGGTTCTTGAGCTTCATACACTTTCTTCAGGGGAAGAGAAAAGTATACATCAGAGTTATTCTTTGGCTATTGGACTTAATCTGCTACTTCGATGGTATAAGTTTCTTTGTCTTCGGGTATGTGTATTCGGGTTCGTGAGCTCTAGTCTAAGAGACTGACTGCATCAATTCATCTACTTGGGGGAAGTGTTCTCTTGACACCTTTTGGAATGGATTGCTTCAGACTTCAGTGGAATGAAATTTGAGAAGAGTTATTTATGTGTGGGATGATACGTTGTTGTTCTTTTGTTGGATGATATAACCCCGAATGATGAATCACGGTGATTATTCTTAAAAGGAGCAACGGGATTTATGATAATGGTGTGCTTCTTCGTGCACCTGGCTAAGGCAAGCTTGATATAGAGCTTCGAATCTGCTCAGCTAAAGGATTTTCGGTTTAGGGAGAAGCTGCCAAAGTCTCACTTTCAGATGGTTCAATTTCTTTCTTCAATGCAAGAGCCTCGGAAGCTTTGGTGGTGAAAGTTTTAGGGGTGATGACTTCTATCTTCTACAACGGGGCTGCTCGATATCCTTATCTCGGTACTCGTATCGTCATCTTCTTAAACTATATCATCTACTCTATCTTTGTATATATTTATCAAAAACAAAATACAAAAATATAAAACCAAGAAAAAGCAAATAGAAAAATATAAAATCAACAAAAACCCATAAAAATCAGAAAATTTAAAAAAGACCAAACATATGTTTTCAAAGAAATGTCTTCTGGTATCGATAACATCTACGGTCTTAGAAATGTCATTCAATAATGGCACGGGATCATAGATGAAGTTCGAGCAGGAGGTGTAAATATTTCTTTTCAAAACATGTCACAAAACTATGGCTTGCAGTTACTTCAGACTGTAACCCGCTCTTCAAAACCATGGCTTGCTATTATTTCTGATAGCAACCCGCTCTTTAAAGGAAGGAAAGTGTTGCGCTAAACCAGTTTTTCAAATATTTCGTGCACTTATCCTAAAACTAAACAAGGAAAGCATGTCGAAGGACTGCTGTTCCTACTCAAATATTTTTCCTTCTAAAATTCTTCAGAAAAATATTTGTTTTAACATAATGGTGGAAAATGAGGTGCTCATAAATCAATCAGTTTCAGAGTTTTTTTGTTATAATTGAAAACTCATTCAATGACTTCAGCGCTTTTAAACTTTTCAGAAAATGAGTCATTGATTGAGGGGGAGAATGTTTCTCATATCTACATCTTCTAACGGGCTTTCTTAATCATCCTACGTGCTTATCTGATAAAATATAATTGCCTATGTTGAAGGACTAGGTTTCTAGGATGTGATTGTTAGGATTAGATGATTATAGATTGATTAACACATTATTCCCATACCTTTTATGATCTGATTGATATGTTGAATTGACTTTTATTAGTCGATTGTTGTTTGGGTGATGTCGACCACCATATATCTGTTTGTGTCCACTAACATATGCAGGTATATTGGTATATAAGTATGTTCCCGATCCGGATCCCAAATAATATGATGATTGGATGCCGAAAGGAAAGGGTAACTATATCTTGGGTTGACAAATGAAGAAACGGAGCTTAATTGGACTTCAATGGAGAGTTGGCATAAATGCAACGTAAGAGGTGTCACTGCTTCAGCAGATGGTTTTCTTCTAAGTGATTGAAGAAACGGAGCTTAATTTGACCTCAGTTGGCATTAAAATGCAACGTAAGAAGTCTCACTGCATTTGCAGACGGTTTTTCTTCCAACCCTCAGCAACAACAACAAAAGCTTCTCAACCACTAATGTATCTTTGTGCAGGATACCATTTTAAACAATTTTTGATAAATTTGAATAAAATTGTTTTGAAAATGGAAAAATATTGTTTTGAAAATAAATTGGATTCAAAGTTTTGAAATCAACCGGACTTTATTTTGTCAAATCTTAAGTGATTTCAAATTAAATATTTTCAAACAATATTTCATCAAAAAGTCCGTTTTGTACGAAAATAAGTGGTGATCTAAAGATTTAATGTTATGTCATGGTATGATTTTTTCTTTAGAATCAAGATCTTACAAAATGAAATTTTTTCTGTTCTTGTTTGATTGTGAAATTGTTTTATTTTACTTAAAGATCTCTTAAAAACTATCATACCTGACACTAACAATCTTTAATGTCTAAATCTGTTCCTTATCTATCATTTTTCAAAATTAAATCTTGCCACGTCTTTCCCCAAACTTTTCTAAATGATTTAAATCAGATGGGATCACAAATCTCAAATGGTTTGATATTTTTGATAGGGGGAGAGATCGTGATTTAAATCTCAAAACGGTTTTAAAAAGGGTGATTGTTTCTAAAGCACTCCTTCCTTCATGAGAAAAATGATTTCATATACATGCTGCACATGATTGTGGAGGATCATTTAACCAAAAACCAGAAGAGTATTTAAACCAGGCGCATTTTCTCCCATGTTTTCTAAACCTCATTAAATCACTTGGGATCCAAAATCTCAAAGGGTTTGATATTTTTGATCGGGGGAGAATTTGTGATTTAATATGAAATTTGATAAAAGGTGATCATTTGATTTAATGTGTTGGCTCTCTCTAATATGTGCTAAACTCTTTCATATATTGATGCACATATTGAGGGGGAGCGAATGGTTTCTTAATTGGCTTTTGTAATCGTGGATGTACTTCAAAAGAACTCTTGCCTATGCACATATTGAGGAAGAGAATTTACCAAAGAAAATCAAAAGGCTTTTTTCTAAGAAAATTGTGATCATGAAATTATTTCAATGAAATTATTTCAAAGAACTCTTGCCTCCATGTGCCAAACAATTTCAATATCATATGCACAAGTTGAGGGGGAGCATTTCTAAAATGATCAAAACAATTAAGGTACAAAATGTTTTGATTTTATATCACAAGTAGCTTGATTGATTTTCCAAATGATTTTTCAATTGGTTTCATGAAGGAAAGAACAATACCAAAAGACCTACCAATTTACTTTATGCATGGTGTTACAAGGATGGTTAGGTTAGGTATTCGTTCCCACGATCCTGCCAGAACCGGAGGGATCTACCCAGGGACAATCCACTAGATAGTGTAGAGTCCTTAGGTATGATGAAAAAAGGAGAAAAATGAGAAATGGGAAGAGTGCGGACTGAGACAGAGCTAGTACTGGAATAAACCCAACAAGGTTCTAGTTATGAAGTCTCGGTAAGCACTGAAGGGGTTGAAGAATGAAAAAGAAATGAAATGAGAAAAGGGTGAAAAGAAATAGCCCTCCAATAATTCAACCTTAAGGCGGTAACCGGGTTCAATACATATGCTACTGGTGGTTACTAAGGTAACACTGGTATTGAAGACAAGACGTCATGGACCCAGTGACGCACTGCAATAAACTTCCCAAGCTACTCAAGTTCCTCTTAAAAGGGCTTGTTTCATTCTCACGGGGAACCGACATAATCTATCGACTTTCTCTTATAGATTGTTGATATTGAAGAAGGAAACCCTCTCCCTAGTCTCCGGCATAGGAACCAAATGTGTACAATTGAGTCTAGAGCCAAGAGATCATCCACAATATCTCATTAGGACACAAAATTAATAAAGACTTGTTGTTTCAGACTTTGTGGAAAGTAAGAATATATTAAGAGTCCTACGCATTATCCTTGTGGTATTGCCAGAACATCCGAGTGATATGTTAAATATTCACAATGAAGATGGAAATCCTTCTAGAGCCAACATCAAACAAGCTCTTGGTGGGTGACATGTGAAATCTTGTAAAATATCAAGCTTGTGACAACTGGATAGAAACGATGGGGCAATTCAATCTTGAATCAACCTTGGTACAGGAATGGAATTGACGAATACTTTTGGAAAAACCGTTCGATGTGCAAATCTTCTTTTCTCTAGCACATCGAATGTGTATTCATATTTCAAATACAAAAAGTATCTCTGATTGAAAAAATACTTTTGGAAAAACCGTTCGATGTGCGAATCTCTTCTTTTCGCTAGCACGTCGAATGTGTACTCTTTTCAAATACAAAAAGTATTTTTGATTGAAAATTGATCTTTCTCATAAAACCTTCGTCGTATTGCAAAATTCTTTCTTCTAAGTAATACGCGATTATTTTCAAATCAATTTTTCATCAATCAGTGAATCTCAATTCGCTGGTTAACTCACTCCGTGTTGTCTTCTTTGAGACGTTCCGGTTTGAGAACAGCTAGAACAGCTGTGAAACCCTGTCAAGGAGATTCTTCGGAACTCTACCTGATCACAGGCAGTACTTGTACTGATCAACGAGGAACCGTGGGCCGTGTACCTCAATTCAATGAAAGTGATCAAAGACACTTTCGTGTGTTTTATTGCTAACTGTTGTTTGCAGGTACATTTGGACGGTTGCAGCTGATCAGAATTGAGGAGTCAATCCAAAGCCGCATGCTCACAACATCCACACTTAATTGAAGAAATCATGACTGGTGCATATCTACATAACCTGGTTCTAATATTTCTATACTATGCTACTGCTACGCTGCTGCAAATATCATGAACCAGTAAAGCTTCCGCTACTCTGATGGAAAGATGTCATGATTCAAAAGTGTGAGCATGTCGGTCCAAAAGTCACAACATCACATGAAGGTAACACAACTATGGATGATCCAGAGAGATTTACTGTGGCTGATGATCTCAATGAAAGGTCAAAGATCATCAAAGATGTGGATCAATAAAAGGCCTACATTTAAAGTACAAAACTATGCGGACTTTGAAGAATCGCTACAAAAGCACAAAGATTGTGAAAGTGAAGAATTCAAGTCTACGAGCTCAGAACAGAAGACAAAATAGAATGCTAAGATTCGAAATGTAAAACATGGGGTGACCTCCCTTAGGGGAGATTGTTAGGAATTGGAAATTCCATAGGGAAGTGTCGATCACCCCAAATATAATTTAGCATAAGTTAGCTCGTAGACATATCGTTAGTTTTCAGTTTATTAGTTAGTTTGTAGCGTAATTTAGTTTAGTGCAACACCGTGGAGGAAGGACGGGTCTTTACCCACTGTATCCCTGATCCACGGTCCGATAGGAGGATGGTTTCATTGTAACTATAAATACCCCTTCCATGGATGGAAGGGGTGGTGCTTTCAATCTAATATTCCATACTTTTGTATACTAAGTCTCTAGCAAGAAAAACACCCATCTCTCTACTTTCTCTCTCTAATGGCTACCATGTATTTTGATCATCCAAGACCACCCAAATCATCAACACAATAAATATAACAATCCTACAAAGACATCCTCATATGCTCCAGAGTTTGATGCAGTTTTTCAAATTAACAAATGTGATGAACATATTCAAGCTTATTGTAACACGATCAGAAAGTTGAAAGCCCAAATCTCTCAATTAAAGGGTCAAAAGAACAATGTGACTGGCTCCCAAATGCCCCCTCATTTAGATTCTCAGAATTCACAAATGTTTCATCTTTAAAACTTAGTAAATGTATTACAAAAGGAAAACGAAAGTTTTTTTGAAGAAAATGAAAAGGTTAAACGTCATTTCAATGAGTTATTCGAATCAATAAAGGTCACTCGTAACAAAAACAACGAACAAATAGCTTTATTGCAAAAGGAAATTGAGAATCTGAAGAGCCAGGTAAAAGGGAAAATGCCAATGACCAATGGGGAGAATGGTGTATCAAAGGTTCACTCTTGTAATAAATATGCTTTTTCTGTGAAATATGTCCCCCCTCATCTCAAGAATAACAAACTTGCTATTCAAACATATTTCTCATCCCTTAAGGATTGTCTAGAATGTCTCTGTGAGATTATTGAAGAGGATAAGGTAGAGAAACCACTTGACAATGCAATTGGGCATGCATGCTTATATGCCAAACGATCTCAAGAAATTCTAGAATGCTTAATCACAATATGCCCTAAGCCCTTAGGTGAGAGAGTTAATCCTTTGATTCCGTGTTCTATGCCTAGTGCCAAGCATGTAATCCATTCAAGACCCAATGTTATGAATGTGAACCTTAGTGTGCCTTCAAGTAGTTCAGATTCCAGATCCGTTAGTGCTAAGAAAGCGAACTCTAGTGTACCTTCTAGGAGTACAAATCCCAGCACTTCTTGTGTTAAGAAAGTGAACCTTAGTGTGCCTGCATGTAGTTCAGATCCCAGCACATCTAAACAGGAGATGCAAAGAGTAGCAAAACCAACTAATGTTCCCATTCCCTCTACAGGAGTAATCAGTGACATTAAAGCGAGCAGGTCAAAGTCTCAAGATAATACAAGGAATGATAGGACCTCGCAAGCCAAGAATGTGCATTGGAAGAGAGTAGAAGACCAACCTAGGAACTTTAAGCTTGAGTCGAATAAAACGAATCGTGTTGATTCTTGTATTAGCCATAGGCGTACTGTAATTAATTCGAATTCTGATACTATTTGCAAACCTTGTAATGATGTCTGCTTGAATTCTGTTTCTAATCATGAATGTGGTATGAATGTTTTGTCTAATGTTGTCATACCCCCAGTTAATATTGCTAATGCAAAAAATCATGTTAAAAAGGCTAAAAGGCAGTGGCGAAAGAGAGTTAGAAAACAGTGGAAACCCACAGGAAGAATATTTAGTAAGATAGGTTATCAATGGATACCTTTTGGCTATAAGGTTAATGAGTCAATGCCCACTAGAAAATGGATGCCTACTGGTAGAACTATTCCCTTAAGAAGTGAACATACTTTGAATAGGGAAAATACGGACACTAGTACTGCATCTATTCATAATGATTCTATTACCTCAATTTCTGATATGAATGTTTCTATTTCTGATGTGGGTGTTCCAATCACTGTTACTAACCAAATGGAACCCATTCTTGCATGGGGATCCCAATTATCCAGTTATTCATTCTTGTCTGTGTTCAACTGCAGATCGTTCAAATCGTTCTGTGGTACCTGGACTCAGGCTGTTCCAAGCATATGACTGGCGACCGGTCGCGGCTCATGAACTTCGTGAGTAAATTCATCGGGACAGTTAGATTCGGGAACGGCCATTTTGGAGGTATTATGGGTTATGGAGCTTATGTGGTTGGTGAAAGTGTAATTTCCAAGGTATATTATGTGGAAGGTCTTGGTCATAACTTGTTCTCTGTTGGTCAATTCTGTGATTCCGATCTAGAAGTAGCCTTTAGAAAACATACTTGTTTCGTTAGAGAACTTGATGGTGTAGAATTGTTAAGAGGTACCCGAGGTTCAAACCTATACACCATCTCTATCGATGACATGATGAAGTCCTCTCCAATATGCTTGCTGTCAAAGGCTTCTAAAACAAATTCTTGGTTATGGCATCGTCGACTCAATCACTTGTACTTTGGTACCATAAACAACCTTTCCAGAAAGGATTGATGAGTGTCTAAATACTCATCATTTTTGTACAATATAAACTGCAAAATCATCTGAAAACACTCAGAAACACTTCAAAATGATCAAAATATCACAAATCAGTGTTTTATGTGTTTTAAAAGCAAAAATATCAAAATCAGATGAAAAACGTATCAAATTTGCAAAAATTGCAGTTTTAGTCCCCCAAGTTTCTAAAATTGTCAAAAATAGTCCCTGAGTCAAAATTTCAAAAGAAAAGTCACCAAAGGTCCTTTTTAAATCATAACTTGTCAAATTTAGTCCTTTGGTGAAAAATATGAAAAGTTTGAGAAAATTACAAGTTTAGTCCTTCAACTTTGAAAATTGGCAGAAATGGCCCCTGGAAAATTGCAAAGTGGCAATTTTGGTCCTTATACTTTTTGAGATTGTCAGTTTTAGTCCTTGGAGAAACCTTTTCAGAATTGGCAGCCTAGGTACTTGAAGTTTCAGAATTTACACCTTAAGCCCCTCCAATATTAAAACCTAAAAGCCATTTTTGGACCCTTGACACATTTTGGCCCCCTTTCATAAGCCTTGGACCCCTGTCACTTTTGCAATTTGAACCCCTTGGTTATTAATAGCCTGTGGTCAAACCCACAGGTCAAACAAGACCCACTTGGCGCCCATTTTCTCATCCTTCCCAACTGCTCTCTACAACAATCAACCACATCCATCCCCCCTCCTCTCCATATCATTTTCTTGCCCCCTCCACCTCACTAAAGAGCCAAACTCCATTAAATGATCCTCTACCCAATCACTCAACCAAAACTGCAAAAGTCCACTTTGGCGCCAAAATGATCAAACGGCCAATTTCAACTCAAAGCATCCAACGGCCAAATTTATTGGTGGGAAAGGTTCAGTGGACTAGTGGGAAGCATGTGGAGCTATAAAAGAGGAGTTAGAGAGAAGAATAAAAAGGATAGCTAGTTTTCATTTTTTTTCTTTAATGTCATTTTTATTTAAAATGTCTTAGTTTTAGTATAAATGGTGTAATTTCAGTTTCCTTGTATCACTTTTAAGTTTACAAACCATTGTAAGTTACTTTTGACTATAAATCTAAATTTTCATATAAGTTTCCAAAATTCATGCTACTGTTACAGTTTTCAATTTCAAAATCCTAAGTATAAGTGTTAATATCTTATTGTTAAGCTCATATAAGCTCACTTAAGCTTCATATAGCTTTTGATGAGCTTTGGAATCATTTTCAAGCAAGTTTGTGAAAAAGTCAACAAAAGTCAACTGTTTAAGCTTAGTTGGATTTGAGCATGGTTTGGTGTTGCAGACATCTGATATGGGTTGGATTAGGTTCAATTAGTGTAGTCATGGGTTTGGTTTTGGTCTGCAAGCAATTTGGATACACATGAGTGAGTTTATCACTTTTCATTTTCAAGTCAAAATTGTAGTTTATGCTTATCTATATATCTGTGGTCACCACTAGCTTTTATGTGTTTAATAAGTTGTATTTAGGGCAATATAACTTAGTTTAATCAGTTAAACTATTTGGATCAGTACTTAGCTTAGTTTTGATTTCAATTCATGTTTTAAAGTGGTGTTTGGATGTGACTGCATTTCTGTCTTCAAGGCTTTTGCAGAAGTAGGTTTCTATTGTTTCATGCTTGTTTAATCCTAATTGACTCATTTGAGTCTTAATCTTGTGCCTGCTAAGCTCTAAAGTCAAAATCCCATCTCCACTGTCTTAGCAGCCCACTGTTGGAGTTTATGCATGTCAAAATCTTATTTTGTGTTTCAAATTCATAAATCTTGCTTGACTTAGTTTCATTTTATCATATTTCATCATATTCTGTCCACAAATCAAGATTAAAGTTCATATTAGTCAACTTTTCAATTTTTGTCAAAAGTCAAATATTTGCAATCTCAGTTTGGAGTCCAAATGGAGGATTTTTCATGCTCTCAGTTCTAGGTCTATGCAAGAGAAAATTGTATGTTTAAAAACCTTAGCTGATCTTGTTTCTTATTAGCTATTTCTCAGATTTTTACCAAATTTTTAGCAGCTTCAAAAGGGCTTATCAAAATGAGCCTAGAAGACCTGTGCAGGACATCAAACCTGCACAGGAAATCTGCAGGTTTAGCAGACCTTGCACAAGTCTCATTTGAGCTTGTCTAGGTCTGTTACTTGGTTTATAAGCTCTCACCCAAGTCTAGTGTTAGTTCTAATTATTGGTTTTCTGTTTCAACTTATTTAGGTGCTTGTTTTTAAGCTCAAACTAGGTGCCCTCAGTTACTGTTTTTAGTATATAAGCTCTAACATCAAATCTTTGCAACTTGCAATTCAGTGGTTGGAACTTGTTGATTCTTGTTGCATTTCAGTTATCTTAGCTTATTATAGCTTGTTTATCAGTTGGGTAGCTTTTGGACTCCATTTGCTTAATAAAGTGCTTATTTCAATAAGCACTTCCACTTCAGTTGCATATTCCTCTATATAAGCCCTTGTTTTTCTATTTTTCTTAGCTTCTAAATATAATTTTAGAGTTTTCCTTAAATTTTCAGATTTTTCTAAGGTGTTTTGCTATTTTTCTTGATTTAATTTAGTTTTTAAGCCTTTTTAAATAGCATTTAATACTAATAATTTAGAAAAAGCTTAAAAAAATATGTTTTCTATTTTCTTAGGTTAAGATAAATATAAAAGTAATAAAAAGTATTTTTCCCTATTTTTCTCCTTTTATTTGGTATTTTTAATAATTTTAATTAGTTTTAAATAGTTTTAAATTAATTATAAATACATAAAAAGTCTAAAAAATATATTTTTAGTTTTAAAATTAGTTTTATCATATTTTAGATTTTTCTAAGTCTTAATTTTATTTTTCTAGTCTTATTTCATATTTTCTTTTATTTTAGAATATTATTAAATAGTATAAAATAGTTTTTAATTAATAATAATTAATTAAATAGTTGTAAAAATAATTTTCCTTTTCTAATAATTTTCTTTCATCATTAGGATCGTAAAAATGTATTTTTCATATTTTTAGGATTTATATTGTGTAAGTTTCACTTTTTATTTTGTACGTTTACGTTATTTTTATTTAAACGTAAGTTTTAAGTTTTAAGTTTTAAACGTTCATCACTTTAAAAATAGTGATAGCGTTTATTTAATAGATTTTAACTTTTTAATTTTCTTAATTTGCATTTAAGTCGCTTTAATTTATAAACTTTTTCAGTAGTGTAATATTCAATCTTATCCTTTCTGATCGCTATCATTAGTGATCATTCCATTATCTGAATCAGTTTTACACACCATTGAGTCTCCTTGGGACTAAACGACCCGGGAATTCACTATATTCTCCAGGACTTCATTGCATTTGTGTCTGAGCAGTTTTAAGTCCGTTAGACTTGACGGTTTTGCGCAGATCAAGGATCTAGTCAGAGGCTTACCCAGATTAAAATATGAAAAAGATCATCTTTGCTCAGCTTGTCAATTGGGAAAAAGCACGAAATATGCCCACAAACCAAAACCCACAAACTCTGTAATGGAAGTTCTTCATTCCCTTCATATGGATCTGTGCAGTCCAATGAGAGTGCAAACTATTAATGGGCAGAGATATGTGTTAGTAGTGGTTGATGACTACTCCCGATTCACTTGGGTTAAGTTTTTGACGACAAAGGACGAAACTCTAGATGTCATCATTAAACTCATTAAACAACTTCAGATCAGACTCAACAAAACAGTTCGAATCGTCCGAACTGACAATGGAACTGAGTTTGTTAATAAAGTACTCAATGAATTTTATGAAAATGTTGGAATCAGTCCTCAAAGAAGTTTTCCTCGAACTCCTCAACAGAACGGTGTAGTTGAAAGACGAAATCGAACTCTTGTAGAAGCTGCAAGGACAATCTTGATCTATTCAAAGGTTCCAATGTTTCTATGGGCTGAAGCTATTGCCACTGCTTGTTACACTCAAAATAGATCTCTAATTCACACATCTCATGGAAAGACTCCATACGAACTTGTCCACAATCGAAGACCTGATCTATCATACCTTCGTGTGTTTGGTGCTTTATGTTATCCAACTAATGATGGTCAAGATTTAGGAAAACTGAGAGCCAAAGCAGACATTGGAGTATTTGTAGGCTATGCACCAAACAGAAAAGGTTACCAAATCTACAATAAGAGAACCCGGGATATCATGGAAACAATTCACGTTACGTTTGATGAGCTGACCGGTCAAATGGCTCCTAAACAATCCACTTCAGGACCCGAACTTCAAAACAGTCCCATTGGTTCATCCCTTGTACCAAATTCTTCTCCAGCAACTCCATATGTACCTCCATCTGAAGATGATTTAAAGAAATTGTTTGATCCTATGTTTGATGAACTCTATGAGCCAAGTGCTATTGAACTGTCAATTCCCACAACAGAGGCTGCTCATATCCCTGAGAATGAAGTCAATCCTACAGTCTCAATATCATTAAGTCAAGAAGTGCCTGCTGCTGATCACTCAGTCTCATCAACAAATCATCAATCTTCGAATGTACATCATGGAACTGTTTCTGGCATCAATGATGAAGTTAATCCCTTTGCTACTCCTGAGGATGCTCCATTTGAAAACATATTTGCTCCTGAATCATCATCAGAACCATCTTCATCAGGAGACATCGTCTCTGCTACTTCAGTTCCACAACAACAACCACATGAACACCTCAGAAAATGGACTCACGATCATCCATTAGACAACATCATTGGAAATCCCTCTCGTCCTGTATCAACACGGAAACAACTTGCAATCGATGTCTTATGGTGCTTCTTCAACTCCGTACTCTCTAAGATCGAACCAAAAGATGTTAAAACTGCCATGAATGAAGACAGCTGGTTCAATGCCATGCAAGAAGAAATTCATGAGTTTGATCGACTTGATGTATGGGAATTAGTACCTGCTCCAGATTGTGCTATGATCATTGCTCTAAACTGGATCTTCAAAGTGAAACTTGATGAGCATGGTGATGTCCTAAAGAACAAGGCTCGATTAGTTGCTAAAGGATACCATCAAGAGGAGGGTATTGACTTTGAAGAATCATTTTCTCCTGTTGCTCGTATCGAGGCAATCAGAATATTTTTGGCTAATGCTGCCAGTAAGAACATGGTAGTCTATCAGATGGATGTAAAAACAGCATTTCTGAACGGAGATCTTAAAGAAGTCGTCTACGTCAGCCAACCCGAAGGCTTTGTGAATCCAGAGTATCCTAATCACGTCTATCATTTGAAGAAGGATCTGTACGGGTTAAAGCAAGCTCCAAGGGCATGGTATGATACGCTATCAAAGTTTCTTCTATCTACCGGTTTCAGCAAAGGAGCAGTTGATCCTACATTGTTCACCATAAAGTCAGGCAAACATTTAATTCACGTTCAAATTTATGTTGATGATATCATCTTTGCCTCGACTGACCCCAATGAGTGTGACCATTTTTCAAATGAAATGGGTTCAAAATTTCAAATGTCGATGATGGGACAAATGTCATTTTTCTTGGGATTACAAATTTCACAAAGTCCCGGAGGCATTTTCATAAATCAATCTAAATATGCAAATGAGATTTTAAAGAAATTTGGATTCGATTATAGTGACCCTGTTGACACTCCCATGATTGAACGTACAAAACTAGATGAGGACCACTCAGGGATCATGATAGACCAAACGAAATATCGTAGTATGATTGGATCCTTGATGTACCTCACAGCTAGTAGACCAGACATCTTGTTCGCTGTTTGCATGTGTGCTAGATACCAGGCAAAGCCTACTAAAAAGCATCTTGAAGCGGTTAAACGGATCTTTCGGTATCTCCAAGGAACCATCAATATGGGACTTTGGTACCCGAAGGACACCGGTATGTCACTAACAGCCTATGCAGATGCTGATCATGCAGGATGTCAAGATACTCGTCAAAGTACATCTGGAGGTGCTCAGTTTTTGGGTGATAAGCTTGTGAGCTGGTCTTCAAAGAAGCAAATGAGTACTTCTATTTCCTCTACAGAGGCGGAATACATAGCCATGTCATCTTGTTGTGCTCAAGTCCTATGGATGAGATCCCAACTATCTGACTATGGCTTTGAATTCAATAAAATCCCTCTGTACTGTGATAATAAAAGTGCTATTGCTCTCTCATGCAACAATGTACAACACTCAAGAGCAAAGCACATCGACATTCGACATCATTTCATCAGGGATCAAGTTGAAAACGGTGTGGTGGAACTTTACTTTGTGAGGACTGAATACCAGTTAGCAGACATCTTCACCAAAGCCCTTCCTAGAGAACGTTTTGAGTTTATCCTTCCACGACTGGGTCTTAAGAGCCTACAACCAGAAACACTCAAACGTCTTCAAGAGGAAGAAGAGGAGTAAAAGGTTTCCTTCATCTATCTCTTGTATATATTTATTTCGAACAGCAAAATACAAAATTACAAAACCCTCAAAAAGCAAAATAGAAAAATATAAAACTTTCAAAAATCCATAAAAATTAGAAAATCTTGAAAAATTTCAAAAAAAAATATTGTTATCTTATCATGTTTTTCCTTGTTCGATATCATCTACGGATTTTGTGTTGTCATTCAAAGAATGACACGGGTCTTTAGATGCTGTTCGAATGTTAAAAAAATAAAAAAATAAAAAAAAAATCAAAAAATCAAAAAATCAATAAATCTAAAATATTTTTTGGAGAAAGTAAAACATTGGTTTATTGCCATTTCAGGCAGTAACCCGCTTTTCAAAGAAAGAATAGAGCCTTGCTTTATATTGGTTTTCAAATTCCTTGCTCTGATTCTTTAAACTAATTCTTACTATCTAATGAAAACTAGTTGTTTTGAAAAATAACTCGGACTCTATTTTTGATAATCATCTGGACTTACAAGTTTGACAAAATATCTATCTCTCAATCAACAACTTATGTCATTGATTGAGAGGGAGAATGATTTCAATTAAATCAAAAAGTTATTTGTCATAAAATTGTTTTTCACAAGATAATCATGCATGTTTATTCAATGGAGTTTAAAGTCTATAATGTTTTCATAATCAAGTCACAATTCTCCTTAAAAGCTTTCAAAATCAATTTAAATCTACAGAGATCACAAATCTCAAATGATTTGATAATTGTGATCGGGGGAGAATTTGTGATTTAAATTGGATTTAATCTGATAAATCGGTAAATGGTTTTATAAGGATGTACAAGCTCTCCATCCCACATGTGCCAAACGATTTCAAATACTTCATGCACATGTTGAGGGGGAGCATCTATCTTAAACCACTAAGATTTGAAACGTGATCAATATGCAGGTTTCCTCTTGTATGTGCAAAACTCTTTCAAACCTCAAGGCACATATTGAGGGGGAGCAAACTTATGAAAACCTCATCCTTCCCCAAAATGCTTTATCTACTTGATTTGATTAGGGAAGTGATGTTGATATCTTTTAGAAAATGGTAATCAAAGAAGTTATTTCTTTCTCTTGCCTCCGTGTGCAAAACGATTTAAAATACTTGATGCACATGTTGAGGGGGAGCTCTTGTTCTAAAAATATCAAAAACAATTCAGGCACAAAATGATTTGATAATATATCTTAAGTATCTGGGTTGATTTTCAAATGGTTTTCAATTGGTTCCAATGGCAGATGAACAATACCAAATAGACCGACCAACTTTACTTTATGTATGGTGATATAAGGATGATAAGGTTAGGTATTTGTTCCCATGATCCGCCAGAACCGGAGGGTTCTACCCAGGGACAATCCACTAGTGAGTGTAGAAGTCCTTAGGTATGATGATAAAAGGAGAAAAATTGAGATATGGGAAGAGTACGGACTGAAACTGAGCTAGTACTGGAATAAACCCAACAAGGTTCTAGCTATGATGTCTCGGTAAGCATTGAAGGGGTTTGTAGGATACTAGTTTTCACATACACATCAAACCATAACACAAGATGGCGTATAAGTGAGGTTCTAGAGAGAGAAAGTTAGAGGTTTAGGGAACTTAGTAAGAGAAAGTGAAAGATATTATTATGAGCTCCAACTCTCTACCTTGGGAGGTAGAGTATTTATAGTCTTACACAAATCGCCACACATCGGGCTGTGGATCAGGCATACAGTGGGTAAAGACCCGTCCGTCCTCCACGGTGTTACTTAACTAAATACTACTTAACTTAAAATAACTACGACTACGAGCTTTCTAATGATTACATAAACTTGAGGTGACCGAGTCTTTAATACCTGGAATTTCTAATTCCTAACAATCTCCCCCTAAGGGAGGTCACCTCAATCATGCACCAAAATTACATTGAATACAAATAGATATTACATTAAAAAAATTGTTCTTGCATTCTTGATGTAGTCCTTTGTTCCAAAGCACGTAGTCATTGATTCTTCTCATTGCATGTTTGGTTACTCCAAGTGGAGGTCTTTTACTGATCCACGTGATAATAAATTTGAGCCATCTTTTGAGATCATCAACAATCAAAAATCTCTGAGACATCCTTTGTGGTGTTGGTATTATGTGATGTTGTGACTTTAGGACCGACATGCTCACATTCTGGATCATGATATCTTCTCATCAGAGTAGTGGAAACATTTGTTGAATCATGATATTGGCAGCTGCGTAGCAGAAGCTTGGAGTGTAAATATCAGAGTCATTGATGCACTAATCATGATTTCTTTTGAGTTGAATGTGTTAAGTGAGCATGCGGCTATGGATTGACCGCTTCATTCTGATCAGCTGCAAACGTCGGGCGTACCTGCATACAACAGTTAGCAATAAATCGCACGAAAGTGTCTTTGATCACTGTCGTTGAATTGAGGTACACGGCCCACGGTTCCCCGTTGATCAGTACAGGTACTGCCTGTGATCAGGTATAATTCCGAAGAATTTCCTTGACAGGGTTTCGCAGCTGCTCTAGCTGTTCTTAAACCGGAACATCTCAAAGAAGATAACACGGAGTGAGTGAACCAGCGAATTTTAAGTCCACTGAAAAACAATCGTGTATTGCTCAATAGAAATTTTTTTTGCAATACAACGAAGGTTTTATTGAAAATCAATTATCAATCATAAAAACACCTTTTGGTTTGAAAAATGAGTACACGGTCAATGTGCTAAAGAAAAGAGTTGTTAAGCACAAAGACCGGTTTTTCAAAGGTATCCGTCAATCCATAACCTGAACCAAGATTGATTCAAGAGATTGAATTGCCCCATTGTTTATGTTCAGTTGTCACATGGTTGATCTGTATAATAGATCTCACATGCCACCTACCAGGAGCTTGTTTGATGTTGGCTCCAGAAGGCTTTCCATCTTCATCGTGAATATGTAAACACATCACTCAGATGTTCTGGCAATACCACAAGGATAATGCGTAGGACTCAAGATATAATCTCTCTTTCCACATTGTGTGAAACAGAGAGTCTTCATTGAAAGTGTCCTAATGAGATTTATTGATGATCTCGTGGCACTAGACTCAATTTGTGCATATTTGGATCCTGTGCCGGAGACTAGGGAGAGGGTCTCCTTCTTCAATATCAACAATCTCTAATAGAAAGTCGATAGATAATGTTGGTTCCCCGTGAGAATGAAACAAGTCCTTTTAAGAGGAACTTGAGTGGTTTGGAAAGTTGAAGTGCAGTGCGTCACTGGGTCCATGACGTCTTGTCTTCAATACCGATGTTACCATCAGTAGCATATGAAGTGAACCCGGTTTCTGCCCTAAGGTTGAATTGATGGAGGGCTATTTCTTTTCACCCTTTTATCATTCATTTCTTTTTCATTCTTCAACCCCTTCAGTGCTTACCGAGACTTCATAACTAGAACCTTGTTGGGTTTATTCCAGTACTAGCTCAGTCTCAGTCTGCACTCTTCCCATTCCTCACTTTTCTCCTTTTATCATCATACCTAAGGACTTCTACACTAACTAGTGGATTGTCCCTGGGTAGATCCCTCCGGTTCTGGCGGATCATGGGAACAAAAACCTAACCTTATCATCCTTATATCACCATACATAAAGTAAAGTTGGTAGGTCTTTTTGGTATTGTTCATCTGCCATATGGAACCAATTGAAAACCATTTGAAAATCAATTCAGATACTTATGATATATTATCAAAGCATTTTGTACCTGAAATTGTTTTTGAAATTTTTAGAACTAGAACTCCCCCTCAACATGTGCATCAAGTATTTTAAAATGTTTTGCACACGGAGGCAAGAGAAAGAATTAACTTCTTTGATTACCATTTTCTAAAAGATATCAACATCACTTCCCACATCAAATCAAGTAGATAGAGCATTTCCGGGAAGGATGAGGTTTCCATAAATTTGCTCCCCCTCAATACGTGCCTCGAGGTTTGAAGAGAGTTTTGCACATACTAGAGAGAACCTGCACATTGAGATAAGTTGATCACATTTCAAATCATAGGTTTAAGATAGATGCTCCCCCTCAACATGTGCATGGAAAATTTGAAATCGTTTGTCACATGTGGGAAGGACAGCATGTACATCCTTATAAAACCTGTAGAAAACTAGAAGGGGGGTTGAATAGTTTACCGATTAAAAACTTTGTTTTGAAACTTATTGAAAGATCAATTGATATTGATCTTAAGTATGATAATGAAATATGCAAGCAATATGTAATAGATAAGTAAGGAAAGAAATGATCAAACCACAACAAGTTGTTTATAGTGGTTCGGCCTACAAGGACTCTTTTTCCTTGCCCTACTCCACTCCCCGAGTCTCACACTCGAGAGTTTAACTTCACTAGTCAACAAGCTCCTTTCACCGGCGGAGAAAACCTTTACACTTCGCTTACACTATTTCCGACACTAAGCTAGATGTCGAGTTCTTTCCAAGGGTACAACTACTCCCACACACAATGTATTTTGAGGACTAAAATACTAACCACTCACACTCACAAGATTATGATGGTTTGATACAACAATGAAGTATGGATCAACACTAGATCATACAACACTAAACAAACAAGACTTCCAACTTCTCGTTGAAGCTTGAATATGACTTGATCTTCTTTGCTACAAAAGAGATCACTAATATGATATGAAACTGAGTTAGAAAGGTTAGAGAGAAGATATGTATGAGAGTATGTTAGAAAGGGATGAGAAACTACTTGGCTTGGCATTGCTATTTATAGCCAATTTGGACAGGAGCGTCCACGGACCGCGGACCCCTAAAAAGGGTTCCGCCCGTGTACCCAATTGGTACCGCCAGTCTGACAGTCAAGATATCAAATCTTGCCTAAAGTCAACTCTATCTAAGTAAGATTGTGCAAGATATGAAGAGTACAAATCTTCACAAAATATCTAATGGAATCTTCCAATGATCTCCATGATGTAATACATGATGTCAACATGTTGTATTACTATTAATAGAAATATGCAAAATGCTTAAGTAGTGTTTGGTTTTAAGAACCTAACACATTCTACAAACTACTATCATACATAATGATTAGAGTCATATCAAGATGTTACTAATCATGAATGTAAATGCTTGAATGATGAATATATTGTTTGAGAAAGCTTGTTTTAATATCTAATAAACTTGACAAGCTTTAAGCTTTTATAAATTAAATTTACTTTTGTCGTTAACAAAACTTAGGCAAAGATCAAAAATATAAATAACGTTTAATGACGATATTTGTATTAACAAAACCATTTACCGAATTATCAGTTTAAATCCAATTTAAATCACACATTCTCCCCCGATCACAATTATCAAATCATTTGAGATTTGTGATCTCTTATAGATTTAAATTGATTTTGAAAGCTTTTAAGGAGAATTGTGATTTGATTATGAAAGCGTTTGAACTGATAAGGATCGGATTTTAAGACTTTAAACTCCATTGATAAAACATGCATGATTATCTTTTGAAAACATTTTAATGCCAAATAAATTTTTAATTTAGTTGAAATCATTCTCCCCCTCAATCAATGACATAGGTTGTTGATTGAGAGATAGAGATTTTGACAAATAAGTCCTGATGATTATCAAAAATTGAGACCGAGTTATTTTTTCAAAGCATTTAGTTTTCAGCAGATAAATGTTTATAGAATCAAAGCCTGGAATTTTGTAAGCATGATAAAACATGGCTCTGGTCTTTCTTTTAAAAACCGGGTTATTGCCTGAAAAATGACAATAAACCATTTTTTTCTCTTTCTCCCAAAAATATATATATATATATATATTTTTTTTAAATAATAATAAAAATTCGAACAATATCTAAAGTCCCGTGTCATTCTTTGAATGACAACAACAAGACCGTAGATATCATCGAATCGAGAGAAACATGACAAAATGACAATGTTTTTTTGAAGATTTTTCGAGTTTTTCAAATTTTTATGGATTTTAAAAGTTTTATATTTTTCTATTAGATTTTTGATGGTTTTATAATTTTGTATTTTGTTTTTCGAATAGATATATACAAGAGATAGATGAAGATAGACCTTTACTCCTCGTCTTCCTCCTGAAGACGTTTGAGTGTTTCTGTTTGAAGGCTTTTCAAGCCAAGACGTGGAAGAATAAACTCAAAACGTTCTCTTGGAAGAGCTTTGGTGAAGATGTCAGCTAACTGGTATTCAGACCTCACAAAATAGAGTTCCACCACACCTTTTTCAACTTGTTCCCTGATGAAATGATGTCGAATGTCGATATGCTTTGCTCTTGAGTGTTGAACATTGTTGCATGAGAGAGCAATAGCACTTTTATTATCACAGTACAGAGGGATTTTGTTGAATACAAAGCCATAGTCAGATAATTGAGATCTCATCCATAAGATTTGAGCACAACAGGATGACATGGCTATGTATTCAGCCTCTGTTGGGGAAATAGAAGTGCTCATTTTCTTCTTTGAAGACCAGCTCACAAGCTTATCACCCAAAAACTGAGCACCTCCAGACGTACTTCGACGTGTATCTTGACAACCTGCATGATCAGCATCTGCATAGGCCGTTAGTGACATACCGGTGTCCTTCGGGTACCAAAGACCCATATTGATGGTTCCTTGGAGATACCGAAAGACCCGTTTAACTGCTTCAAGGTGCTTTTTAGTAGGCTTAGCCTGGTATCTAGCACACATGCACACAGCGAACAAGATGTCTGGTCTACTAGCTGTGAGGTACATCAGGGATCCAATCATACTACGATATTTCGTTTGGTCAATCATGATCCCTGAGTGGTCCTCATCTAGTTTGCTTCGGTCAATCATGGGGGTGTCAACAGGGTCACTTGAATCAAATCCAAATTTCTTTAAAATCTCTGTTGCATATTTAGATTGATTTATGAAAATGCCTCCGGGACTTTGTGAAATTTGTAATCCCAAGAAAAATGACATTTGTCCCATCATTGACATTTGAAATTTTGAACTCATTTCATTTGAAAAACGATCACATTCCATTGGGTCTATCGAGACAAAAATAATATCATCAACATAAATTTGAACATGAATTAAATGTTTGCCTGACTTCCTGGTGAACAATGTAGGATCAACTGCTCCTTTGCTGAATCCGGTTGATAGAAGAAACTTTGACAATGTATCATACCATGCCGTTGAAGCTTGTTTTAAACCGTAAAGAGCCTTCTTCAAACGATAAACGTGAGTAGGATGCTCTTGATTCACAAATCCTTCAGGTTGGCTGACGTAGACGACTTCTTTAAGATCTCCGTTCAGAAATGCCGTCTTCACATCCATCTGATAGACTACCATGTTCTTACTAGCAGCATTAGCCAGAAAGATTCTGATTGCCTCGATTCGAGCAACTGGAGAAAAATATTCTTCAAAGTCAATACCCTCCTCTTGACGGTATCCTTTAGCAACTAATCGAGCCTTGTTCTTCAACACATCACCGTGCTCATCAAGTTTCACTTTGAAGATCCATTTAAGAGCAATAATCATAGCACAGTCTGGAGCAGGTACTAACTCCCATACATCAAGTAGATCAAACTCATGAATTTCATCTTGCATGGCATTGAACCAGCTATCTTCATTCATGGCGGTTTTAACATCTTTTGGTTCGATCTTAGATAGTACGGAGTTGAAGAAGCACCATAAGGCATCGGTTGCAAGTTGTTTCCGGGTTGATACAGGACGAGAGGGATTTCCAATGATGTTGTCTAATGGATGATCGTGAGTCCATTTTCTGAGGTGTTCATGTGGCAGTTGTTGAGGAACTGAGGTAGCTGAGTCGATGTCTCCTGAAGAAGATGGTTCTGATGATGATTCAGGAGTAGCAAATATGTTTTCAAATGGAGCATCTTCAGGAGTAGCAAAGGGATTAACTTCATCATTGATGCCAGAAACATTTCCATGATGAACATTTGAAGAATGATGATTTGTTGATGAGACTGAAGGATCAGCAGCAGGTGCTTCTTGACTTAAAGATATTGAGACTGAGGGATTGACTTCATTCACAGGAATATGAGCATTCTCTGTTGTAGGGATCAACACCTCATTAGTAATTGAATCATACAGTTCATCAAACATAGGATCAAACAATTTCTTTAAATCATCTTCATATGGAGGTACATATGGAGTTTCTTGAGAAGAGTTTGGAACAAGGGATGAACCAATGGGACTGTTTTGAAGTGCGGGTCCTGAGCTGGAGTGTCCAGGAGCCATTTGACCGGTCAGCTCATCAAACGTAACGTGAATTGTTTCCATGATATTTCGGGTTCTTTTTTTGTAGATTCGGTATCCCTTTTTGTTTGAAGCATACCCTACAAATACTCCAATGTCTGCTTTAGCTCTAAGTTTGCCTAAGTCTTGTCCCTCATTAGTTGGATAACACAATGCACCAAACACACGAAGGAAAGAGAGATTAGGTTTTCTTTTGTGGACAAGTTCATATGGAGTTTTTCCATGAACAGTG